>JACEFZ010006788.1:0-153743 GCA_014155875.1 Cepaea nemoralis
TGGGAACGATTACTAGTATGACTCTTCGCTGGCTGTTGAACGAGGGGACAGAGCGCGAATGGGAATGTCCTGAGTGCATTGATGTCGGTTCTTAGCTCTATCAACTCAACTCAACATTCTGTAAGGGAGGACAGTGCGAGCTGCGTCCTCAGCTGCTTTCCTTGTCACTCATTTTTTCCACAATTCAGAGCAAGTCACGACGCAAGTTTGTTTTTTTACTACAAGATCCGAACTCATACCACAACTTGGTTTAGAGCCCGTCAACTTAGTATTCTTCTTATAGCCCATGCCATGTAGCTGTAGTGATAATTTAAATATTGAGCACAACACACTACTGGCAACGCCGATCACATTCTGGTATGAACCTAAGGCCTATTCACGTCAATATGGAAGCACTATACTCGAGTTTCTCCCTTATTTGAGCTCGTCAGTAGTGCATATCCATGACCGGATCCGGAAACAGTCCCGGATCACGCGTGTGAAGCGGGTGTGTAACCACGCGGCACACACTGGACACACCAAATTATCACAACAGAACATCACAACGCTACCCATCGTAGGCTATGCTCAATCACTGTAGTGATAATGTCTGTCCTCAGCCTTTTGTCGCTTACGTTGAAAATCATTTCTCATACCAACGTTCCTCCATGCCATGATATCAAACTGTCCAGCATCTTCTCTCATGATATACCACTGTCTCTCTACCTCTAAAACCTTCAGGTGTGACGACATACACCAGCTTTCCTCTTCTCTTGACATGCCCGTGGAGATGGGTGTTAGTCCCTGGACGGTGAATTCGATAGCAGCCACCCTGCACTCTCGTAGTGTTGCTCTTATCTAGGTTCGTGGATCTCGGAGCGTGCATTATTACCCCGGGATTACCACAAGGATCTGCAATATCGCTTTGCTATTCAATGTAAACACAGGCAAGACTACAAGCATTGAAGCACCGGGGATTGGCAGGATATCGACATTTGCATGGGATATCCTTGTGTATAGGCTGCGGAGAGACACGATGCAAACAGCGCAAGAGCTACAGGGAACAGCAAACAAAGTGATCAATTGGTGTACTGAGATATGTAGTGTCCTTAACCCAGATAAGGAGTATGTTTTATAGTCTTCGCTGGATAATAGGATTGTTAAGGCTGACGTCCTACGTCTTAAATTATTTTTTTAACAAACCATAAAGACATTTTTAGAGAGTAAACTGAGGTAAATGCTGGTCTCCCTGGTCTAGAGGTTGCACGACTTTCTCCGTAATCCCGCATACTCTTGTGAGTAACGTGACGTGCGCGAGAATTGGTAGCGGTTCTCTTCGAGTCGGTAACTTAGGGGTATGTGAGCCGGTCGCCGGTGAGCGTAATCTTGTCAAGAAATCAACAATCAGCTGAAAGATGCTGACGTTGACAGCGATGTCCTGTAAAGGATATGCGAAAAAAAAAAAAAAAAAAACTGAGGTACCTGGGAATCATCTTCCACATAATCTAGTCATTCGGGGATAATGTAGAAGCAGCTGTTGTGGGATCGAGGTGGGAGAGGTAAGGAATTCTGTGCGCTGGGGATCAATAGGGATTATGGCGGCAATAGACTGGAGCAAGGGGTGTTGACCGTGGAATATCGGCGTCTGGTTTTCTCGGTGATTGAGTGTGGAGTGGGGATCTGCGTGTGGTGCTGGGTTTCCGATTCCGATTCCATTTCAAAAACAAAAATTCCAAATTCGACCTCGTCTAACCTGCTTCATCAGCTGTGGTTATTGTTGAGGTACGTGGTTTTGTGGGTTTATTTACCCTAATTCTTGTCTTGTGAGTCCTATCTCGGACTGGTTATGTAGCGTTTGTGTCTGTGACGTCAGCAGTGGTCGGCGGCTATCCTTTGTGCTCTTCTGTTGTTGTGGTTTTCTTTGTTGGTGTAGGCTCCTGGCTCGTCTGGCTGCAGTCCTTACAAGGACTTTTCGTTATCCCACTCCAGCTGGGGGATCGGTAGGCGGCTGTCCTTTGTGCATGTTTCCACTTGTTTTCTTTGTTGGTGCAGGCTCCTGGCTTGATTGGTTGCAGTCCTTAAAAGGACTTTTTATTTGGTCTTTTTGTCTCCTTTCTTGTGTAGTTTCTGTAGGACCTTTTCGACGTTTTCATTTTCCTCCTAACGCCTGTTTTCACTGTTGCGTTTGCGTATCTGCTGCCTAGCGTTTTCTTCCTCCGTGGTCAGCCATGGTGCGATTTCACCGTCCTCGATATAGTACTCGAAGTCGGCCTCACAGTTGTAGTGTATTACTGGGTATACCATCGGTTTCCCCCGGAGTTTTTCAGGCTTCTTCTTTTCTTTTTCTTCCCAGCGCCTTCTGAATTCCTCGCGCTTGAGTTCCTCCTTGTCGACTGGGTATTCTGTCCTTCCTTCAGAGATCCGACGGTATAGTAGTTCCCTCTTGGGCGTTGTGGTTGGGCTGCTGGCTTTAGCTTGCTGTTCAGACTCGGTCTTTTGGGTTTCTTCTAGCGGTTTTCCTGTGAGTTCTTGTGTGGCTTCTGTTGGTTTGTTTTGAAAGAGTTCCATTTCAGCTCTATGCAGTTCTCTTTCGGTCTTGATCATTTGTAGGATTTCCTCGTTCTCCTTCTTCATCTCAGCCATGCGCTGAATATCTTGTTTGATGTTGAGCTGGATTTCTTTCATGTCGGCCAGCAGCTTCTCATTATCGCTGGTCGGAGTCGTCGTCAGTAGTGCCTTGACTTACTTCTTCTACTCGTCTATCTGCTTTTGAAGTTGATCTCTTTCAGCTTGTGCTATACCCGTGGCTGTCTCGCCCCTCCGCATTGCTTCTTTGAATGGTACGTATTACGGCCATAAATATATTTACAATATATTAGAGAGATACCTAGAGCAAAGTTTTTGTACCTGACAAGTGTGGTCAGAAGATTAGAAGGGTAAGGAATAGTTATGTGTATCAATATAATATATTGCCGTGTGCGCCCGAGATTTCCGTGTGTAGTTAAAGTTGGAAACCGCCGATAATAGGTTAGTTTACCTAATTATTTACCATAATAATTATTTTACCGACTAAACTCGATCGCCTATATTATACTTCGTACAGGTAGTTTACTAATCACGCAGGGAAAATGGTTAAAACATAACTGTGTAGAAAATTACCTTTACATGAGGTTTAGAGAGGTGTACACGATGTGAGATAGTTGTAAACTTGATAAAGTCGGATAGAACCCAATTTTCGATTAGTCCGTATAGCAGTAGACTAGGCCATACTAATCGAGCAGTTAGTTTAGGAAATAACATGAGGCCGTTTATAGTGGTGATATTTCAAGGATGTGATAGTGATTGCGAATACTTAGAGATAATAATGAATATTTCGATGCCGTGAAAATAGGAAATCTTACTAAACACGTACGAATGTCAAATACTAGCGTAGTAAATCCTAGGCATGTTCGTTAATTCTTATCGGTGATTTCGCACCAATTCGCAGTCCTGTTCTTGTCTGCCACTCCATTAACTTTCAGCCTATCTTATTCTGTTATGATAATTTCATAAATTGTGTGTATTTTAAAATATACGTTATATAGAATCATTATTAATTATATGCTAGAAATATAGCTTCAGAATTTGAACATAAATATCTATAAAATGTAATCTGTTTAATAGATTCTATATGTATCTACCTCTAGATTACTTTGTAATTATTGTATTTTAATAATATAATTATGATATGCATTATATGATGATATGTTTAATTATTACTGAATAATTATTATATTCACTTGTAAGGAAACATAGAATGATTTTATTTAGCTGTTTTCCTTAAGTCAGCGATTTTCTAATTATCCTAGGATAGGGACTTATAGGGAGCAGGGACAGATAGCTCATGCTATTTTGTTTCTGCAATTTGTATGAGATGTTATTGGCCATCAGGAACAATCCAGGGTCGATGCTTACAGATGTCTCGACAGAAGAGTCACGTACTCTCACTATATTTCACAGATTTGACACCTTCAGCGCCAAGCTTTAGATGCGCCAACCCGATTACCCTGAATGTCTAGTTTGTAATGGGTGCGAGACACCTTATCTGTAATAAGGAATGGCCCCTGCCAACCCATATCTAAAGGATTATCCCCCTTTGGTGATAATACTAACACTTGATCACCTATCTTAGGTGGAGTTCCACCAAGAGTAGGTGGAACCAGATGGCACTCTTTACATGACCTGACATATCGTTTGATATCCCGTGTCATTCCCGGCCAGAAATAGGAGAAATAAAGACTTTGGTTAATTGCTTTCATCCCCATATGCCCACTGTCCGAGATGGAGTGTACCATTTGTAAGACATGGTTACGATACCTTTTGGGTACCACAAACTGTTCGTGGACGTGATCCATAGTTCCCGCCCTACGAAATAACAGTTCATCCTTTTCGTAGAAATCACCAGCTACCGGTGGGTTTCTAGATTTTGGCAGTTTGCCAAAGCAGGATTGTAAGGTGGGACATGCTGCTTGGGCAGCCCTAATCTCCCTAGTTAATGGGTGGATAAGAATTTCGGGTTCACTCAAAGCGGTGCCCTGATTCTGGGTCTGCATAGCACAAGTATAAGTTGTGGACTTAGGTTCACCCAAATATACATATTTTCGCCCTAACATGAAGGGATATACTGGATCATCTAGTACAACAGCAGAAACTGTTCCGGTGACATATTTGGATGTCACCTTCACCCTAGCAACTTTAACAAGTTTAGGTTCAGAGCTCAGAGTAGCACCTCTTAACTCAATAGTGTGGTCAGTCAATTGTCCCGGTTTCACCAAGTGAGCTGCAATGGCCGCGTCACTCTCCAGACCCGTGTCATATAAACACGGTACCTGTCTCCCATTTACAGTAACTGTCTCAACTACTGGAGGTCTTTGATTTTCACCAGGGGTCCTCCATTGGTGGTTTTTAGCCGCCAAAGTCAAACAAGCCGTGTAAGGAACAGGGGGTTTGTTTTTGCAAGAACTCGTATGGTGGTCATTTGTTCTGCAATTTTTACAATATTGATTACCCCCTCTATTACCTGTTGGTTGTTGAGGTTGAGATGACTTGTTACTATTGTAATTACCTGGATTTTGGTGTGGACTACCAGTGTGCCACCTGTTGTCCTTACCTTCAGAGTTATTGTTTTGATACCCCTGATTTTGTGTGGAAGGATTATTTTGGGTCTTATCTGTATGACTAGGTTTAGCAGTACCTGCCTTCCCATGTGCAGTTAAATACCTTTCGGCTAGTGAGATTATCTCTTCTAATCTAACTCCACCATTTTCAGCTATGAACATTTGGAGAGCTTTCGGGAGACCCTCTTTGAATTGATCTGCAAGCATCATTTCCTGTAGCCCCTCGTAGGTAGTATCAAATTTGCTCAGTCCTACCCACTTCGTAAAATACGTATGTTGTCGTGAGGCGAACTGCGCAAATGATTCTCCCTGAGATCTTTTGGCTGTCCGGAACTTCAGCTTGTAGGCTTCTGAGGTTAATTCAAATCTTTGTAAGAGAGCATTTTTGAGGGTATCAAAGTCCCGTTCAAGACCAGGCGGAAGCTTTGTGAATACATCAAAAGCCGGGCCGCGGAGTCCTTGGGAGAGTTTGATATTAAATTTTTCTTTAGGCAGATTATACGCTTCACACATGATGACAAAACGATCAAGGTATTCATCCATCTGATCCTCCTTCGGGTTGAAGTGGGCCAGAGGGAAGCTCATGGATCCTTGGGCGAGAGACGGTCCTGAAGAAATGTCACTACTGTGATGGGGAGAACTAGCACTACTGTACCTGGAAGCATCAGGATTTTGCAACTCCAATCTCCTTAGTTCCAATTCATGCTGTCTCAACTGTTCTTCCCTCTTCATTTCCAGTTCTGCTTGCTTTAACTGTCTGTCCAATTCAGCTTGTTTAAGCTGGTTGTCCAATTCAGCTTGTCGCATCTTCTCTTTGGATTCCATTTCTGCAATTCTAATTCTTTCCTCTCTTGCTTCCTTCTCTCTGTCTTTGATAATGTCCCGTTGTTCCCTTCTCCACTCTCGTTCTGCTTCTTTTACATATTTGCCCAATTCGACACCTTCATACCCTAACAAAGTTCCTTCTTCTCTCAACTCCTCTTTCGTAGGTGGCTCTTCGGAAGACATTATTTGGTAACAAAGTTGGGATAATGTGAAGCACCCTGAAATACACTTACTCACCACTAAGTGATCTGTCCTGAAATTATGCAAGTAATAAATTCACTGACAGTATGCACATACACAACTGACGATACAACACAGGGACTTACCCGTCAGCCCACACTCACTTATGATATTGGCCCTAACTTTTTGGAACCAGGTTAATTTATGTTATGTTATCTTATATTGGCTATCTAGTGTTTAGTTATGCTATACTATACTACTTATTGTAACTATTAATTTCTCTAGTTTTACTTAGTATAGTTTAATATTGAGATCTACTGTGAGGCAACACCTTACTAGAATCTCTAGTGAAAGAAGATTGAAAGTTTGAACTATCTATCCCGGACGATAGCCAACCACTTGTAGCGTAGCGTCAGCTACGATGATAAGGAATCTATCAAAGTGCTGTGGATAGACTTTCTACGAATAGAAAAATAGGTCACTGGAGAAGACAAGACTGAATAGCTCGTAATTCTAGGCGGAATAAAGGTCCCAGAACAAGTCTAATCTTCTGACAGTGTTCAGGCAGACAGGAATGGCGTACAACTATACTGGTTGGATACAGACAGTCTGCCAAGATTGTCTAGCTACGTTGCCTGAAATAAAACAAAGCTCGAGCCCCCAACTCTAATAACTCTCAATGACACGGAGAAAGACAGAGTAAAATATATAACAGAGACAAACTTTCATATCTTCTCACTCTACTATGACTAAGGTTAATTAGGTAACATCTAGAGTTTGTAAAATTAAAATCACATTAACATTTAATATATGATAACACTTTGGGTGCTCCACTGGAGGCAGCCCTGTACATGAAAAGGGATACACTTCCCTGTATCCTATTGCATATCTAATATTATGGGTGGAATCTACTAGACTGTCTAATCATTGACGACTCTTTGGCCTATAGTATATTTTGAGTTGATTGATGGTGGTGGTGGCCAACGGTAAGTTTGGCCACTTATCTTCTGGTTCTCCGGCTTACACAGTGCGTGTAAACCCTAGTTAGTAAGCATAAGTGAGATGGTGAGTGATGCTCCACAATGAGTCAGTCACACAGGTTGGCGCATCTAAAGCTTGGCGCTGAAGGTGTCAAATCTGTGAAATATAGTGAGAGTACGTGACTCTTCTGTCGAGACATCTGTAAGCATCGACCCTGGATTGTTCCTGATGGCCAATAACATCTCATACAAAATTGCAGAAACAAAATAGCATGAGCTATCTGTCCCTGCTCCCTATAATTCCCTATCCTAGGATAAATAGTAAAATCACTGACTTAAGGAAAACAGCTAAATAAAATCATTCTATGTTTCCTTACAAGTGAATATAATAATTATTCAGTAATAATTAAACATATCATCATATAATGCATATCATAATTATATTATTAAAATACAATAATTACAAAGTAATCTAGAGGTAGATACATATAGAATCTATTAAACAGATTACATATAGATATTTATGTTCAAATTCTGAAGCTATATTTCTAGCATATAATTAATAATGATTCTATATAACGTATATTTTAAAATACACACAATTTATGAAATTATCATAACAAAATAAGATAGGCTGAAAGTTAATGGAGTGGCAGACAAGAACAGGACTGCGAATTGGTGAGAAATCACCGATAAGAATTAACGAACATGCCTAGGATTTACCACGCTAGTATTTGACATTCGTACGTGTTTAGTAAGATTTCCTATTTTCACGGCATCGAAATATTCATTATTATCTCTAAGTATTCGCAATCACTATCACATCCTTGAAATATCACCACTATAAACGGCCTCATGTTATTTCCTAAACTAACTGCTCGATTAGTATGGCCTAGTCTACTGCTATACGGACTAATCGAAAATTGGGTTCTATCCGACTTTATCAAGTTTACAACTATCTCACATCGTGTACACCTCTCTAAACCTCATGTAAAGGTAATTTTCTACACAGTTATGTTTTACCATTTTCCCTGCGTGCTTAGTAAACTACCTGTACGAAGTATAATATAGGCGATCGAGTTTAGTCGGTAAAATAATTATTATGGTAAATAATTAGGTAAACTAACCTATTATCGGCGGTTTCCAACTTTAACTACACACGGAAATCTCGGGCGCACACGGCAATATATTATATTGATACACATAACTATTCCTTACCCTTCTAATCTACTGACCGAACTTGTCAGGTACAAAAACTTTGCTCTAGGTATCTCTCTAATATATTGTAAATATATTTATGGCCGTAATACGTGCCAAAGATAAAACTCTTAACACTTTATAAGTATTTTATAGAGCCTAGCGACTAGCAGATGTTTTTGCACCGACGTCTAGATTGCGAAAGAACGATTTTAGTATTTTTCTCCTGACCGGAAGTGGTCGTGCCAGGGAGTTCGTTTCCTTTAATTTATCCGACCAAATTGTGCAATAGTCGTAGCCAAATTTGTAGATTTGGCTGGGTACACTACTTTGTAAATTCAGCCTCTCCTCCAATCCTACTATAACGTATTATTTCATATTAAACTAATAACGTCAATTAGCAGTAGATTTATTCTATAGACATGGACTATTTATACATAGACAAATAGGAATAAAAACGCAATTAAATTCTTCTATAATTACATAAGGGGTTTACAAGGATTCTTCCCCAATTTAAGCAAAAGATGATGGGGAAGCTGGAGACTTCGTCACAGACTTCAGTGTCTGGAATCTTGTCTTGCCATTTAATCTTCAGTAGCTTCCTTAGGCAGACTGTGTGGAAGTGGTTTAATTTCCTAGCGTGTCGCTGATAAACAGTCCAGGTTTCACAAGCATATAGCAGTGTGGATAATACAACTGCTTTGTAGACTTTTAGCTTTGTTTGCAGGCTTATTCCAGTTCTGTCCCATACATTCTTGTACAGTCTGCCAAAGGCTGCACTGGCCTTGGAGATTCTTGCATTCACTTCGTCATCGATTGTAGCAGCTTGTGACACAGTGCTGCCAAGATAGATGAATTTGTCCACAACACTTAGTCTATGATTATTCACTTTGATATTCGGCACAGTGTGATTATTCCCTGGAGCTGGCTGGTACATAACTACAGTCTTCTCCAAGTTGATATTGAGCCCACAGTTGGCACAGGCATGTGAGAAAGCTGAAACATTATGTTGCATTTCCGCCTCTGAGTTGGCGTATAGAGCGCAATCATCAGCAAACAGGAGCTCTCTGACGGTGCCGCTGTCAATTTTGGTTTTAGCTTTCAGCCTTCTGAGATTGAATAACTTTCCATCCATACGGTAGTTGATGTCTATTCCAATGTCGTCGTTCTCGAAAGCATTCATCAACATGGATGAAAACATGAGGCTGAACAGTGATGGTGCCAGGACACATCCTTGCTTCACTCCATTGGTTACAGGAAAGGGTTCAGACAGTTCACCATTTTCCTGTACTCTTGCCTGCATGCCGTCATGAAATAGCCGCACTATTTGGACAAACTTTCGTGGACAGCCATATTTTGCCATAATCTTCCACAGTCCTTCTCTGCTGACTGTATCAAAAGCCTTGGTAAGGTCAATGAAAGTGGAGAACATTTCGCAGTTCTGTTCCTGACATTTCTCTTGCAGCTGCCTTGCAGCGAAAATCATGTCAACAGTTCCACGTTCTTTTCTGAAGCCACATTGACTCTCAGGAAGAAGACCTTGATCGAGATGGGCTGTGAGGCGATTGAGAAGAATTCTGGCGAGTATCTTCCTTGCAATTTAAAGCAAGGAGATGCCTCGGTGGTTGTTACAGGATTGGCGGTTTCCTTTACGTTTGTAAAGGTGGACTATTGACGCGTCCTTAAAATCTTGTGGCATGGTCTCGTTCATCCATATGTTTGTGAAGACTTGGTGAAGCTGCTCTGTTAGGACCGGCCCACCTGCCTTGTATATCTCTGCTGGGATGGAGTCAGGACCAGGTGCCTTGCCGCTGGAGAGTTGTTGGATGGCTTTGTTTATTTCCACTATGGTTGGCAGGTCACAAATGTCTCATTGGTGGGAACTTGAGGAAGGCAGTTGATGGTTTCATCATCGAAGAAGGAAGTTGCATTTAAGATTTTGCTGAAATGCTCTGCCCAGCGTTGGAGGATTTCTTTCTTATCGGTGACCAATGTTCCCCGGTCTGCACTGATAGGGGAACTATACCTGGTGATGAAGGACCATAGACCGCTTTCAGTGAGTCGTAGAAGATTTTCATATCATGTCTGTCAGCAAAGCCCTGAATTTCATCAGCTTTGCTGCTCAGCCAGGAGTCCCGCATGTGCCGAAGTTTCTGCTGCACTACTCTCTGAATGTTCTTGAAAGCATCTTTTTTTGATGTTGACGTTGGGTCATTCAATGTGCCTTGAGGAGAAGATGTTTCTCGGCCAGCAATTGGTTGATGTCTTCGGAATTTTCATCAAACCAGTCTTTATGCTTTCGGGGGGCTGGACCCAGGATTTCCATAGCAGTGTTGTAAATTTTATCCTTTAGGGCTCTCCATTCTGTTTCTGTATCCTGTTTAGCTTCAGCATTGGACTTGAGGCGGTCTTCCAGCATATTTTCAAACGACTGCTGCATTTTCTTGCTGTTTAGGCGGGTGACATTTAGCTTTGTTTGCATCTTCGCCCCTTGAGGACGCCGTGGTGGCCTGATGTGGATGTTCATTTTCGAGACAATGAGACGATGGTCTGCCCAACATTCGGCACCACACATGGATTTTGTCACTCGAACGTCTTGTCTGTCACTCCTCCTGACGATGACATAGTCAATGAGGTGCCAGTGTTTCGAGCGAGGGTGCATCCACGATGTCCTATTTCTCATGGGGAGACGGAAAATTGTGTTCGTAATCACGAGATCATGTTCGGCACATGTCTGAAGGAGGCGGAGTCCATTGCTGTTACAATTTCCGACTCCATGCTTTCCAATAATGCCACTCCAAGAGGTGGTGTCCGTGCCTACTCTGGCATTGAAATCCCCAAGGAGTATAAGTTTGTCTCCTTTGGGAACAGATGTTAATACACTGTGCAGGTCCTCATAGAACTTGTTCTTGACATCATCTTCGTTGGTCATAGTTGGTGCGTAGACACTCACAATGGTTGCGTGCTTCCTTCCATTCAGCAGAGGCAACTTCATGGTCATGAGCCTGTCGTTTATAGCCTTTGGAAATCCAGCTAATTTGCCGACCAGGGCCGACTTAACGGCAAATCCCACACCGGATTGGCGTCTTTCCTCGCTTTTCCTTCCACTCCAGAAAAATGTGTAGCCGGCACCAATTTCACAGATTTGGCCTTCTTCTGCAAGTCGTGTCTCGCTCAAGGCTGCAATGTCGATGTTGTACCTGCCCAGCTCTCTCCCAATCAGTGCTGTTCGTCTCTCTGGACCCGACGCGCCGTCTCTGTCAAGTAGGGTGCGTACATTCCAAGTTCCAATTGTTAAGGGAATATGGTTTACTCTTTTAGCTTTGCTTGTTTTATCTTTGTTTGTATGTCGACCGCAGTTAAGGGTACCCACCAACCGCGGCTAGCTGGTTAGGTAGTGATGAAGCAGACAATGTTTAGGGCACCTTTTCTAGCCCCTTCCTCATGCTATGGAGGTGAGCAGTGTGTTCCTATAGAGGGCTGCTCAGTCGCTCAGGGGGCTGCCGAATCCCACTGCTGCTCCGGTCAGTAGAAGACGACCATATGGCCTGAGCCGCCTGTGTGCAGGTCTGCGACTACGGCTGCCAGCGTACCCACGCCTGCCGCTTTGCCGCTCGCCCATCGCCACAGGGCTTGAAGGTGATATGTGACGTTGGATGAAGAATGACTTGCGCGATGACTTGGATTAAAGTGAGGAAGAGTTGCGCAATTCGTCGACCTCACTCTCTCGCCTGAGTCCATCTGAGTCCAGTGGCAAGACAAGTCGAGACGATTGGAGACGAATACAGGTGCAGTGGATGACCAGGGCGCTCTACGTGCCTTGCCGTGCTCATTACGTTCCACAACGCTTTGCAGGTAAACGCCGTCTTGCCCGTTGAATCAGGAATGATTTCTTCCGCGCAGTCTGCCGAATCTTGTCTTCACATGCTGGGTAGGCATACCCTAGTTTACCTCTTGGTTTGACACCAAATCGGATACCCATGCCTGGTTTAGCCAGCCT
Organism: Cepaea nemoralis; assembly: GCA_014155875.1. NCBI lineage: Eukaryota > Metazoa > Mollusca > Gastropoda > Stylommatophora > Helicidae > Cepaea > Cepaea nemoralis. The sequence continues at coordinate 12,318 of JACEFZ010006788.1, forward strand.
CTCACAGCTGTTGCCCGGGGGGTGGCCGCTGTCGCATGCTGACAGCTACTAGGAGCCACAGGCACGAGCTGGGTGTCAGACTTGGACCAGTGGGGGATGGGTCCTGAAAGGACATGAGAGCCATCATTACCAAAGGTGCTACCAATGCCTGACACCCCGTACCCCCCAATCGGTGTAGTATCAGGCTCTTTGATGCAGCTAGCAGGTGGGCTCACGACGTTCTTCTTCTTGTTGTCGGCTCCCACGCTGCACATCTTGGCGACAGCGTGTTTCTTGTTGTTGGACTTCTTGACAGAATAATGCGACTTGACTTGTTAGCGCTCGCAGTGTCGACGCGCCACACGAACGGTGGTGCTGGTATGCGCTTGATCGTATCTATTAGTATTAGTGGCTGCAGATATGGAGCGCCCCCTGCATTGGGCCTGGACGATTATGTGCCGCGAGCTGATCTAGGAGGGTCGTGGATGCTCGGACGGAGGACGCAGTCGGAGAGGTGTGCTTGCTTGGTAACATTGGGAAAGGGGGTGGGGCAGAGTGCTAGTGGAGAGGTCGGTCCAATGCTAGGTCGTAATGACATTGCATATGTGGTGCGAGGATTGGCTGGCGGACTGCACTGAGTGGGGTGCAACAATTGATCCACGGCGATTCGCGACCGGCGATCTGCACGGATGACTTTGTGGGAGGTGGATGAGGTGCTCTGGGTGTTGAGGGGTGGGGGGTTTCGGGGCGGGGGTTGGTGGACGGTATTTCGTCGGGGAGTCTGGCATGTGATACCACGTCAGGTGGCCTGAGAGTTGGGGTGGAGGCGGTCTCGGGGGGGGGGGTGTTCCTCTGGCTGGGGGGGGGGGGGGGGAGAGGTGGAATGTTCCGCTGGCTGCGGGACGGATAGCGCACGCATGTTGTGACTGTAACAAAGTGTGATGAGAGCAGTGTGGACAGACGTGCTTTGACCAGAATGATTACACAAATAGACACACGTAGTATTATTTGGAGCTCACAGAAGAAAGAAATAGAGATCAGAAGACGCACTAGACAACATAAATTTTTGAAAGCTATAATAGTTACCGACCGGGATCGAACCTGTCGCCTCCAAATGATGACGGCGCCTCGCTGCAGGAACAAGTGTACTTCGACGCACGACCAACTAGACACTAATACTACGTGTATCTATTTGTGTAATCGTCTTAGTGGCCCCACCGGTTCTCCCCATTTACTTCTTGTGTTTGACCAGAATGGCGGGCTTCCATTCGACGGTCGAAAATAGAGAGCATGTGTTGGATTTCTTCTTTCCCCCCCCCCCCCCCCCCCCCCCCCCCCCCACCCTCCCGGACGTGCCGGCGAGGTGAGAGTCAGGCGTACTGGCTGGGTCTGCACTTCTTGATGGGGTGTTGGTACACGGTGGGACAGATGTGGCCGGGGTCCTTTGGAGTCGTGTGTGTAGTTCAAAGGAACGGGTGTGTTGTTACGGCTTAGTAAAAGTAGTGCTGAGGTGGGTGACCGGAGGGTCTGGCGTACACTAGGGGCTCCGACGGTGGAAGAGTGGCCGAGAGATGTGTGGTCAGACTGCTACTAGTACGATTAGTTTTGGGACTCTTCAACATGCCCTAGTGAATGTCTGTGTCTGGAGCCATGTAATTGCTTTACTTACTGCCATGACTTCCACAGTCAGGTCTCAACAAAAGCACCAGAGTCCGGACGAAAATGTGTTTATAACCAGTTCGTTACTGGAATAATCGATTTCGAAACCTTGAGACAGAGCATGTTTTGGCATGTGCTGAGCGCTATACTGTCTATACGCCATCAACAAACATTATCAGGGATGTACGTGCCAGTAATGTTCTATTTGATCGCTTTGGGCTGACCTCACTTATATGAGGCCTGGATGGTTCAGAAAGCAATGACAAACCTCCAAACTAAAACTCTAGCCTAGGAAATCACAAACAGCCAACAAGTGCTAGGGTTGATTACAACATTCTGTAAATGGACATGAAATTAACTTTTAATATCGTAAAGCCTTCATTCTCTGTTAAACCGGCAAAGGATCGAGAATCTTGTCAGCGGGTCGTCATGGAAACGACAATACAAAAGGGCCTGCTAAATTTATGATAATAATTAATTGGAAATAAACAATTTATAATCAGACTAAAACGAAACAGTAAGTTCAGTATTAGTGATGCCATCAAGGATACTTGAAAATACCAGCCCCAAATACTGACCTCCCCGCATTTAAGAGTTAACATTTGGCTTATTGGCGTACAGATGGTGGAGACTTCACATAAAATAAACAAGTTACACATGTGAAGTCTCTACCATTTATATGCTTACATTCCTTCATCATCATCATCATCATCATCATCATCATCATCATCATCATCATCATCATCATCATCATCATCATCATCATCATCATCATCATCGTCATCGTCATTGTCATCATCATCATCATCATCATCATCATCATCATCATCATCATCATCATCATCATCATCCACTTCTGCCGTCAAGCGTCGTGGGGAGGAATAATTTGCGCTCCAGAGCTTGGTGGGCGGCACTAGATAGTGTCATTCCGTGTGATTGTACAATGTCTTTGATGTCGTCAATCCATTTTCTTCTTGGACGTCCTCTTGGTCTCGTCGCAGATGATCTTTTATGTAACGCCAGTGATGGTAGTTGTTGGTGTTGCATTGTTTCCGGCGTGAACGCTGATTGAGTTGCGTTTTTCTTTCAATTTCCTCCATAATTCTCGAGCAATAGTTCTTGAATAAATAAATTCCCTACCGGTTTGCTGGACCTTACTGTCTTAAAATATCAATTTCCTTTACTTGGTTTCCCCCATTCAGCTTGTCACAACGCTTCCCAGATAAATACCTGCTTTTCTTTGCTTTTCCTTATTGATGACATACTCATTTCTATTCATTTTTTTTTAAAGCAGTCTGTCGGTAATGAATAAGTTTTGCTTGTTTCAAAACTTTACTGAAACAGTGAATGGGAACAACAGGACTCAGTTTGAAATGTTGATTTGAACATTGTGGCAAACATAAAAATATACTAAAATATTTTCATGAGGAAATGACTGGCACCTTGCCGTCTACACAGACAATGATAGGAAATACAAACAGTTAAGTATGTGTGGCTCCTGAGACAAGCTGGGCACACAAGACAGGCGATAGTTTTTAACATTGTCCTACAAACAAGTTACAACATCTACAACCCATGACAACCGGTTGAATTGTGGAGACCATGTGTTGCCCATGCAGCATGATCCCTCTCTAGGCCTGCCCAGTTCACTCCAGAGGAAAGGTTACACCAAAACACCAGGAACAAGACAAGTTGCATCAGCAAAGCAATGCTCTAACTTCCCATCTGTCGGAGCTTCGATCCTAGACCAGTTGCCGACCAAAGCTTAAGGTCTGGTCTGCCCTGCCATGATATTTAGTCTTTAGGTTGCATTTCCTCGCACCAGGGTAAGGCCTGTATCCTCCCAATTGCCCTCCTCCACCCGAATCAATTGACACAATGTGGGGTATTGGTGAGCGCTGCCCAACATTCGGCGCTAACAGAAAGCAAGTAGTACCGTTTACTGTCATATGGTAGCTTGGTGTTATCTTACAATGACCTGGCGTATAAGGGGAAATAAACATATAGTTTTTGATTTCGTGAAAAGTGGATGAGCAATGTCCCTTATATGAAATTATCGTGTAAAGTCGAATGATAGCCAAGTGATGTTTTATCTTTGGCTCTTTTGCATTTAACGCAATTTAACGCGATATTTTGGATCTGAAGGACTGAAATATTTGATCAACATATTCAAATGAGAGACCATAATTACTGAGGTAGCACTTTGTTGCTAAGTCAACACCTACTTTAAACCTTATTTAACGTGTAAACTGCCTCGTGACGAGGGAAAACTGACACAGGCACAAATGAACGTTAATGGATGTGTCAGATAGTTATTTGGAATATTAGTTGGTTAGTTTAGTCGCGGTTCCAACTTCACGGCAACGGGTCGTCCCCATTATGCTCCGTTCCTGTGCCAGTAAATATCACACAAAATTCTCCTCACTGCCCTATGTGAACAATGGAATAGACAGAAGTATCGGCAAGCCAACAGCACGCACAGGTACAATGTGCATAATGCCGCCGCCAGAATACCAACACAAAAGTCCTCCACGAAAAATACAGTTCATCATCGATGGAATCGGCAGTCACCAGAAAGACTACACTGACCCGGGTGTTATCCCATATTGCTCGGTCTCTTTCCGCATGGCGACCCGCCGAAAGCGCCACACAAAGCACAACTCCGTAGCTCCAGCGACGACTCCCAGGAGTCTCCTGAAAAATGCACTCATGAACCGAAAAGGCAAACCAGTCAGTTCAGCAACAGCCAGCCGCTATAGTTCCGAACATGCAGTTCACGCTACAAACAACCGCGGACAGATGTAAAAGAATTCCACGCTAAATTCACAGCTCACAGTCTCGCGCCAGGCACTCACTTAGTAGCAGGGCGACGGAACCATGCACTACCAGTCCAACATGAGGAAAATGCGAATGCAAACCGTAAGCCACAAGCGTAAACACTCCAGAGGCCTAAACGGTTTAAATGCCTATCCGCCATGTTGGGGACCAGAAGTCCCAATAGACTGTAGACTAAGTCTCAGCCTAAGCCTCCTTAGTCGCCTCTTACGACATGCATGGAAGGCAACAGTGTTACTATTCTTCGCTTCCCTTATGAGCCCCGGAATATTAAATACAGAATAATGTGTAATATTTCATGGAAACGAAGACAATCAAATACAGGGGTTCTATAAAAACTTGGAATGGAAAGAGAATTTATGAAATAAATAAAAAGAATTTAAGAGGCAAGTACAATATTTTTGCCACATTAAAAGACAAAACACTTATAAAATAAAACCATACTGGAGGATAAAGTTGAAGGTAAGCGAGCAAGAGATAGACAGCGACAAAAGTGGGAATATAACATCGGGAGATTAACGAACAGCAGTCTGACAGAATGTACAACCAAGGCGAGAGACAGACGGTGTTGGAAATCCACTGCTGTCAAACTTTATTGTTGATATGGCATTTGATTGATTAATTTAGAATATTATAAGAGGCGTTCATTTGAAATCCGTTCGTGCCGCACCGCGCGTTATTGCGTACGTTGAATATGATCATGTCGTAGTCAGGTGATAAGTACTGACCAATGAATAAAATAGCACGTGTTTATCGTCCCATGATGGATAGGTTCTGTTTCTGACAGTTGAGAAAATGGCCGGGTTGATCCAAAATTCGTCCAAAGAAGCTCAAAGAGCGGTGATTCTTCTTCTTCTTTCGTTCGCTTGAAATATGTCTATAACTGCAATGTTGTCTCTTGTATGAATTTAACTGTCTTTTTTAGTTCACACAGCGGTCCATAGAGTTTATCTTCCACTGTCGTCTCTCTGGGCCAGAAGGTTTGCCTAAATATGTTATATTTTGAGCAGTCTTGGAGTATGTGCTCTGCTGTCTGCGACGCCAATCCACATGTGCACATGGCTGTTTCACCAATCTTTAATTTTGTATACATGTGGTTGCCTAATCTATTGTGTCCTGTTCTGAGGCACAGAATAATGACTTGTTCTGGTCTGTCCATAACGTAGTAGTATCTTAAGCAGGTTTTGGTGGCTTTCTGACTGATTTGATCATTCTTTTCTTTTGGTGGTATTTAACGGGCACATCAGGCTGTTCTTCGTTGGCTTCTTCCTTAGCCAATAATATTGAGATCTCGAGTAGAAAGTATGTGGGTCGGACGGCTTGTTAATCAAGATGAATGTATTCTCATCCTGCCAGTTTTCCAGTCTCTCCCCTCTCTGGTCCATGTGATCATAGCCCCAGCTATGCGAGTGGCTGTTGAAATCGCCACACACAATCCTATTTTCTGTTAATGGTAGTGTGTCCAGTGCATGTAGGCGGTCATTTGGACAGTATTAATTGATCAGATGTAGGTCTGTATTGCCTGTCTTAAGTTTAAGTGTCTTATACTCAGCCCCTTCCATGTAGACTTTGATTTGGGAAGCAGTGATGTTATTTTTTACAAGGGTCAGTATCCCATCTTTTCGCTTGTCCTTTCGGTCAGATCGGTAACACTGATAGCCTCTGATTTTGAAGGCTATATTTTCGTTGAGGTGAGTTTCTTGCAAGGATGTTATCTAATTCTATTTATTTTGTTGTTGTTGCTGACTCCCTCCGCATTCCAGTGCATTATTTTAAGTCTTTGTTTAGTATGGCCAGCCGTTCTATTCTCATGTCCCCTGGCTCCACAGGACATCTGAGAAGGACCTCCAATAGTTGGAGTTGGACCCTTTCGAGACATAGGGCCCGGCACTGCACCTGCCTGGGGGTCCAAAGCAGGGCGAGCACCATAACATTTAGCAGTAATCGACATATTCCATTTTGCGTAATTGCGTGGCATCCTGATTTCTGTGGTGAGCCTCCTGGCTGGTTGCCTCCGTCTTCAGCACCTTTCCTTTGCTAGAGCAGACTGTGGTCTCACTCGAGTTTAGATGTGTAAGCGCGCACACACGTGTCTGCGCATGCATGTACGTTCATACACATCTAGAGCATACTGGTTATTTTTCGGCGCCAGAAACTCGCCGTCACCCGTTCTCCTGTTAGTAAAAACAGTTCCGCCACGTGAAGGCCAGGAGTTGGACTTTTGCTGCAGAGGTTATGTATTCACGAGCCATTGGGGTATTTAAGCAATGTTGGGCGCTCACCCCAACACTCCGCCCCGGTTACATACAGCAACATTTGGAACCGAGCGGTGATTCAATTTATTTCTTTTGAAAAATGTCGATCAGTTGGTAACAAATGTGTGTCGAAGACAACAGTGACAGACTGGGCACGAATGTTTCGGAAAGGACGTCAGTTCACGACAGATCTTCGACGGCCGGGTCAAGCGCATATTGTTGCAATAGAAAAAGCCATCGCCAAAATTGATGCAGTAGTACAAATGAACCGTTGTCGAAGCATACGTTAGCTAGCGAAAGAATTTGATGTGTCATTTGGGACAATTCAAATGGTCGTTCGTAAGAAACTGCACTATCGGAAGGTGTGTCACATTGGGTACCACGGATGTTGACCGACCACCAAAAAGAGGAACGCATGGGATGGTATTTGAACCACTTGCTGCGTTACAGAGTAGAGGGTGATGCATTTCTCTTCCGCATAGTGGCAGGCGATGAATCATGGTATCACCACTTTTTAGCCGAACAGCAAAAGAGAGAGCATGCAATGGAAGCATGCTGGATCACCAAAAGCCAACAATGAGCGCATTTTTTGACAATGAAGGGCTATTGTTGGCCGACTTTAAAAAACCTGGTGTCAACACCAACTCTACCCACTACTTGCAAACACTAGAAAGCTGCAAAAAGCCATCAAGAATACATAACCCGGTATGCTTTCTTGAAGTGTGATTCTGTTGCACAATAATGCTCGTCCACATGTCGCAAAGATTGTGCAGGAAGCATTAGCAAGGAAGAAATGGGAAATAAAGCTCTCAAGGGGCAACGATTTCACACAGATGCAGACGTAATGAAAGCGGTAAACACTTATTTCAGTGAGCAACCACAATCTTTTTTTTTTTGCGGACAGCATTCGCCGCCTACCTAAGCAATAGGATGCTTGCCTGAATGCCTACGGCGACTTCTTCTGACCAACCCATGGTGCATAATTCATTCAAAATGAATGCTTTGTTTAATTCTACCACTCCTGTTAATGTTTCTTTCATGCTTTTGTAATAAATCCATTGGAACGGGTTTCAAATGAACGTCCCTAATACTATATGATAGCAAACTACTAAGCGTAAACTTACCAAGAGATCACCAACAGCCAAAAATGTTGGGGTTGACTGCGACGCCGTGTAAAGGACATGCAACAGACTTTTAACTATATGATACGACGACTGATATGAGTTCAGTGATGCCAGACAGTGTTAGTATGCCACAGATATCGCATACCTGAGAGGGCGAGACAATCTGGCAGAATCATCTACTTTATCATGCCGGTTACATATGATTAACTGATTCAAGGCCGGACGATAATATTTCGCCATATGTGACTACCCATTTTGACAGAAGGACGATATATCGCCCTACTGGGGTCATCGCCTTACTTGTTTCATTTCGCATAGACCCACTATGTGCTTTTCGGCCCATAGTGGTCCACCAAGGCCCACTGCCAATGTTAGTGGACGGTGATTTGAGTTTGTAGTTTGGTTGACAGTCTCTGCATCCTAGCCAGATTAAGCGCAGATAAATCTACACTTTGATCTTAGCTAAAAGGCCGAGAAGTTAAGTTTTTACATTATACCCAGATTTTGGGAGTTGCAGTGTTTGCACTAATATATTTAAATGAAAAATGTTTAAGATTTTACATAATACATTACAGAAGTGTTTTTGTGTGGGCCTGTATGTACTTAATAATGTTCGTGCAGATAAAAATCTTATTAAGTGCGGTCCAAACGCAAAAAAAAACTTGCCAAGACATCATCAACGGCAGTAAAATGCTGTATTGACTGCAACGTCCTGTAAGGGATAAGCACATTAAAAGAATAAGTGCAAAAGAAAAGAAAACAACAACAACGGAACAAAGAAAGTAAGTAAGACGCATCGGGTAGACGGTGCTAGACACATATTTTTATAGACCAATCAGCAATCGGTGTTTGATGTGGTAATATCACACCGCAGCATAGCAACGTGGCAAGTTCCATTTAGTGTGCGATGTAGGGTACAATACTCGGACAGATTTGTGGGAAACTAAAACAATTTGTCAAACGTTATTATTTCCCTTTAAACATTAGGGGGAAAAAACTTTCAAATCAGTCGGCCAGTCAATCGTGAGAGATTTATACGACACGGATGTGTGTCTCCAGACCCCCCCTCCCCCCCCCCCCAAACAATAGTGAAAATATGATAAATTTAGAAGATATAAGATTAATCGCCATCGAAGGACACAATATCAATAATAATAATATGCAGATGTTACTGTATTAATTGCGGACAATGAACAGGATCTGCAAAATAAAGTCAACTCGATTATTGTACACAGTGAGCGACTATGGTCAGAAGTAAATTGTAAGAAAACAGAGATTATTGTCAACGCCAAGGGAAAAAAAAACGAAATTCAACCATGTAACATACAAGTAAATAGGAAATTCCTAACACTGGTGAATCGGTGAATCGGAACTATCTTGGAATAGTCATGGTAAGTGACTGGTATAGATTTTGAATGATGATCGTCATGACAAGGGAAGCCTTTTGTCAGATGAAAAAACAATTGTAGGGAAGAAACAGTTTTGAAGTGCTATCATCATCAAGCCGAGAAAAATTGGGAATATAAAAGAGATCTCCATAACATTTTTGTGGATTTTAAAAAGGCTTATGATAGTGTCCATAGGAATGGTGTATGGAATGCTATGCAGGAATTTGGAATACCAAGGAAGTTAATCAACATGACCAGACTATGCATGGAAGATACGTATAATATAGTAACATATAAAGGCAGGAAATCAGACCCTTTCCAAATAACATCTGGCTTGAAACAGGGTGATGCACTATCGCCGCTACTCTTCAATCTGGCTCTAGAGAAAGTTGTAAGGAAGGTAAAGAAGGAATGCGATATTGGAGGACCATCAAAGCTGCTTGGTTATATAAATTATATAGATATTATAGGGGAAAATGAACAAAAGACATTGGAAATATTGACTCACTTAAAGAAAGAATCCCAACAGATGGGGCTGGTTATCAACCAAGATAAGATAGAATATATGACAATTTCAATAGAAGGAATGGCTAAAAACTCTGGCCACATAGAAATAGATAATATGACCATTAAAAGAATGGAAACATACAAATACCTGGGTACAATCTTCAACTGCTCCAACATCATAAGAGAAGAAATACAAACCAGAATCAATTCTGGAAATAAGATATACTATGCACTACAACATCTACTAAAATCAAATGCGCATCTCGTAACACCAAAATCACAATATACAAAACACTGATCAGACCAGTTGTGCTGTATGGTTCTGAATCCTGGAGTACAACGAAAGGAGACGAAGCCTTGTTACAAACCTTTGGGAACTAAGTTTTAAGACGCATCTTTGGACCCATAAGGGATACACAAAGTGGAGAGTGGAAAAGAAGAAGTAACAAAGACATTTATGATCTGTTTTAAGTCCCCGCTAATCACTGGTATCATGAAGGCTAATAGACTACAATAGCTGGGACATATAGAAAGAATGGAAGATAATAGGGAAACAAAACTCGCTTACACTCAGGAAATAAATTACCGTAGACCCCGAAGTAGACCAAGAAGACTGTGGAGAGATAATATATATACACAGACCTACAAGCACTTGGAATCAACGACTGGCAAGAGAAGGTCAACCAGAGAGACGAATGGAGACGGATTGTATCTACAGCAAAGAACCACAATGGCTCGGAACGATGAAGAAGAAGAAGAAGAAGAAGAAGAAGAAGAAGAAGAAGAAGAAGAAGAAGAAGAAGAAGAAGAAGAAGAAGAAGAAGAAGAAGAAGAAGAAGATCATCATCATCATCATCAAGTACCGTCAGGCTGACGAGGGCTATAATGCTTTTCCACAAATTGAGATTTCCGACGACATAGTTCAGTGCATTTGTTGACTCACTTCCGTGCCATGACAAAACTGTCAATAATTTTCTCACGCTGTCTTACTTCCTCTATCTCTCTTTCTACCAATCTTTTCGGTTGTCACATCATGTTCCAGTGTTTGTCTTTTCATAATGTGGCCTAAAATGATGACTGCCACTTCCTGATGTTTGTGATAAGTTGGCTTTGCGACTAAGCCTCCCGAAAAAGTCCAGATTACTCATTTTGGCTGTCCAGGCAAATTTCGGCATTCTTCTATAAAATCTCATCTCCACAGCTTCTAGTGATTTTTAGTTGCACTTATTTACTAATTGCTCAGAATTCGCAGCTGTTTGTTAGAATTGGTTCTGTGTAATATGCAAACATTCTTTTTCTAACTTCCACTTATAGAGCTTATTTCATAAATTGTTTTTCATTTGATATAACGCAGTTTTGTCTTGTCCTATTCCGTTCTTTATCTCCGATGTTATCCATGGGCCAGCATTTTTTTTTAAGGCGAGCTGCGTTGTGGTAAATGCTCTCAGGGTGGTCAGAGGAAACGCTTTAAAGACACAGAAGATCTCACTAACAGCTTTTGAAATTCATCATGACACATGGGAAACTGCTGCCAAAGACCGAAACTCGTGGCGTACATCATTACGCAAGGGTGCAGTCACGTGTGAAGCAAAAAGGACTGAAAGAGCTGTGAAGAAAAGGCAGGACAGAAATACCACTGCAGGAGACCTTCTCCTGGAACGTCAAGCATTCTTCGCCCACATTGTCAAAGAACATTTCGAGCCACAATAGGTCTTACCAGCCTTCTTAGAACTCACGGTTCCATACTGTCAGCCTCATTGGATGAAATGAATGGTCATCGTCATTCTTGATGGACAAACAACAACACAACATCTCCATGGGCCTAGATATTTGAATTTCTGCACTCAACCTAAAATAACATAATTTACTTTAATTGTGCATTTAGGCACAATGTCTTTCTGTGATATCACCAAGACTTATCTCTTTCTATTATTAAAGTTAAGGCCCATTTTTTTCACTTTCTACAATCACGTATCTGTCATATGCTTAACTTCCGTCTGACTTGTTGCTATTAAGACTGTGTCATTAGCATAACATAAAGAAGTTTTTTTTTTTTTAAATTGTGAAATATTTATTAGTGTCAATTAAGCAGCTGGTTGTTGCTCTTGATGTCAGAATCACCAGGATTTGTGATTGTGAGAGTGCAGCATCGGACATATTTCCCACAGGCTTTTTCCAGCTCAATGTTATTGCCAGAGGAATGATGGACACCAGTTAAATTAGAGAAAGAAAGATTAGCAAGGGAAAAAGAAATCAAAGAAAGACTGGTAGCGAAAGATAAAGAAATGGCCTTGGAAAAGGAAAGACTGGCAGCGATAGATAGAGAACTAGTCTTAGAAAAAGAAAGGAGGAAAGATAGAGAACTAGTCTTAGAAAAAGAAAGAATTGCGTTCGAGAAAGAGAAATTAGCGGCCGAGGTTCTAATGAAGGAAAATGAGATTGAAGGGAATCTAAAAGTTAAGACCCTTGAGATGGACAGAGAAGCCGAGATTGCGCAAGCAAAATTGCAATCGAAAACAGAAGATCCTATTAAACGATACCAGGTGTCACGAATTGGCAGCCTTTACTTCCCAGAACAATTTTCGGTTCACCATGTAGAGAAGTTACAGAAGAACAAATGCAATTCTCTATAATAAAGGAGGAGAAATAGAAGACAGAACAATCAGGCCTGCACACATAGAGGCATAAAATGTTGTAGCAAAAGGAACCCATTCAACTGTGAAGTGTCAGAACAGATGGCTGCTGGCTACTAAAACAGGATGGTGGGAATTGCAATAAACCCAGAATGAAATCACACAGACCATCAGACTGGGGTTGTAAAACCAGGCAGTCCAGCTTAAAGGTGTTACAGGTCAAACTGACAATTACCCCCACTGTAGGGCAGACTGTGAAACTGATCTGGGGCTGGCAACTCAAAACCATCCAGGTGTGACACTATGGTTTGGGTTAGTAGTTCAGAATAGATTTATGACTGCCAGGGGGAGATAAGTCAGTCTGCATGAGAAAAGAGGTGTGAACTGGCCCCACACTTGAATAGAATTAATTACCTTAGGAGGTCAGCATGTTTTTGTCATACCAGACAGAAAGGTGCCAAGGAGATAATAGGGTCTGCTGGACTCAGCTTAAATAAGGGTCCCTAGCTCTGGTCAGGTTCAGAATTGAAAAAAACTCTGAACAGGTAGGAACCAGCTCAATGTCTGTAGTCATATGCATGATTATTATGTTGGCTTCTAGGAAGGATTTCTTAGTAACTATGCAACAGTCTTTTAGACATATGAACTTTCAGTCTATATCTGATCTAGGTTATTGCAAGAACTATCATTGTCATAGGTTACTTGAGTGTTTTTTCTAAGTTCTGTGTTCAATATCATTGTGCTTTAAGTGTTACTCTTCTGAGAAGTAGAAACTTATGGAAGGAGATCTTGTCTAGATATACTTTTAGGTGTCTTGGTAGATGCTTGTCATTTCTTTGTACACTATCCTAGTTGCCTTTTTGGTGTGTGCATTTGTTGTACAGAATATAGTCAACTGACTATTTAATTCTTACAACAGCAGTAACTAAGTGGTACTTCAATTAGACTTGTTGTATATCTCATTTTGTAGCTATACAATATTAGTACTCATTAATAATGCCTGATGCTATTATGTTGAGTATCATTAGATGTCCATCTTGAAGTAATATAATGTTTACGGATATGTTGGATGTATGTATGTGTAATTTCATAAACTAACTAGTGCATTATGCTATGATGTTAAAGTATCATAATATGTCTAGTTTAATCAATATGTTTATGTGTATTGGATGTTTGATATATTGATTTTTCATATGCAAACCTACCAATATGAAGTGTTATGCTATTGTCTGTGCATTGGCACATTGGCCAATGATTGTGTTGGAAGCAGAGGTGTAATGGTACAGACATTACCCACACTTGGTATAGGGTATATGGTGCTAAACTTTCTCAGTGTATTGTGGGCGTGCGTCCACGGTAATGCATGGAAACCTGGCACAGCTACTGGTCACGGCTTGAAAGCCCGGATGATCAGGCATTGTTATAATACCATTACCGACCCTGTGAGCTGCTAAACTAACATTGGACAGAGCGGCTGTACGACACAGAATTTCTGTATTAGCGACATGGACATGGGGCGGCAGAAATGTAATCATTACAGGCGTGTGAGACAATTGAAAAGCCCGTCCCAGACTAAAGACAGTAGGGAGAAGGAGGATGGTGAACACAGTAGAGCTGGAAGATAAACTTGGCCAGACTGGTCATTGTATATGTTTGTGTTATGATATGTTTAATTAGGATTGCGCTGATGTAGAATTAGATATAACACATTCTTGATTTTCTTTCAAGCTCTCACAAGGAGCACCTATGTTATAGATCTCAAGACTAGAGACTACTGACTAGGAGTGTCAGGACTGACAGGATCGTCAGAATACCGGCAAGCTGTTCTTTTGTTGAGTCTACTGGAGAGTGGGGATCTGGACCACAGTTCCAGATAGATGAAGTCACAAGTAAAGTTACGTAATGTTTCTCATCACAATATGTTATATGATTTCATCATCCTCATATTAAAAACCATCAGATGTCTATGATTAGTAAATAAATGTTGTAATATTGTAACTCATAGTTCTCTCGTTATATTTTAATTCCAATTGTGCATACGTGCTGTTGTGTACATTGGTGGGGGTTCACTTAGACACCAAGGAAGGGAGCAGTCAGGGAGAAAAACCCGTACTGAGATAGTCGTCTATACTAATATATTTAGACTTAAACATCTATCTTAGCTAACCTTCTCTTTCCCATTCCTTGGCGAATATTCAGCACAGTTCATTTCATTTTGTAACGAGCCACTTGGAGCTGTTCGTTGGATATTCATGGGCTTAATCTGTAGTTCAGCCATATAGATTTTGTCCCTAGTCAGTTTCTGACTATTTGGGGTTGCTCGCTAGTGAATAATACTTTAATCTAGCCGGTGGGGCACCCCGACTTATGACAGATTGGGCTTCTCGTACGGTATTTGAATTCGGACTTCTCGCTTTCAATAGACTCCGGTACTAGACCCTAGACATACGAGTTTAAAAGTTAACTCTTGTAATCTTCAGTCATCAAAGACTATCATCAGATGTAGCTAATTTTAGTTGAGGAAGTTACAGAGTATAGATATAACTTTTCAAAAGGGTATAACAGATAAGAACTTATGAGAACTACCTCATCTATCATTTATTGATAAGTATTTTAATTCTTATCATTTAGTGTATCATTCATCATTTAATGATAACTGAGCATCATATTTACATTGATGTGTTTGATGATTTAACTGCTTGACTGATTTGCCATCTTATGCTTACTTATGCCATTTTCATTATGACATGTATGCAGTGCATTTTAATATTTATTTAGGTAAATATTACTATTGATTACTGTGTAGTATATCTCTCACACTTACTTCACTGCGGTCGCCAGAAACTACTTGAATATTACTTTCAGTTGTCTTTCACTGCTGAGGGTTAACTCTACACATTGGTTTTGATTCTGCTGTCATTGGTTCACTCTTGTCTTTCTAGCTTAGCTCTGAATTTGATAGATACATAGGAGCTTACCATTAGCAAATATGGACTCACCTTCCCAGGATCTAGATTATCTGAAGGCGTGCACAGATTACTTAGAGTCCACGAGAAGGTTAGGCATAATAGAGGGCTTAACAGGAGAACAATTAGAAATATACATCAGAGACGAGATGAAAGAGTGGGACATGGCGGAGGAACAGATGAATAAAACAATTGATGAGTTATTTGAAGCAAAAGAGCGTAGCAAAACTGAAGAAGCAGAGATTAATATAAAGCATATGGAAGTAGTCAATGCAGAGAAGCTAACCTTTCTAGCGGAACATAAGGTAGGAGATATGGATGCTCACCCAACCAGGAAGAAAGGGGCATCTTTGCCACCCACCGCGGAATCAGAGTTAGTGGACCGGGAACTACAGGTTCTCATTCGACCCAGTCCTAAACGGAAAAGAGGGAAGAAGAAACGTGCCCAGGGCACTTCAAGCAGTCACAAACGTGATAACTGTTTGTACCACGGCAATGGTGGTTTAACAGTAGAGGACCTTCAGGAAAACCACTTGACTGCTACGAGAAATGAATCTCGAGAGAAAGAGGAACTGAAGACAACCTTTAATGAGGTCGCAGGCGGAGACCTAGCCGATTCTCACATTCCCTTCTGTTCACAGAATCACGAAGTGGAATTAAATCTGACTGAAATAGGGAGGATGGAAGTAACGGAATCCCAGGTGAATTTCATTACTGCAACGCGGGAAGAATCACTAATTATCAGTTCAGATAATTTAACTGGTCCGCCAGTACAAGACTCCCAGGAATCTCATTTTACTTCAACGAGAGGTGAAACTCAAAAGGAAGATGACCTGAGGACATCTTTTAAGGAGGTCGGAGATCGAAAGGTAACCGACTTTATTATTCCCTTCAGCTCAGGAGAGGATGAAGTGGGATTAAATTTGACTGACAGTGGGATGAAGGATGATCCGGAACCCCTTGTGATCTTTGAGGCTGCAGCTCAGGACAAGACACTAGATCTCAGTTCAAATCATTTTTGTAATTTACCTCAACTGGACTTAGCCCATGAAAGCAGGACCAGAGAGGAACATCCAGACCAGGAAACATTTCCAGTTGTTATCTCACAGTATACCAGTTCGGAGACTCAGGAAACACAGGGAATTGTATGAGCCAGAATATGGACTCTGATATTGTGCAGACAACATTGTCTGTAGTTGCTAAAGAAGAAAATTCTTTGCACAAGATGGAGGAAGAAACGCCTATCATCTCATTAGCTGAAGTTATCAGGGAATTCCAGCAACCGGGACCTGAAGTAACAGAAGTCAAGAGTGGTTTGGAATCAACACTCTTAGGACTCAATCTACCCTTCAGTCAGGTCGATTTGATAGGAGTAGATCAGCTATTTGTGGATACTTTATTCAAAAGTAACTCCACTTTATCGCCCTGGAGTAACTATGTTATTTCTCAAGGCAGGACAACTTGGCACACTAAATTTCTAATTTCTAGCACGGTTTGTACAAGAAACTCTAATGCAGAGAAACTCAGCCCATTAACTGAATATCAGGGGAAGAAACCGCGACACCGAGGAGGGACGATTGTTACGCCCGACTTTGAAGGAGGAAAGCGCCAGTTGAATTTATATCATGGGACCATGATGTGTAACATTATTCCTTTCAAAAGGAAGATATTGATGAATCAGTTAAGAATCTATAAAGGACGGAGGAAAATCACGGAGACAAGCTTTGCTGTGGCCAGCTTATACAAGACCTCACTACGGGTACATCCTCGGCTGAAAGGAGTAAATCACGTGAGTGAATGGTGTAAAACAATTGCTGCCAGAGGCGTAGAAGAATCCCGTTGATTGTGATCTTTCCCAGAGGGGTAAAATTACAACCTCCTGACAATTACCGGATTTTACCAAGCTATTGCATGGAATCCCGGCCGAAAACCAGGTACAAGGATCTATCCAGAGTATCTTTGGGTTATGGAAATGGGACGTCTTTATGCAGGACAACCCCCTGCCACAAGGAATATTGGAAACCTTAAAGGCAGATACAGAACGGAGA
Organism: Cepaea nemoralis; assembly: GCA_014155875.1. Lineage (NCBI taxonomy): Eukaryota > Metazoa > Mollusca > Gastropoda > Stylommatophora > Helicidae > Cepaea > Cepaea nemoralis. The sequence continues at coordinate 29,712 of JACEFZ010006788.1, forward strand.
GTGCTTAGGCATTATTCTGGGATGTACGGCGTGCTTTGGTAAAAGATTTCTGGCAGAAACTTTTTTTAAGGGGGAAGCTCTGTCACGAATTGGCAGCCTTTACTTCCCAGAACAATTTTCGGTTCACCATGTAGAGAAGTTACAGAAGAACAAATGCAATTCTCTATAATAAAGGAGGAGAAATGGAAGACAGAACAATCAGGCCTGCACACATAGAGGCATAAAATGTTGTAGCAAAAGGAACCCATTCAACTGTGAAGTGTCAGAACAGATGGCTGCTGGCTACTAAAACAGGATGGTGGGAATTGCAATACACCCAGAATGAAATCACACAGACCATCAGACTAGGGTTGTAAAACCAGGCAGTCCAGCTTAAAGGTGTTACAGGTCAAACTGACAATTACCCCCACTGTAGGGCAGACTGTGAAACTGATCTGGGGCTGGCAACTCAAAACCATCCAGGTGTGACACTATGGTGAGGGTTAGTGGTTCAGAATAGATTTATGACTGCCAGGGGGAGATAAGTCAGTCTGCATGAGAAAAGAGGTGTGAACTGGCCCCACACGTGAATAGAATTAATTACCTTAGGAGGTCAGCATGTTTCTGTCATACCAGACAGAAAGGTGCCAAGGAGATAATAGGGTCTGCTGGACTCAGCTTAAATAAGGGTCCCTAGCTCTGGTCAGGTTAGAATTGAAAAAAAACTCTGAACAGGTAGGAACCAGCTCAATGTCTGTAGTCATATGCATGATTATTATGTTGGCTTCTAGGAAGGATTTCTTAGTAACTATGCAACAGTCTTTTAGACATATGAACTTTCAGTCTATATCTGATCTAGGTTATTGCAAGAACTATCATTGTCATAGGTTCTTGAGTGTTTTTTCTAAGTTCTGTGTTCAATATCATTGTGCTTTAAGTGTTACTCTTCTGAGAAGTAGAAACTTATGGAAGGAGATCTTGTCTAGATATACTTTTAGGTGTCTTGGTAGATGTTTGTCATTTCTTTGTACACTACCCTAGTTGCCTTTTTGGTGTGTGCATTTGTTGTACAGAATATAGTCAACTGACTATTTAATTCTTACAACAGCAGTAACTAAGTGGTAACTTCAATTAGACTTGTTGTTATCTCATTTTGTAGCTATACAATATTAGTACTCATTAATAATGCCTGATGCTATTATGTTGAGTATCATTAGATGTCCATCTTGAAGTAATATAATGTTTACGGATATGTTGGATGTATGTATGTGTAATTTCACAAACTAACTAGTGCATTATGCTATGATGTTAAAGTATCATAATATGTCTAGTTTAATCAATATGTTTATGTGTATTGGATGTTTGATATATTGATTTGTCATATGTAAACCTACCAATATGAAGTGTTATGCTATTGTCTGCGCATTGGCACATTGGCCAATGATTGTGTTGGAAGCAGAGGTGTAATGGTACAGACATTACCCACACTTGTTATAGGGTATATGGTGCTAAACTTTCTCAGTGTATTGTGGGCGTGCGTCCACGGTAATGCATGGAAACCTGGCACAGCTACTGGTCACGGCTTAAAAGCCCGGATGATCAGGCATTGTTATAATACCATTACCGACCCTGTGAGCTGCTAAACTAACATTGGACGGAGCGGCTGTACGACACAGAATTTCTGTATTAGCGACATGGACATGGGGCGGCAGAAATGTAATCATTACAGGCGTGTGAGACAATTGAAAAGCCCGTCCCAGACTAAAGACAGTAGGGAGAAGGAGGATGGTGAACACAGTAGAGCTGGAAGATAAACTTGGCCAGACTGGTCATTGTATATGTTTGTGTTATGATATGTTTTAATTAGGATTGCGCTGATGTAGAATTAGATATAACACATTCTTGATTTTCTTTCAAGCTCTCACAAGGAGCACCTATGTTATAGATCTCAAGACTAGAGACTACTGACTAGGAGTGTCAGGACTGACAGGATCGTCAGAATACCGGCAAGCTGTTCTTTTGTTGAGTCTACTGGAGAGTGGGGATCTGGACCACAGTTCCAGATAGATGAAGTCACAAGTAAAGTTACGTAATGTTTCTCATCACAATATGTTATATGATTTCATCATCCTCATATTAAAAACCATAAGATGTCTATGATTAGTAAATAAATGTTGTAATATTGTAACTCATAGTTCTCTCGTTATATTTTAATTCCAATTGTGCATACGTGCTGTTGTGTACATTGGTGGGGGTTCACTTAGACACCAAGGAAGGGAGCAGTCAGGGAGAAAAACCTGTACTGAGATAGTCATCTATACTAATATATTTAGACTTAAACATCTATCTTAGCTAACCTTCTCTTTCCCATTCCTTGGCTAATATTCAGCACAGTTCATTTCATTTTGTAACGAGCCACTTGGAGCTGTTCGTTGGATATTCATGGGCTTAATCTGTAGTTCAGCCATATAGATTTTGTCCCTAGTCAGTGTCTGACTATTTGGGGTTGCTCGCTAGTGAATAATACTTTAATCTAGCCGGTGGGGCACCCCTACTTATGACACCAGGGTATCATCAGAAACTTTACATAAGGCGATTCGGTATCTGCCTGGATTACTAATTTTGATGTCTTGGCCAAATTTTATAAAATTCCAGAATATATATGGCCTATCTTGTTTCACCGTCACCTCGCCCTGGAGCCTTTGAAAGTTGTGGAGTTGATCCCTGAGAATTTGCGGACCAACTATAGTTATATTCGAGATCGTGTACTATCTCACTTCTCGTTGGATGAACAATGTTTGAGAACAAAATTTAAGATTCTCACACAGAAGACAAACCAAACGTTTCTGGACTACGTTTCTGAAACTTCATCAATCTATGACAATTGGTTGAAAGCGGCAAATGTTAGTTCAGACTTTGAGAAGTTAAGAGATCTCATGCTCAGAGATAAATTGCTATCATCAGTCCCTGAAGCGATGTCCACATTTCTGATGGAGAACAAATGTCAATCAGTGCCAGAGATGGAGTCACGTGGAGAATCTTTCTATAACGCACATCGTGAAATATTTGCTGATGGAGCTCAACCAGACCTGATCACAGGGGCTAGTGCTAAAATTCATAATCAGCGACATCAAGGTAAGGCAAATAGATTCTCAAATTATAACTAACAACATAGAGGCAGAGGGCCTTATCACAACACGCACAGAGAGACAGTCCAAGAAAGCGATATTTCACACATTGCCAGCATTGCAAACTTCAGCATGGCAGTCTTGAGATGTGTGACAAACATCCATCTTACGACTCATACCTAAAAGACCTCACTTCTAAGATGATGAGTAAATATGACTCTTACAGAAAGAGTATCAAATGTTATACGTGTTTAGCTTATGGACATACTTCACGATTTTGTAAAATGAAGAAGGCATGGAAGGAGACGAGTGCTGCATGCATGTTTACTAGTAGCGACTCAGAAGATACAGAAGATGCACATGCCGCCATAGTTGAAACATGTCCCAAAAACACATCATGTGATCTATGTACAGATTTACATGATGATAATGTTATCGCATGTAGCCACAATGCAACCATACAAGAGGCTAATGCTGTAAATATTCAGAATGGTACATTAAAGGTCCATCAGGAATGGGTCAATGGATCCCCAACTACGTGTGTTAGAGACACAAGGGCGTCCATCGTTGGAGTTGACGAAAAGTTAGTAAAGGCAAAAGACTACACAGGCAAAACAGTCACGTGTAGAACTTTTGGCGGTACTCTTGAAAGGTACAAGATTGCATGGGTCACAATAAAGTCCCCATATTTTGAAGGCAGAATAAGTGCTGCTGTCTTACCGAACCCTTGTGCCGGTCTCTTAATTGGGAACATTCCGATTGTTAGAGACTTCACTCACGGGGAAGCGATCGAATGGTAGATCGAACATACACCGACGAATGCTCTCACGAGAGCCCAAGTGCATCGACAGTACGAAGAAGAAGATAATGATCACCCGACATCCCCATGAACTAATAAGGACAATACACAAAACACGTTATTATTTACAACTGACCTAGCCACAGAGCAGAAACAGGACCCCACTTTACAAACATGCTTTAAGAATATGCACAAACCTGCCAAACAAGCAAAACATGGGAAATGGGAATTTATACTTGAAAATAATATTCTCACCAGGCGATATAGCAAATGGGCAACACTCCTTTTACAAACAGTGCTGCCGAAGAAATATCGCAACGAGGCACTAAAACTCGCTCATGACTCCCCATTTGCAGGACACATGGGAATAGCCAAAACGACAAACATAATTTTGGCGCAATTTTATTTGCCTGGCTTTTCCAATGACATAACCAAACATGTCCGTTCATGTGCATTATGCCAAAAGACCACCCCAAAAGTGAAACACCATAAAGCACCAGTACAACGAACTGATTTAGCTTCTTGACCATTCCAGAAAATAGCGGTCGATATTGTAGGCCTCTCAATACAACAACAGATCGAGGCAATAGATTTATTTTAAGTAATTGATCTATGTACTAGGTGGTCAGAAGCTATCCCGCTCAAATTAATTACATCTAGATCCATCTTAGATTCACTTTTACTAATCTTCAGTAGGATAGGTGTCACGGGACCACTGTCGTTAACGATAAGATGATAAACTAACAGAGAACCAGTCTGTATTCACAGCTGCAATTGTTTGTTACTAGTGGAGAAACACTCATGTCGGATCAAAGGAAACTACAAGTCTTTGAGAGTTCCCTAGGAACGGGGAATTTGTCGGCATTGTTTGATGTATCGTCGTTTGAGAGAAAAAGCTTGTTGTGTTCGTGGTGGAAGGAGGGGACAACTATTCTTGTGAAGTTGGAAACAGATTGTCTGCCGCTGAGGCCACCTGGTGTTTACATCGAATGACGTCACTAGGACAATCCCGACTGTATGCAAAACAGAATTTGTTACCGCTAGTGTGAACAAGAGAGTTGACCTAGGCTGAAGTGTTTCAACTAGCTCTGTTTTAATATAGAAAAGAACCTAGCGTGTTTGGTATCAATTAACGTTGAGGAACATGTGTCTTTCATGGCAAAGTGTAGATTCGATTCAGAATAGAGCTGAGTGTTCATAAGGTATTTACTAAATAGTATTTGGATGTAAATAATGTAGGATAGTCTGGTGATTGTTGTTGCGTTGTGGTTAGGTATTCAAGGAGTGTCGGCGACAGTGGGCAATCGCATTGTTAAAACTTACTAGTGTGAGAGGTCAATTAGCTCAGCTGGTTGGAAATAGTGAAGTGGGATGATATTTAGAAGGATTGAGGATGGTTGGGGGATAGGGGAAATGTCCAATGGTGGGATCTTCCAGTGGGGGTCTACTGGGGTTCTGCACTTTACATTTGGTCTTTCCTTGTCTTACCCTAATTTAGACCGATGTGATGAGCTCCTCTGCCCCATGACAGAGTTTGGTTCACTGTCATATATCTGAGTGAGGCCGTCGGCCTACACTCATCTAATAGGAGTCAGTGTCCGGTTGCTCTCACCGGTGTGTTCTCTCTCTTTCACAGGTTCCCTCAGGTTACTCAGGTGAAGCTGAAACATCACTGTTTACTATAATGGATACCTTAGTGCAGGCAGAGTTATTCAGCAGCTTTTGCACTGGGCCCATGATGAAAGGGGTCTGAAGGAACATGGCTCGGTTGAGCCGAAACATATACGTATCCAGCAGATGACTTCTTAGTGATAGGGATCATGGAAGTCAGTAGTGAGATTATTTTTCAAAACCACATGTGAACAGAACACTAGTGATTGTTTTCCACATCATATGTAGAAGGAACAAGAGTGAGATTATTTTTCAAAACCACATGTGAACAGAACACTAGTGATTGCTTTCCACATCACATGTAGAAAGAACCATAGTGAATATCTAGGTAACAGGAACAATGAACCTGGTGCTTTTACTAAATTACTAGATTCCTGTGGGACTGTAAACAATAACAGTGTAATTGTGAAACGGTAGGACCTTTAGAAAATGAATCACGTTATTTCAAGGGACAGTGTTCCGTGTTTTCACAAGGCAAGGATGTTTTAAGTCTCAGAACAGTAGGGACATTTAATAACATGGTGTGTGATCGATTCAGGATCAGTATCGGACTATATCCGTGATTGGTGACCACGTATCTGGGTTATCAAAAAGCTACCGGAGGAAGTCAACATCTAGCAGGAGGGACACATCGTTTGGTGAGGTTATCGTGTACTGAACTATGAGGATGTTGTGTGATCCTTACAGGGATGATCAGACTTTGCTCCTGAGCTGTTCGGTCTGATTCTGCAGACACACTAGAGTACACGACATACATTCTACACATACACTTCTCACATACATACACTTTTTTTTAATTAAATTAATGTGTTATTAATTTTTAGAAGCTAGAGTTGTTTAGTATGTTGTTTTGGGGAAATGTGAGAGGGGGCATGAGCCAGTGATGAGAAGGAGAGAGAAAGAGGTATCCATTGACTGAAGGAGTGTGGTGAACGAAATTTGGTGGATTCTCCAGAATAATGATATGGGGTTAACATAATGTGGGTGTTGATTCCCCTCACTCCAGGGACGACACAATAAAGAAAATCCACGACAATAGGTTTTCCTTTGTATATACTATCGGACAGAGGTGGTCAATTTAATTCTGCAGCTACCCAAGCAGCAATGAAGATGCTGGGCATACCACAAGTGTTTAGTTCACCCCACCACCCAATGACAAATGGGGTCAACGAGAATTTTAACGGGGTTCTCAAACGAACCCTAGCAAAGGTTGCGACTGAACGACCCAAGATTGGGACATCCTGTTGCCAGCAGTACTATTCGCGTACCGAGAGGTACGGTAAGCGAGTACGGGTTTTCCCGCATTCGAACTCGTTTATGGAGCAAATCCACGAGGTCCGCAATCATTATATAACGACATGCTTACAAAGAAAACACATGACCAACCGAAAAGGGATGCATATGAAATGGTCACACAATTAAGAGACAAAATTATGACAGCATGTCAAATGGCCAAATCCGCTCTAGAAAAGGCAGGGGAAAAATACAGGCAATACGACAACAGAAAGGCCAAAACAATACTCTTAAAAGAAGAAGAGGAAGTCCTACTCTTACTACCCGACCCTAGAGATTGACTCGTCATTTCATGGCAGGGTCCATTTAAAGTTATTAGAAAAATAAATGACGTAGACTATCTAATAAATGTCAGGGGGAAGGAGAAAATATTCCATATCAACATGTTAAAACCTTACGCAGACCGCAATGCAGATAAAACACAGACTGTTGATCAAATACCACACGGAACAGCAGCAGCATATTAGAACAGCAAGAATATGCTATACAACAACAAATACCAACGCCAACAATTAACGTTAACAACAATTGGCGAATTGTGCAGGTAAACAAGAACTTATCATCGCACGACAGATACAAATTAACAACAGCGATACAACAGTTTAGTGACATCTTTTCAGATAAACCGGGGCAAACTACATTGATTCAGCACAAGATTACCTTACTTTCGGATATTCCCGTTAAAGTAAAGCCATACCCGATTCATGTTCATTATGCAGAAAAAGTCATATCGGAAATTTCCGAACTAGAACAGAGTGGGATAATTAAGAAATTAATTTCTAACTACTGTTCCCCTTTGGTAATCGTCAAAAAGAAGGACAATTCATTACGCATTTGCGTTGATTACAGAAAAGTGAATGCCCTAACACTCCTAGATGCTGAACCAATGCCACACATCGATGAGTTGATAGTTGGCATGGCAAAGTCCAAAATCTTCTTCAAGATTGATCTCACAAAGGGATATTGGCAAATCCCCATGGAGAAAGATTCCACGCACATCACTGCTTTCGCCACTCCGTTAGGTCTTTACGGGTGGGCATATCTTACGTTTGGTCTACAGAACGCGCCGAGTACCTTTATGAGAGTGATGCGAAAGTTACTTCACGGGGTTACTATTGTTGCTACTTATATGGATGATATATGTATACATACATCAGATATTGACACACGTTAGAATATTGAAACAAGTTCTCCAAATAATCCAACAAGCTGGTCTCAAGGCTAAACCTAGCAAGATTGAAATAGGGTTCACTGAAATACAATTTCTTGGTCATAGAATGTCTGATTTCCACAAGTAGTCACCAAAATTCTAGATATTAAACCTCCAACAACGAAAAGGAAGTCAAAAGTGTTCTGGGACTCATAAATTACTATCAAAAGTTCATTCCGAATTTCGCTGAAATCACAGCAACGTTTTCAGAACTTTTAAAGAAAGGTCAACCTACTAAGATTATCTGGACATTTGACCACGATAACCTTTAACAACAGATTAAGACTCTTTTTAGCAGTTGTCCAATACTCAAGCTACCAGATATTGCCAAAGACTTCATAGTACAGACGCACAGCGAGTTTTCATGCTATATCAGCTATTCTCTTACAGATGCATGAGGGAAAACTTCATCCTGTTCTGTACTTCAGTAGGAAACTTTCTGATACTCAGAGAAAATATGTTGTGACTGAACTTGAAGCATTAGCGCTGATTGAAAGTGTTGAAAAATTTTCTAAATATCTGCTTGGTAGGAAATTTCTTGTTCTATCAGATAATAAACCTCTACAAGTCTTTAAAGATGGACATCCTAAGAATTCCAGAATACACAGATAGTCTCTTCTGTTGCAAGACTATGACTTTGATATCTGTCATATCCCAGGTAAAGATAACAATCTGGCAGATCTTCTGAGTAGACTGTAGAAATCGAAGTATATATCTCATGTCTTGTTATTGTATTTGTGCATACATGTACCACAGCAGGCCGAATATCTACTTCACTTTTAGGCACCCAGCTAGAACGACTTTAATTACACAAACAATACAACATATATTTGATAAGATATTAATTTATGTCAAATATATACATATTTTCCTATCTGCGTACTTGACAGGTTGCATTCAGACATATCGCGTAATGGTGTTGAACATTGCTTGCTCAGCGGAATTAATAGCTTTGTACGAACAGTGTGAACCTGATGTTATTCTGATGATTCCGAGTGATGCAATTGAACTGTGACTTTGCTCTGAAGATAATCAGACTGTGTTATATTTCAAATGGACGGCGAATTACGTGGAGTTGAAACAGAGCGACACCAGAAGACGGAATACTAGTATTAATTAAGTATATTTAATATAGGCAATTACATACTTCATATCAAAAACAAATCACCAGGTCCAGATGGAATAACCACAGAAGCTATTCAGGCCTGTGGGGAAACAGGAGTTAAATGGCTAAAAAGAATTTTTAATATAGCATAGGAAGAAAGAAAAGTCCCAGACGATTGGCAACAGGCAATAATAGTACCAATATGGAAAAAGAAAGGCAATACGAGAGAGTGCGAAACATACAGAAGTATATCACTCCTGAGCCATGTAGGGAAAATGTATGCAAAACTATTGGAACAAAGAGCTAGACCAATAGTTGAACAACAGTTAAGCAAAGCACAATTCGGTTTTCGGAAAGGTAAAAGTTGCACTAATGCATTATTTACACTTAGACAAATTTGTGAAAAAACTATCGAATATAGTGACCAGCAGAATATTGTGTTTGTAGATCAGGAAAAGGCTTTTGATAGAGTAGACAGATACAAATTATGGACCATCCCTGAAGACTATGGGATACAAGGGCAATTGCTAGAAAACATCATAGCCGTGTACCACTCAAGCCAAAGTGCAGTAAGAACACAAGAAGGTATATCAGTTATGTTCACAGTCAATACAGGAGTGAGGCAGGGTTGTGTGCTCTCTCCCCTGCTATTCAATATCTACATGGACAGAATTTCCAAAGAAGCAAGTCTCGACAGAACAGATTCAGAAAATTTAGAACTCTTTACTCCAGATGAAACAATTGAGCCACAGGGAATAAATGAAATTCTATTTGCAGACGATCAGTGCCTGTTTTACAGCAATGAGGGCAGACTACAAAATCATATTACTAATCTGAGTTCAACCTGCAGCAGACACAATATGAGCATAAACACAGCCAAAACCGAAGTAATGCAAGTTAGTAGATCTCCAGGCCCACTAAGTATACGGATAAATAACACAACTCTGAAACAAGTTAAAGAATTCAAATACCTTGGAAGTATGATCACAGATGGAGATTGGACAGAGAAATTGAAATCAGATGTCAAAAAGCTAGTGCATTTACATATCAACTATCACCCTTACTGAAACATCCAAACATACCCATGTTCGCAAAACGACAGATAATAAACAGCATATTCACACCAACCCTATGCTACCAATCTCAAACCTGGACTTTATCCAAATTACACCTTCGCAAAATCAACACCTGCGAAATGAGATGCCTTGAGGAGAGCTGCCAACTTAACAATCTGAGACCGAGTAAGAAATGCTACTTACTATCAGACAGACTGTGGGATCAACACCTTGTGCCACATTTATTGAAAGACAGAAGATCAAGTGGTTTGGCCATGTCGTTAGAATGCAACATCAGCAGCTACCATCACTGGCCTTACATCAAAGATCATCTGCGACGAGACCACGAGGACGTCCAAGAAGAAAATGGATTGACGACATCAGAGACATTGTACAACCACACGGAATGACACTATCCAGTGCCGCCCACCGGGCGCTGGAACGCAAATTATTCCTCCCCACGACGCTTGACGGCAGAAGTGGAAGATGATGATGATGATGATGATGATGATGATGATGATGATGATGATGATGATGATGATGATGATGATGATGATGATGATGATGATGATGATGATGATAATGATGATGATGATGATGATGATGATGATGATATCAATGATCAGTTCACACATTACATACATTCCATAATCATATAAACGCAAATTTTACCTCATGACTAAATCATTCATTCAGTTGGTTATTGCCATATAGCTAAGCCTAAAATTGCGTTACAGAAAATAGATATATAGCCTAGAAGCGAAAACCGCAGTAAAACTATGAAACTAGTTGGTAACAGAGAGAAACGTCATTCTGACGTCACGGGACAACAGACTTAGTTGGAGTTGGGCATGGCAGTGGTACATGAAGTTCTCTGGACATTTAAACTGGCAAACCAATAATCTACAGAGATAAAGTGGCAGGAATCACAGTGTGGATCTGTTGTTTTGATAGTTTTTGTTTCCCCTACCATACTCTATATATTTCTTTGACAATTTTTACTTTTCTAGATGGGTCTCATTATTATAGTTCTGTATTATGTTATTTTAATGTGATACCAATATATTATTAATCATACTTGTTTTCGCTCCTACCACTTTAACAGTGTCGCCTGAAGAGTCTGTCTAACCCCGGGCAGATGAGTCGCTTTTCCTAATCGGTACTTGATGAATATAACGTAATTAATTCAGTGCTATATACATTCAAGAGATACATACATGTACAAGCCAGACATACAAATACGAATAACAGTACAGACATATACAAAGGATGAATCACATGACTGTATGGAAGGAATATAAATTAATTATAATATGAATTTTATCTATTTCAGATTAAGTTAATTTAATTAATTTACTATAATTATTGAATTGTTGAAGAATTTTGTTGTTTTAAATCAGAATAATTGGTGGAATTTCTGGTACACCAGTAACAAATCGCTTACAAGTTATGAGAATGGCAAACTACACAGACACAATAACGACATAAATAACCACCATAAAATTATAAAACTAGGCCATTCCTATTGTCCCATATATATCGACTATACATTGCATTGTGTATGATATAAGTTGCCTTTATACAGAGAATTATTAGCAAGTACAAATTGTCGTCACAGCCATGTAAAAGCAAAATGAAGCTCGCACATATTAATACAATTCGTCAGCTACAAAGGCAGAAGATCTCACCAAACAAATATGACAGGAACAAGTGTCACAACGTAGCCGAGAAAGACATAGCAGAGAGAAAATAGTCATATAGTTACATATTATATACCGAAACTAATACAGAGGGATTGGTTCCATTCAATCACATACTCTATCGGGTTTTGTAAATTTGGTTGGGGAAGCTTGCCAGTTTTGGCATTTGAGGGACTAAGACTATGTTTATAAATTAGTTAGCCCAGCTATCCCATAGGCTGGTGCTACACGACTTCTGCCAGGGTGTAGATAGGAGTGCGTGCCCGCTATATAATAATAATTTTTTTAATGAGATTTTGTGTGTGATTGATAGGAGACCAGACCGTTATGTTAGCAATAATAGGAATAGATTATATACATATGACTCATGGATGTTGAACTGCTACTTGTCAGGCGAGATAAATTGACTACGATCAAAAATGGTTTCACCATTTTTAAAGGGGAGGGGGTTTGCTGCCAAGTAGCAGCGCAACTGATATGACATAAACAGATATTCGTGACAAAGTCGCGAACCAAAGTTTAGTAGAAACTAAGACCCTGACGTAGAAAACAGAAGACGTCAGCAGAATTGTCAACAACAACAGACATTCAGATCAGAGAGCTGGACAAGAGAGGCAGCACGTTGAAGTTATCTCGAACGTGGAAGATATTTACTGGCAGGACAACGTTATCATGGCCAACACATATTGCAGAGGATGATGAGAAGATTCATTAACGTTATATCTATGAGCACGAAATAATGGACAGATGTCAACATATCACAACGGAACTTAGGAAGTCACGGCATGGTGAAATCTATCCTGATTGGGAATGAGAGAAGGACCGGGACATGAATTGATAGTCACTAGGGTCTAGCACCTTCAGCGATGTATATTATTATATATTATTGTAATTACCGTCCCGCCTGGCAATTACAGGCCCGGTAAACATATCTTGTCATATTTTTCATTAATCGCCTGGAGATTGCAACAGACTTGTTGTCGAGCAAATAAATTATGCCTTCAATTACATGAATGCCGACATTCAAGTTTTATTGCCGTTACTGTTACACGCTTCTGGATTTGTTTGGAATTGTGTCACTTCCTGGACTTTAACGTTGCCGATTTACATTTCAATTCTGTTACAACACATTCCAGCAATGATGACCAGCTTAGCCTTGTCAACCCTCAAGGTCTTCAATGTCTGCTTGTAGCCCAAGACATATTAGACGGATTTATAACCAATGCCAAACGGGCATTGATGTTATCTGCTGTCTTGTCCGCTTTCTTTTGGTCAACCATCTTTAGCGATCGTTATGTAAAACCTATACTGGTGTATATATGTGAAACATGGACAATAAACCAACAAGCTGGGTAGATCTTAAGGCAGTGGAGATGTGGTTTCTGGGGAAAGTGCAAAGAATACCGTCGACGGGCAGATAAACAAAGACACTGACTCAATCAAGAAGCACACTAGAAGCTTAAACTGGTTTGAGAGATTATACGTAGATAGTCAAGATTTGGGAACATTATGAGGTCACCAAAACTAGTTCGGTGAACGCTTGGTGACAGCTGGTAACATAGATGGAGAAAAGAGCAAGGGGAAAGCAAAGAGAGAAATACCTGGCGGTAAACGGTTACTCCACCTTGCTGAAGTATGTCCCGTAGGCTAGCAGATGTAAGGAAGCGCCTTACTTCTTTGATAGGAGATACCCCTATTTGGCGGGGATACATATCTGGATGGCTTGCCTGCATGGCATGGTCGAGACAAGAACACTGAGCTGATCCACGACTCTGGTGATCGCGTGAGATGTCGATACATGACCAGCGACGATTACCGGCATGGCACATGAATGAATAACTAGAAACTTACCATGATCATAAGAGAACTAGCAAGAACTAAAATTGATATACCGAGAATTTCGGTACACAGATGGGCGGGATAAGGTCACTTGGCGACCAAAACAGGATATATATATATATATATATATATAGTGACATAAAATGATGTTTAACCAGTTTCGAATCATGTTTGTGCTCTTGCCACCATTGTCTTATGACCAAGCCATTATAAGTATTTATAACTTAGCCATACTATTTTCCTATCGCTTTAACAGTTTTCAAGTTTATTTCTCATAGTCATCATCATCATCATCATCATCGCCGGCTCCCTGGCCGAGGAGTTAGCAGCTTTCTCCGTAATCCTGAATACTCTCGTGGTTGGCGTGAGTGCACGAGAATTGGAAGCGGTTCGAGTCGCACCAGTGACTTATGAGAGTATGGAGCCGGTCGCTCAGAAAGTCGTGGCGTGCTGATGAGCGTAATCTAGCCTAGGAATCAACATACAGCTGAAAGATGATGATGTTGACCGCAATATCCTGAAACAGAATGGAAAGACGGGGGGAAAAAATCGTTATCATCTTCCACTTTTGCCGTCAATCGTCGTGGGGAGGAGTAATTGGCGTTCCAGCGCGCGATGGGTGGCACTGGATAGTGTCATTCCGTGTAATTGTACAATGTTTTTTATGTCACCAATCTATTTTCTTCTTGGGTGATCTCATCTCATAGGTGTTGATTTTGCATAAGTGTGATTTGGATAATTTGGATAATGTCCACGTTTGAGATTGGTAGCATAGAGTTGGTGTGAATATGCTGTTTATTATCCGTCTTTTTGCACAGGTATGTTTGGATGTTTCAGTAAGGGTGATAGTTGATATGTAAGTGCACTTGCATTTTGACATCTGATTTAGATTTCTCTATCCAATCTGCCATCTTCTGTGATCATACTTCCAATTTCTTTAACTTGTTTCAGAGATATACCATTTATCTGTATACTTAGTGGACCAGAATATCTGCTAACTTGCATTACTATATTTATACTCATATTGTAAATCCTGCATGTTGAACTCAAATTATTAATATGATTTTGCAGTCTGCCCTCGTCGCTATAACCCAGGCACTGATCGTCTGCAAATAGAAGTCGATTTAAATATTGAGCACAACCCACTACTGGCAACGCTGACCGTATTCTGGTATGAACCTAATGCCTATCCACGTCATTATGGAAGCACTAACAAGAACTAACCCAAAGAAGTCGATTTATTGAATGTGGATCTGCTGTTTTGGTAGTGTTTGTTCCCCCTACCATACTCTATATATTTCTTTGACAGATGATGTCGCTTTTCCTAATCTGTACTTACCGTGCCTTGTGACCCCAAGTCTGCATTCCAAGAGCAGGTGTGTTGCCTCTGGCAGCGTCGTATCCGTGTTTGTTTAGTGTACTCTTGATGTTGTCCATCCGTCGTTTTCTTGGTCTTCCTCTGGCTCTATACCCATTACTTTGAGAGAAATACCTGGATGGCTTGACCATAGGCCATAAACGGGACAAGAACACAGCATGATCCAAGACTGGTGACCGTGTGAGATTGCGAGTTATGTTGTGACACCCTACGCTTGTCCGAATGGTACATGATGGTGACACCAAAACCAATCATGTTGCATATCCTTTACAGGACGTGGCAGTCAACTCCTGCATTCTTTGACTGTTTGTGATTCCTGGGCAAGATTACGTTAAGTAGTTTACCATTGTTGTTTGAACGATAGACACTCATACCATTATATGGAAAAGGCGGTGTGCTTCCAAATCCCCCGCAGCTGTGTTTCGAACGCGGTATGCGGGATTACGAATTAATGATGAAACATCTCTGATTTAATCTTAGTCCAAGTTTTGACACTAATGTAGCATTGTAACTTCACACATGCTTAGTCATGACTTTGTGAAGTTACGTGACCAGTCTGTATAATTTTCCAAGCCGACACCACTTGAAGCACTTACATAAAATACGTCACTGGTAATTGCAGGACAAGAACGTTTTGACATGACCATCTACAGTATCCTGGGCAGAAGCTATACATATACCAGAGAGGACAAACGCTAACAGTTTAGACAACTAAATAATGCAGGCCGGTCTCCCTGGCGAAGGAGTTATTTGCAATCCCGTATACCCACGTACGAAACACAGCTGCGCAAGATTTGGCAGCAGATCGTGTCGCGCTGGTTACTTACGGATGTATGTGAGCCGGTCGTTCAGAAAGCAATTACAAATTACTGAACGTAAAACCTTGCTAAGACATCAACTGCAACTGAAAAAAGCTGGTGTTGACTACAATGTCCTGTAAAAGGATATGCGGGGGGGGGGGGGGGGGGGGGGGGGGGGGGAAGTGGGACATAATGCAGACTGTCATAAAATAAAGCCGGCGCATTGATGTACCGGATAGGATGTCACGCTGGCATTGGCATGAGCGCGGTCGGGCGAGGGTTAGATGCCGGCTCTCGATATTCGCTCCGTGAGGGTAAGATTGGCCACCCGTTTCCCCATGCACCCAGGCCTACATAATGTGAAGGTCCTAACACTTCACACAGCCACAGCAGGTTGCTGCTAGGGGATTCCCCCCCCCCCCCCCCCGCATTTCCATCCTGTTTCAGGATATTGTGGTCAACATCAGCATCTTTCAGCTGTATGTTGATTCCTAGGCTAGATTACGCTCATCAGCACGCCACGACTTTCTGAGCGACCGGCCACATACTCTCATAAGTCACTGGCACGACTCGAACCGCTTCCAATTCTCGTGCGCTCACGTCAACCACGAGAGTATTCGGTGTTACGGGGAAAAGCTGCTAATCCCTCGGCCAGGGAGACCGACGCTGCTAGGGGATGTTAGCATAAAATAAGACATTCTTCCGTTGATAATTGGAGCGGGTGAAGACGAAATCTTTTTTTTTTCGCTTTGAACTCAGGCGTACTCAACGCACGAGCCACTACTACTACTACAACAACTAGTGCGTACACTGGACTGGTTTTGTGTGGGCGTGTCCTTTCCCTATTACTAATGTCACTCACCATTAGGAAAAATCTCTCGAAATCTTATATGAAATGAGAAGGAGGGAGGGAAGGGAGGGGGGAGAGAGAGAGAGAGAGAGAGAGAGAGAGAGAGAGAGAGAGAGAGAGAGAGAGAGAGAGAGAGAGACAGACAGACAGACAGGCAGACAGAGACAGAGACAGAGAGAGAGGGAGAGAGAGATAGGGGAGTGTGTGTGTGTGTGTGTGTGTGAGAGAGAGAGAGAGAGAGAGAGAGAGAGAGAGAGAGAGAGAGAGAGAGAGAGAGAGAGAGAGAGAAGAGAGTAAAATGTTCACAATGAACAATATTAGGAAGCATATTTGACAACTAGAGGTATTCGCTATGTTGTATCGAATTCACCGAGAGACAACAAATAACGTAGACTGAACATCATATGAGAATGAAATCTGTTCAACTACCATACGAACATAACGTAGACTGAACATCATATGAGAATGAAATCTGTTCAACTACCATACGAACATAACGTATATTGAACATCATATGAGAATGAAATCTGTTCAACTAAGAACATACAACCAAATATATCGATTGGGTATTGTAGGAAGGTAACGGTGGTCGGCCTACACTAATCATATTGCCCCACGTGTGCCGTTAGTTCACAGGGAATATGAACATAACATCAAATCATTTGTGGGTTTTAGTGGTGCGCAGGTTGGATTATTAATTTATTATGAATGTTGTGGAAGTTACGTTGGAAACGAATAAAGGCTATGTGATGAACCAGCAAGATGTTGTATGGTACAATTTAGAATCATATTAACATGACGAAAAGAGTGATGAGATAAATTATACACTAACAACCAGCAAGCACACATATCCGATGTTGTTGTTTGTCCATCAAGAATGATGACCATTCATTTCATCCAGTGGGATTGAAGGTATGGAGCCGTGGCTTCTAAGATGGCTGATAAGGCCTATTTTGGCTCGAAATGTTCTTTGACAATGTGGGCAAAGAATGCTTGACTTTTCTGGAGGAGGATTTCCTGCAGTGGTTTTTCTGTCCTGCCTTTTCTTCACAGCTCTTGCAGTCCTGGTTGCCTCACATATGATTGCACCCTTGCGTAATGATGCACGCCACGAATTTCGGTCTCTGGCTGCAGCCTCCCAGGTGTCATGATGAATTTCAAAAGCATTCAGTCAGATTTTCAGAGTGTCTTTAAAGCGTTTCCTCTGGCCACCTTGGGAGCGTTTACCACAACGCAGTTCGCTGTAAAAAAATTCGTTTACGGAGCCTGTGATCTGGCATGCGAGTCAAGTGACCAGCCCGGCGAATCTGATTCTTCATCAGTAGAGTGTGAATACTGGGCATGGACGCTCTTTCTAGGTCTTCAGTGTCTGGAATCTTGTCTTGCCATTTAATCTTCAGTAGCTTCCTTAGGCAGACTGTGTGGAAGTGGTTTAATTTCCTAGCGTGTCGCTGATAAACAGTCCAGGTTTCACAGGCATATAGCAGTGTGGATAATACAACTGCTTTGTAGACTTTTAGCTTTGTTTGTAGGCTTATTCCAGTTCTGTCCCATACATACTTGTACAGTCTGCCAAAGGCCGCACGGGCCTTGGAGATTCTTGCATTCACTTCGTCATCAATTGTGACAGCTTGTGACACAGTGCTGCCAAGATAGGTGAATTTGTCCACAACACTTAGTCTATGATCATTCACTTTGATATTCGGTACAGTGTGATTATTCCCTGGAGCTGGCTGGTACATAACTACAGTCTTCTCCAAGTTGATATTGAGCCCAAGGTTGGCACAGGCATGTGAGAAAGCTGAAACATTATGTTGCATGTCCGCCTCTGAGTTGGCGTTAGTGCGGCTATTTCATGATGGCATGCAGGCAAGAGTACAGGAAAATGGTGAACTGTCCGAACCCTTTTCTGTCACCAATGGAGTGAAGCAAGGATGTGTCCTGGCACCAATACTGTTCAGCCTCATGTTTTCAGCCATGTTGATGAATGCCTTCGAGAACGGCGGCATTGGAATAGACATCAACTACCGTATGGATGGAAAGTTATTCAATCTCAGAAGGCTGAAAGCTAAAACCAAACTTAACAGCGACACCGTCAGAGAGCTCCTGTTTGCTGATGATTAATTTTCGTGGACAGCCATATTTTGCCTTAACCTTCCACAGTCCTTCTCTGCTGACTGTATCAAAAGCCTTGGTAAGGTCAATGAAAGTGGAGAACATTTCACAGTTATGTTCCTGACATTTCTCTTGCAGCTGCCTTGCAGCGAAAATCATGTCAACAGTTCCACGTTCTTTTCTGAAGCCACATTGACTCTCAGCAAGAAGACCTTGATCGAGATGGGCTGTGAGGCGATTGAGAAGAATTCTGGCGAGTATCTTCCCTGCAATTGAAAGCAAGGAGATGCCTCGGTGGTTGTCACAGGATTGGCGGTTTCCTTTACGTTTGTAAAAGTGGACTATTGACGCGTCCTTCAGCATGTCTCGTTCACCCATATGTTTGTAAAGACTTGGTGAAGCTGCTCTGTTAGGACCGACCCACCTGCCTTGTATATCTCTGCTGGGATGGAGTCAGGACCAGGTGCCTTGCCGCTGGAGAGTTGCTGGATGGCTTTGTTTACTTCCACTATGGTTGGCAGGTCATCAAGTGTCTCATTGGTGGGAACTTGAGGAAGGCAGTTGATGGTTTCATCATCGAAGAAGGAAGTTGCATTTAAGATGTTGCTGAAATGCTCTGCCCAGCGTTGAAGGATTTCTTTCTTATCGGTGACCAATGTTTCCCCATCTGCACTGAGGAGGGGAACTATGCCTGGTGATGTAGGACCATAGACCGCTTTCAGTGAGTCGTAGAAGTTTTTCATATCATGTCTGTCAGCAAAGCCCTGAAATTCATCAGCTTTGCTGCTCAGCCAGGAGTCCCGCATGTGCCGAAGTTTCTGCTGCACTACTCTCTGAATGTTCTTGAAGGCATCTTTTTTTTTTAATGTTGACTTCGGGTCATTCAAATGTGCCTTGAAGAGAAGATGTTTCTCAGCCAGCAATTGGTTGATGTCTTCGGAATTTTCATCAAACCAGTCTTTATGCTTTCGGGGGGCTGGACCAGGATTTCCATAGCAGTGTTGTAAATTATGTCCTTTAGGGCTCTCCATTCTGTTTCTGTATCCTGTTTAGCTGCAGCATTGGGCTTGAGGCGGTCTTCCAGCATATTTTCAAACGACTGCTGCATTTTCTTGCTGTTTAGGCGGGTGACATTTCGCTTTTTTTGGCATTTTCACCCCTTGAGGACGCCGTGGTGGCCTGATGTGAATGCTTATTTTCGAGACAATGAGACGATGGTCTGTCCAACATTCGGCACCACACATGGATTTTGTCACTCGAACGTCTTGTCTGTCACTCCTCCTGACGATGACATAGTCTATGAGGTGCCAGTGTTTCGAGCGAGGGTGCATCCACGATGTCCTAATTCTCATGGGGAGATGGAAAATTGTGTTCGTAATCAGGAGATCATATTCGGCGCATGTCTGAAGGAGGAGGAGTCCATTGCTATTACAATTTCCGACTCCATGATTTCCAATAATGCCACTCCAAGAGGTGGTGTCCGTGCCTACTCTGGCATTGAAATCCCCAAGCAGTATAAGTTTGTCACCTTCGGGAACAGATGTTAGTACATTGTGCAGGTCCTCATAGAACTTGTTCTTGACATCATCTTCGTTGGTCATAGTTGGTGCGTAGACACCCACAATGGTTGCATGCTTCCTTCCATTCAGCAGGGGCAACTTCACGGTCATGAGCCTGTCGTTTATAGCCTTTGGAAATCCAGCTAATTTGTCGACCAGGGCCGACTTAATAGCAAATCCCACACAGGATTGGCGTCTCTCCTCGCTTTTCCTTCCACTCCAGAAAAATGTGTAGCCGACACCTATTTCACAGATTTGGCCTTCTTCTGCAAGTCGTGTTTCGCTCAAGGCTGCAATGTCGATGTTGCACCTGCCCAACTCTCTCCAAATCAGTGCTGTTCGTCTCTCTGGACCCGACGCGCCGTCTCTGTCAAGTAGGGTGCGTACATTCCAAGTTCCAATTGTTAAGGGAATATGGTTTACTCTTTTAGCTTTGCTTGTTTTATCTTTGTTTGTATGTCGACCGCAGTTAGGGTACCCACTAACCGCGGCTAGCTGGTTAGGTAGTGATGGAGCAGACAATGTTTAGGGCACCTTTTCTAGCCCCTTCCTCATGCTATGGAGGTGAGTAGTGTGTTCCTAGAGGGCTGCTCAGTCGCTCAGGGGGCTGCCGAATCCCACTGCTGCTCCGGTCAGTAGAAGACGACCATATGGCCTGAGCCGCCTGTGTGCAGGTCTGCGACTACGGCTGCCAGCGTACCCACGCCTGCCGCTTCGCCCATCGCCACAGGGCTTGAAGGTGATATATGACGTTGGATGAAGAATGACTTGCGCGATGACTTGGATTAAAGTGAGGAAGAGTTGATGACACCGGTTGCAAGAGACTAAGAACCCAAGTATTTGCTCAGAGCGCTGTTACGTTAGTTTTCCCATACACTTACCTCGCACCTTGATCAATGATACCTGACAGGTATACACCCAAATTAATACTTCTGTGTAATACGTATACAGTGTGATCATACTATAGGACAAGAGTGAAGGAACAGTGAAGCAAGGATGTGTCCTGGCACCAACACTGTTCAGCCTCATATTTTCAGCTATGCTGACCAATGCCTTCGAGAATAACGACATTGGAATAGACATCAACTACCGCATGGCTGGAAAGTTGTTCAATCTCAGAAGGCTGAAAGCTAACACCAAAATTAACAGCGAGTCTGTCAGAGAGCTGCTGTTTGCTGATGATTACGCTCTATATGCCAACTCAGAGGCAGACATGCAACACAATGTTTCAGCTTTCTCATATGTCTGTGCCAACTTTGGGATCAATATCAACTTGGAGAAGACAGTAGTTATGTACCAGCCAGCTCCAGGGTATAATCACACCTTGCCGAATATCAAGGTGAATCATAGACTAAGTGTTGTGGACAAATTCACCTTATCTTGGCAGCACTGTGTACCAAGCTGCCACAATTGATGATGAAGTGAATGCAAGAATCTCCAAGGCCAGCGCGGCCTTTGGCAGACTGTACAAGAATGTATGGGACAGAAATGGAATAAGCCTACAAACAAAGCTGAAAGTCTACAAAGCAGTTGTATTATCCATACTGCTATATGCTTGTGAAACCTGGACTGTTTATCAGCGGCACGCTAGGAAATTAAACCACTTCCACATAGTCTGCCTTGGGAAGCTATTGAAGATCAAATGACAAGACAGAATCCCAGACACTGAAGTTCTAGAAAGTTCCACACTCTACTAATGAAGAATCAGATTAGCTGGGCTGGTCACTTAACTCGCACGCCTGATCACAGGCTCCCTAAACGAAATTTTTATTTTTACGGCGAGCTGCGTTATGGTAAACGCTCCCAAGGCGCCAGATGAAACGCTTTAAAGACACTGAAAATCTAACTGAAAGCTTTTGGAATTCATCTTGACACCTGGGAGACTGCTGCCAAAAACCGAAATTCGTGGCGTACATCATTAAGCAAGGGTGCAGACGCTTGTGAAGCAACCAGGACTGCAAGAGCTGTGAAGAAAAGGCTGGACAGAAAAACCACTGCAGGAGATCATCCTCCTGGAACGTCAGTCTTTCTTTACCCACATTGTCAAAGAACATTTCGAGCCAAAATAGGCCTTATCAGCCATCTTAGAACTCACTGCTTCATACTTTCAACCCCACTGGATGGAATGAATGGTCATCATCATTCTTGATGGACAAACGACAATTATAGGACATGTAAAGGTTGATGTTATATTGTAAGTGGAAATACTTCACTGCTAACTGACAGTACACTCAGCGCATACATTCAACATGGCTGAGAACAGCTGACCCATGTGCGCATATGCTGCTAATAAACAAACAACTTATGACTCACGCGCACACAAATCATAGGCCCTGCAAGGTGACCTTGGTTCAACATATCGTAGTAATAATTATCGATTTATACAGTGAGCAACTACCTGAGTAAACATATGCAAGCTTCCTATTCTTGTCCGTTCATACATAAACACACATACATATTGTTTGGCGCTCACAGAAGTAGAGGACAGAAGTAGGGACTAGAGGACGCTCTTAAACATAAAAAGTGAAAGCTATAGTTACCCATGTGGATAATTTTAAATACCTAGAGACATTTATGATATCAGATGGAAGATGCACAACAGAGATTAAGTGCAGAATAGGGCAAGCAAAAGCTGCATTTCCGAAAATGAAAAGTATCTTATGCAATAAGTCACTATCATTGAATGTAAGAAAGAGAGCTGAAGCAAAGCATATAACATGTTTTGCTGTATGGCAGTGAATCTTGGAATGTACATGAACAAAGTAAGATGAACTTGGAAGCAACAGAGATGTGGTTCCTGAGACGAATGTTGCGAATTCCTTGGACTGCCAGAGTAACTAACAACGACTTCCTGAAAGAGGCTAATGAAACTAGCACATTATATACAAAAATAAGAAAGAGACAAACAGCTTTCTTTGGTCATGTGATGAGAAGAGAACACTGTGACAACAAGAAAGATCGAGAGGAAGAGAGGCAGAGTCAGACCAAGAGAAATTATGCTGGATGGATTGAGACGGTGGCATGGAGGAATATCATCAACAGAGTTGATCCAGAAAACCAAAGACCGAGATCTGTGGAGAGTCATAAACACCTACGCCAGCTGGCATGACACTTGATAATGGTGATGATAGTTACCGGCCGTACACTTTCAGACGACGGACTAAACATGTTTAAAAAAAGTAGCAGTCAACTTGAGTTTGTTGACATCTCCATAGTTTGAGTAACGAAGACAAACAACAGACTGAACAATTTACTGCCTGGCATATTTCCGCACAAAGATATACACAAAGTCACGTGGAACTCGCCTGATAGCATCACAAAAAATCAGATAGACCATTTTTGCATTAATGCCAAATTCCGTTCATCAGTACAAGACGTCAGAGCCTACAGAGGTGCAGATGCTGGCAGTGATCACAATCTCTGCATTGCCAAACTAAAAATAAAGCTCAAGACTCTGCACAGATCACCCAGAATTAAGAAAATAAACTCACAGTCCCTACTGACTAAAGAACACCAACTCGCATTCAATTCAGAGGTACAAAGCATCTATGCTAACAAAGAAAGTATATCGAGCAGTGCGAATATTAAAAACAACATTGAAGAAAATTGGAATTTCCTAAAAACTACCTTGCTAAATGCTGCAACTAACACAGTCGGCTACGTACAAAGACAGAAGAAGAAGTGGCTAAGCGATAACACCTGGACGAAGATACAAGAAAGAAAACAAGCAAAACTAACACTTCTTTCTGCAAAAGACACATCTACATATGAAACCCATAAGCAAAAGTACTCTATGTTGGATAAAGAGGTGAAATCAAGCGCACGAAAAGACAAACAGAACTTTATTCACAGCCTGGCCTCCGACGCCGAAGCAGCTGCCAGAACTGGAAACAACAGAGCCGTATTCCATATCATGAAGCAACTATGCAATCACTCACCTACACCAAATATACCCATCAAAGACAAACAAGGCAATCAACTGTTATCCGATGACCTTCAAAAGCAACGATGGGCAGAACATTTCAAAGAAATATTAAATAGACCGCAGCCTGACACTGTTCCGAACCTGGATGGAGAAATTACTATGCCCCCACTGGATGCCTCCTGCGAGTCATTCACCATGGAAGAGATTAAAGCAGCCACCAAAAAATTGAAGAACAACAAAGCTGTTGGTGAAGATGAAATCTCAGGAGAAATGCTCAAAGCAGCAGATGAGAACACCTTACAACGTTTGTTACAGCTGATCAATGAAATCTGGCAAAGCGAATCCCCACCACAACAGTGGAAAGATGGTGTAATTTTCAAACTGCCTAAAAAGGGCGATATGTCTGATTGCAATAATTGGCGTGGTATCACTCTATTGTCGGTACCAGGAAAACTTTTTTGTAGCATGTTACTTGAGAGATTGAAAAAGGCGATAGATGAAAGGCTCAGAGAAGAACAAGCAGGCTTCAGACCAAAACGGTCATGCATAGACCACATTTTCACCCTCAGAATAATCATTGAAGACTCCGTAGAATTCCAGTCGAAATTAATCACAAACTTTGTCGACTTTCAAAAAGCCTTCGACAGCATCCACCGTCCTTCACTTTGGAATCTACTTAACATCTATGGTTTTCCTACCAAATATACCAACGTCATAAAATCTTTCTACAAAGAGACACGTTGCTGCGTAAGAACAGAAACAGGCAACTCTGACTGGTTCTCAGTCGAAACAGGAGTGAAACAGGGTTGTGTCTTATCACCGATGCTTTTTGGAATAGCTATCGATTGGGTCATGCGCAAATGCACAAGCAACACAAATATGGGTATCCATTGGGTTGACAAAATTCTAGAAGACCTGGACTTTGCCGACGACATAGTGCTTTTGAGTTCAACACATCCGGATGCCCAAGAGAAAATAAACCACCTCCAAAATGTTTCAGGGCAAATTGGTCTCCAAATTAACACCACAAAAACAAAGACTATTGATCTTACCAACAGTTCAGATGAGACCAAATTGAACAGCTACGTTCTTGAAAAAGTCAACAGCTTCACATACCTAGGAAGCAAAATGACATCCACAGGGGACTCAACACCAGAAATATCATCTAGAATCGCACTGGCATCTAGTGCCTTCAATAAACTGTCAAACATCTGGAAGTCAAAGACACTCAGCAAACACACAAAACTTAAAATCTTCAACTCTTGTGTGATTCCAGTGTTAACGTATGGATGTGAAAGTTGGAAATCAACGGTAGCTTTAGATACAAAATTAGACAATTTTGAGAACAAATGTCTTAGAAGACTTCTAAACATCCACTGGACAGACTTCAGAACCAATTCGCAAATAAGACAAGAGACTAAGCAAGATACAGTATCCAATTTCATAAGAAGACGCCGTTGGAGCTACATCGGCCATGTACTCAGAATGGACAAGACAAGACTCCCCTACCAAGCCCTCATATGGTCACCGGTAGGGAAAAGAAAACGGGGAAGACCAAGAGAGACCCTGCGTAGAACCATCATTAGAGAAGGCTCATTCAATGGCCAAGTAAATATCCAAGATCTACAACAGATAGCAGCGAACCGCCAGGCATGGAGAGACAGGACTTCTGCCCTATGCGCCGCCTTAGGCTCAAGAGGAAAGACTAACTAACTATATTTTGCTGCATCTCGTAAGGCGCTTACAGCAGAATTCACATAATACAAATTAAAGCAACAAGACAGATAAATCCTCCTAAGCTCAAATGAAATATACAACACAATTCCCACAGTAATCTATCTGACGGGCCTACAACGGTAAATTTGTCTCCATAGTTTATTCTCAAATGGGGTGGGTGTAGGCCGAAAATAATTGTATGTGTTCTGCATATGGCGGACACTCTCGCAGTAAATATTTAGCCATCATTGTTACAAACTCTACAGATATATATCTCCTATCTTTAATGTATTGAACAAGGGGTATTCCTGCCTGTTATGTCCTGCACGGAATCTGAAGACTCATACTTATACATTTACATACAAACTAAGGCTGAGTTCAATCAATCAATCGTGTGCCATGCCGGAAAGCGTGGGCGGTCATGACTCGCCATTTCACTCGATCACCAGTGTCGTGGACAGGGGCGTCACTAGGGGGGTGCGGGCCGCACCGGGTGACACCATCAAGGGGTGACACCAAAATAAAAAAATTGCAAATTTGACAAAGCAGACATAGCAAAGTAACAAAAATTTAACTTTGTCCGAGTTTGTCGAAGTTCTTTATTTATGTTTTACCTGAAGTATTGAAGTTATATTGTTCAATTTGTTTTCTTTCTTATGTCCTTATTAACTTTTTGACTTATTTTACAAACATTACTATATGCGATTATATATGGTACAGGAACACTCGGAAGAATACCATGGTGAAAGTCTAGAGGGGTGACACCAAGAGTTTACCGCACTGGGTGACACCAACCCCAGTGACGCCACTGGTCGTGGATCAGCTCAGTGTTCCTGTCTCGTCCATGCCATGTGGCCAAGCCATCCAGGTAGGCTATTTTCCTCTCGGTCTGCCTCTTGGTCTGTTTCCTTCGATCTTGCCAGTTGTCACCAAGTTCTCCAATCCATTTCTTTTCATAACATGTCCAAATATTTTTGACTGTCTACGTCTAATTTCTCTAATCAGTTTACGATGTTCATTTGTCTCCTGTAGTACTTGGTCATTGGTTTTTCTGTCTGTCCATGGTATTCTTTGCATTTTCCTCAGAAACCACATTTCTGCAGCCATCGGATGTTCATTGCACCGGGTTTTATGCCACATGGCTCGGTCTCTTTACGCAGCGAGGAAAGCGTCGCACAAAGCACGAACTCCGTAGCTCTAGCGACGACCCACAGCAGTCTCCGAAAAATTTCACTCGTGAACCGAAGGACGCGGCCTGGAATCGAACCCACAACCTTCGGAGCCCGAGTCAAACGGCTTGACCACTTTGCCACGGAGGCTCCCGCTATCATAGCTACAACAGTATAATAAGTATTATACCCCATGGGCGGGGGAAAAGGGGGGGGGGGGGGGGGTCAGATCCTTGGAAACTCTAATTCAATTAAAATAAATATAAGGAAAAACAAGAACTGGAAAGTGATAGCGTTACAAGAACATGGTCATAAATAACAAAGGATGTGGCAAGAAGTCGTCATTAGGAAACAAAAACAATAACAAAGATAAACCATACACTTCACTACACACTGCTCTTCTCTGGATCAGCCCGATGCTTTCATTTCATTAAATTGCCTTCATATTTAACTGCGTGTATTTACATATCTTTATTTCCCTAGTTTGGCTATTGTAATGCTCTTGTTGTTGCTTATTTGCTGATGACGGCTTGTTGCAGTAACATTCTCCATTAGTTATGATTGTGTTCTTGCAAAGCTGACACTTTCCACATGCATTGTATTTTTCGAATGTATCACAGTTAGCGAACTTCATTTGTGTATCATATTTAGTCGACTCAAATGCTACTTGTTCTGCTGATCTTTGGCTGTGCTCGATGGCAAAGGGGATACGAAGCCAATTCCGATCGTAATCCTGCACACCGCGTTCGAAACACGACTGCGGGCGATTTGGAAGCAAACTGCCTTGCGTTGATTTCCATACAAAGATAAGAGCGCAGGTCGTTCAGAAAGCAATGGCAAACTACTGAACGTAAACTTGCCAAGAAATCACAAGCAGCCAAAAATACTGGAGTTGACTGCCATGTCCTGTAAAAGATATGCAATTAACTTGTTTTGGGTTTATTTGTGCTATGTGACTCGACACATATCAGAAGACTGATCAAAACAAGCTAAACTCTGCACAGATGCATAAAGCCATACATACTGACAGTGCCAGATTTAGACTTGGTGGTATCGTAAGAGATATAAAGTGTAGCAAACCTCCTGCCAATTAATTTGGCCACGTGTCAGATTGAAAACAGTTGAAATCATGTGCCTTTTAATTTTTAAATTTAAATTTAAAAAAATGTTGCACGTCCTTTGCTGGCCGCTGTAATCAACTCAACCTCATGTTGGTATACTAGGCCATTTTAGGTTAAGTAGTTTGCAATTGCTTTCTGAACGAGAAGGCAACGTTGAAGTCCAATTGACCATAGTAGGGAATGGTCCCCGTACCCCGCCGTCGGCACATTAGAAGTTTAAAAGCAAGCATATTAAGCCCTGCTGGCACACTAACTTCTGAATGTTAAAGTGCAACATATAAATCGTTTTTAACCACATGCATTACTGATTACCAAAAACAAATTGTTGTAAAACAAAAGAAAGACATAACATTTCTGAACTTATTTAAGATACCTGCAGATTGCCAGGTTCTTCTTCTTCTTCTGCGTTCATCCGGAGTTTTTTTCGGACGTGATTGCGTTGTGCCTGTTTACAGCAGAGCTGCGTTCTTGCGCCGTTAGGCCGACACATCCGACTTCTGCGGGCATTTGTTGACCGGGTTAACCTTCCCTGGGATTGCCAGGTTCTATTGTGAGGCCTGTTTATCTTATTGTCTATATCTGGCAGTGGTATTAATGGCCAATTCATGTAAGTTTGTTCATGAAATTCTATGAAGACAACAATGAATCTGATATATGCATATGGATTGCCGGCACTGTCTTCTGTTAGGCAAATTAATGCAGTGTGTGTATGGCTCAGTTTGTGTGCTTACGAGCGCATACAACTTCTTCTTTCTTGTCTATATCAGCAATATTGTCTCTTCTATAAACTTCACAGCCTTGTTTAGTTCACTTAGTGGTCCATACAGTTTATCGTCCACTGTTATTTCTCTATGCCAGAAGGGTTGCCTCAATATGTCATATTCAAGGCAGTCTTGGAATATGGAGCACATGTTAAATCCTTGACTACATTACTGAGTTGATATCGTGGTTTCATCTGTAACTCTTTCTGTTTGTGTAATTGTACTTCCAACATTTAGGTTGACTATACTAAAGAAATCTGACCCTTTATTGTTTTAAACAAGATGTACATATTTGAACTCTGTGAAAGTCAAACAACATGTGATTATGTTGTGGTTAATGTGCCATATTGACAGTTGCTGTAACTTCTGGCACCAAAAGAGTTAAAAGAATCTCATCTCATCTCATCATGTTCCTCTTGTACCTTGTGGTGTTGAGGTGAAGTATAAACAAGGGAGAGTGCCCGTTTATGGGCTTCATGTATCGATATTCCCATGGACTCTGCTATTCCCTGCGTCCATCATTTACGTGGTCGACCTCTTCCTCCCTCTGGTCTGTACATTGTTGCTTATTGTGGTATACTGTTAGTTGGCAACTTACTTGCATGGCCAAACCATTTGACTTGCTGCTTTCTAATAAAATCTAGTGCAGCTATAACCCCCACTTTAGTCCTGATTTCTTCATTTCTGATCTTATCTCTTCTTGATACATTGAGTATTCTTCTCAGGAATCTCATTTCTGTTGTTGTGATTTTTATTTTCTCTTTTTCTGTCATTGTCCAGGTTTGGCATTGGTAGCATAGAGTTGGTAGGAAGATTGTGTTGTAAAGTGCTTTCTTAGTAGTTATTGATACATGTTTGTTCTTTAGTATTGGTCCCATTTGTCCAATGAGTTGGTTTGCCTTATTATATACACCACTGTTCCTCTAACTATACCAGCTCTTTGGTTATACTGTACAGTTCCCAGACATGAGACTAATATGACAGTAGAAAAATGATGAGCAGATTAGTTTATCAGTCTGTTTTCACTGTTTATAACAGTAAAATTAGATTCATTAAACCCGGGAAGGTTAACCCGGTCAACAAATGCCCACAGAAGTCAGATGTGTCGGCCTAACGGCGCAAGAACGCAGCTCTGCTGTAAACAGGCACAACGCAATCACATCCGAAAAAAAAACTCCGGATGAATGAAGAAGAAGATTCATTAATTAGACACACAGTGTCACACATGACAGCTAGAAGTCTCAATTGTGCAACCAAGGTACACGGTTAGAATCAATAAAACAAACAGTTTCAAGAATTTACAAGACTACAACTATTACAGATACTGACACTCATCATGGATGGTTTTATGGGCAAACTGGACAACAAAGTGTCTCAACATCTACTGCTGAACCAATATAGGCTGCTGTAATAAACTCCCAGAGTTTCCCTTTATCCTACGTTTGTGTGTTGCTGTAATAATCTTCTACAGTTTTCCTGCATCCAACATGTGTATATTGTGGTAATAAACTTCTAGTTCACCTTCATCCAACAATTGTATGTTGCTGTAATATGTTTCTAGAGTTTCCCTTAATCTAACAATTGTATGTTGCTGTATTATGTTTCTAGAGTTTCCCTTCATCCACCAATTGTATGTTGCTCAATATACTTCTAGTTTCCATTTATCAAACGATAGTACATTGCTGTAATATGCTTCTAGTTTTCTCTTCATCCAATAATTATACGTTACTGTAATATGTTTCTAGAGTTTCCCTTCATCCTTCTGCAAGAAGTCAAACTTCCAGTGAAAAAAGGCCAACCATCATGGGAGTCAATATCTGAAATAGTTGTGCTTTCAGAACACGTATAAGTTGTTGATTTCATTTTCCACATTCCCTGGATATTGTACGACATATTTTTTATATGAATTAAAATCATTAAGTGCCATTATCTGCGAGGTTATCCATCTCACCCTGGTATACTGATGTATACCATGTATACACTTGTGTATGGAATGTATAATGATGTATTTATTCAGCCAGAATTTGTTCTATGTATAGATGCTTGGCTCATATTTTCTGGACCACATGCAAAAGAGGGATGATGTGACCAATATTATGTCTGTGGCTCTAGCTCTCAGAAAATATTCTGGCAACCTATTTTACGAGGCTGGGTTAACATCAGAACAGGGAGCTAGGGATGCTCAGTGGTTGGCACTCTTACCTGCCAGTCCTGTGGTCCTGTGCTTGAATCCCCACTGAAGCAGGTTTGAAAAAATATTGACCTGAGTTCCCAAGTCAACCAATCCTAAAATGGGTGTGAGGAAATATCCTGGGAAGTAAAGGCAGCCATCATGATACTGACCACATCACCCATCGATTGTCGATTGGTCTATACAAGTATGGGGAAAGCACCATTTGCTCAATATGTCATCATTCATTCATTGGCACTTTGCAGTCTTGACAGACGATAGTTTGTTATATAGTGCTTCAAAAAGGTATAATAACTACAATCCATGCTGGTAGCGAATGTGACTGATCATACCAATTCGCGCTGTAAATGTTCGTCCACAATGAAAGCATGTGAACACATGGTCATTTTCACCATTGCTCATCATCTTACATTTCACACACTCAGAATGTGACCTATCTGCAATCATTTTAAATATATCTCAAGGTGTGTAAAAAGGTCCTTTACTTTAAATTAACTTAACTCAAGAGCCTATGGTGATGACGGGAATCAAATTGGAATGTCAACCTAGTGCCATCGAGTGAGTGAACTAGCAACTACGCCATCATCACTGCAAGCTATTATTGCCTGATCTGAAAAGCCAGCCAAAGCACACAAATGAAGTAAGCAGGTCAACTCAAAAACCACAAAATAATGATGTATTTATTAAGTCAGAATTAGTTCTATGTATAGAGTAACCATAAAATAATTCTGCCTTCAGAAAGCCACTAGTAAGTTTTTAGTTTTATTTGCATTGCATGCGATCAACACAGTATTTTAAACACAAGTATGTTACATCAGATTTGTACAAAATATACACATTTGTGTCTTTACACAATCCTCCATGGCATAAACATATCTACACAGCCACAACCGTAAATCAACAAGATCAACATATTTCTTCTGATAAACAGGAATCTAAAATAAAGAACCTAAAGGGACCAACAGTTACATACAAACAATAAAATATACAATTCTCACAGTGCATTCTCAAACCTTGATCTGTGCACTCTATTAATCAAGACTGTGAACACTATTTATATTCAACTGTTCTTCATAGCATTAAAGAACACACTTGAAGCAAGAAAGCTATTAATTTCACACAATACACAAGCGTGATATATGTATAATACTGATGGTTAATACTTGCATTACAATGTCTATATATATATTTATAAGTATAGTGTCTGAATATAAGACAGTAATTTGAATAAGCACAATTACACTTTGATAAGGTACAAATAATCCTATGGCAATTATCACTGCAAGGTAGTCAACAGCTCATGATTTCATGGTTACTAGGTCATAGCTTTATAAGGTATGGTGACTAGAT
This sequence comes from Cepaea nemoralis, assembly GCA_014155875.1. NCBI lineage: Eukaryota > Metazoa > Mollusca > Gastropoda > Stylommatophora > Helicidae > Cepaea > Cepaea nemoralis. The sequence goes on from JACEFZ010006788.1 coordinate 62,426, forward strand.
TCTTTTATTGTTGCCTATTGCTTTTGAAACTGAAGAGTAAATTGTGGTATTTAATGACTCAATGTGTTGGAAGCAATGCAGTAATAGTGACTTCTCTTTGAATTGATTTAGCACTAAAGCCAAGGAAATGATACCTCACTTAACTAAGTTTGATAGCACAGTTGGGTAGATACAAGATAACAGAGCAAATGTAAACAGTAGACAGAGACAGAGGACTAGACCGGTGAATGAGAGCAGTTTGTAGAAAGAAACAAAGCTACAGAAGGGTAAATGCAAACCTGGTGCAAACAGATGATACACATGTACAGTTGAAAGGGGAAATGTGTGAAGAACATATGAAGAGAAGGGTAAAATATTGACATTTGAACAGCGTGAAGACTAAAACAGAGGAAGTGTAGGGTAAATGTGAAGGACAGAAAGTAAACAACAGCAGGATGTGTTGTGGGTGATGTGTTGACTGGCTTTTAACTCAAGTATAGTTCATACACCTACTACTACTTCTAGAAGTTGCCACTAAAGGGTAGTGCAGCGGACTGATTTATGCATGTGGATTAGCTTTCCTTCTTGCCAAGGTCCCTTGCCATCAAATCCACTCTAACTTCTCAGGTACTTGTAATTTGTGTCTCCAGGTCAAGGGCGAGAAGTCAACATTTTAGTCAAACAGATCGGTGTAGGGTTTGAGCCCACTACCTCAGCATCAGCACACTGGAAGTTTAACAGCAAGTGCTCTTATCCTTTTTGGTCATGCTGACCTCTGATAGTAAGATAATGTGAACATTGCGAAGAAATATATGAACAGCAGGGTAATGTGTGAAGACAAAAACAGATGAACGGCAGGGTGATGTGTGAAGACAGAAATATATGAACAGCAGGGTGATGTGTGAAAACAAAAACAGATGAACGGCAGGGTGATGTGTGAAGACAGAAATATATGAACAGCAGGGTGATGTGCGAAGACAAAAATATATGAACAGCAGGGTGATGTGTGAAGACAGAAATATATGAACAGCAGGGTGATGTGTGAAGACAGAAATATATGAACAGCAGGGTGATGTGTGAAGACAGAAATATATGAACAGCAGGGTGATGTGTGAAGACAGAAATATATGAACAGCAGGGTGATGTGTGAAGACAGAAATATATGAACAGCAGGGTGATGTGTGAAGACAGAAATATATGAACAGCAGGGTGATGTGCGAAGACAAAAATATATGAACAGCAGGGTGATGTGTGAAGACAGAAATATATGAACAGCAGGGTGATGTGTGAAGGAAGAAATATATGAACATCAGGGTGATGTGTGAAGACAAAATTAGATGAACACTATGTTGAATGTGAGAAGACAAAAAAATCATATGAGATATCAATGTGTAGTGCGGGAAGACAAACAGTGGAATATCAGGGTGAATGTTATTGTCACCAACGGCGCTGTCAGGTGCCTCCCCAGCGGCACAACTCTATAGTCCTACAGGACTGAAAGAGGCTTACTACAACTAGGGTGAATGTCAGCAATGTATTAATAGCTGTTAATATTTGGATTTAACTGAACAAATAGTGAGCTACTTTAGTAGGAAACTGCCAGAAAAGAAATGAAAATCCACAACCTTTGGCTTGTGCTTTGCATTTATGGGTTGGTCCGATGTGGCGCGACATCAATGCTATACCATAATCACAGAAGAAACAGCTCATGAACTACAAATGAACAGCATGTAGCTTAACATATAGTCATGTGCTCACTTGCCAGATGTTAGAAAGTGAAGACTGTTAAAAAGACTTTCCGACACAAGTTCGACATAAGTTTTCAATAATAACTAACATATAAAGGCGTTATAGAGGTATACATTTTTATCAAACTTTCATCTGTTAAGATTTAAAATCTCTTAAGTGTATTAGAAATGTAAAACAACAGCAGAAACATAACAAAGTTGCTTTTGCTGAAGTTACATTACTGTAAATTTGTTTATCTTTTCCAAAACATCTCCATAAGGTAAAAACTATTCCTGTTATATTTCAAAATAGCATTTCCATAAATTATGTTTCCACATGACATCTAAACTCAAGAACATAAGTGGAGTGACTTATGTCAAGTAGTTCTTGCTCAGGTACAACAGAGATGGGAGCTAGGGACAGTGAAGCAGTCACATACACACCACACACTTGAGCTGTATTAAATCTTGTTCTCAATGTTTTTGTCAAGCAATTATTACTTAAGTCAACATGATAACAATATGTACCAAATCTTCAATAAATTTATAATGGCAAACTTGTCTTGGCCTGAATTAAATTAACAGTACTTAAAATAGGTCTCCTCAGGCTCAAGACCCCCTGTCACACACCGCAAGGTACTATATAGGCAGTACATGACAGTTGGTTTTTTACAGTAAGCCAGCGTAGTGCATACACTAAGGGGTAGTGAACACGTTTCACAATCTCACATGGTGGATTCAAAATCAGCTGCAAGTGATTTGGAAGTAGACCACTTTGTACAATTGTTATTTTAACAATGATATGAGCGTCAGCCTTTCAGAAAGCAAGCGCAAACTAACAAATAAATTGTCCCGAATCAGTTTCTCGAAATGGGTCTGAGATGTGATAGGGCCAGCACACTTTGTCGGCATGAATGCAAGCAGCAATAGGTGGCCAGACTTTCCGTCACTTTCTACTGAACGTAAAATTGCCTAGAAAAACACAAACAGCCAAAAAATGCTGGGGTTGATTGTGACATCCTGTAAGGGACATGCAGCCAACTTTAACTATCCCTACAAACAGTTATGATAAAGAAATGAACAAATAACTATGTTATACTGTATTATGTTAATATATGATCAATGAGTGGCATGACTGTGTTCAAGAACTCTGTTATTTGTTAGGAAAAACAAAAACAATCAAAAGGAAGACAACAATTATTGCAACAAATACACAACACGGGCACACATATCACAAAAATGCTAAAGAACAATTTACAATGTGACTTTGTCTGACACTCAGTATTGCTTTACCAACTAGCATAAGACACATGCAATTAAGTGTTTCCTGAACAAATAAAAATTGTAAGTAAAAGAGAAAAGTTATAAACATTTTAAGCCACGGCTGACGCAGAAATAATGTTGAAAAGCCTATAATCAGCAGAAAAGGGGTTGTAGAAGATTGTTGAGAATGTCTTTAAAAAAAAACAAACAAGTGTTTGCATCACACAAAAACACTTGTTCACAACACAGCAACATACATAATCAAGGAACAACAAGAAACACAAGACATTTACATTATATTACATTCTGATAGTTTTATTCTGATCTAACTAAATGCATAAATAATCATATCACAAGTTTTCAAACAAACTAAAATTTCACAAAGGGGCAGAAATAAACAGAAAGCAAACTTGCAGCAAATCATAATAAACAATCACAGCACTTGTATAGTCTCCACGTAGCATAAAGCACTGCGTTTAAATGTATCAAGAACAAACTTGTTACGAAAAGAAAGTAACAGGATTCAGATCTAGAATGACAATTTAATTGCAGTAACTTCAATATGTAAACATTTAAGAAATGCTACTTCACACACTTACGATAAATATTAGAAAATATACCGCAACTATTTATTTTCTATTGTTTTCAAAGATACCAATTGATATCATATTCCTGAAAAATTGTTGAGACCAAATGTAACATAAAAATCAAGCCGCAATAAATACACACGAAGCATTCAATGGCACAGGTATAATAGTTTCTGTAGACATTTATTAATTATGGAGCTAAAGACAGCAAAGTCACTAGAGTTTACACACATACATAATATCAATAATGATATAGTTGACCACAGAAATGCAATAACACACAACAGATAGATGGCTGTGGCTGGTAGGCAAGAAATCATGTCACCAAGGATGTGTGTTCACTATCCTGCATGTGTTCACTGTCCAGCATAAGTGTTCACTGTCCAATGTAAGTGTTAATTATCCCGTGTAAGTGTTCATTGTCCCATGTAAGTGTTCATTGTCCTGTGTAAGTATTCATTCTCCAGTTTTAGAACAAAACATAAACTAGATACAACCATAACAAAAACAAGTAATGAACCATGCTTTTTTTAAGCCATCCATTTATGAGATTACATTTTATTATTAATGAACAATAGGCAAATGATTACAAGCCAACAATATGTTTGATCAAATAACAACTATGAAGCTGATTTTCCTAACATGAAAACAGAATGATTAGCAAAGTAATTATTCTAACAGAATAATTCTTCATATTTTCAGGGCTTAAGTTAGCTGCTCTAAACATGGCTGCTGCTATTTTCTTCTATGTAAAGAACAATGTCCTTCATCTTCTTCATTCATTTTGTAAGGGGAGTGCATCACACCTACGTATGTACCTCACAGGTCAATGTGTCCATCCTAGGGCATGCATATATGTAAGGATTGCGTCCTCTCGACAGTTTCCAAATATGGTGATGGACTCTTCTGCCCATGGTGATGGGCTCCTCTACCCATGAGTAGAGTTTCTTGTCCTAAAAAGTGTTGGCCGGTCTCCTGTGGCTAAGGGCTTACAGACGTGATTGGTAAGCCTGTTCACCCGTGTTCGAAACACAGCTGTGACTGATTTGGCAGCAGACCGCGTTGTGCACTGGGTTTTAATGTGTTGATATGGGAGCCAGGCCGTTCAAAAGGCAATGGCAAACTACCGAACATAGACTTGCCAAGATATCAACAAGAGCAGTAAAATGCTGGTGTTGACAGCAATGTCCTGTAAATAGGATATGCAAAAAAAGTGTTGCCTGGGTTGTGAACTTATGGCCTACCCTTTTCGATTTCCAACTGCCTTGGGATGTTTAATGTGCACAACTTGTCTACAGGACCTCCTGTTTTTCACCTGTATCCGAGAAGCCTAGGTATCCAATCTGACTAGCCAAGAGATCAGGCGTTTGTGTGACATGATTAGACACCAGTAGTTCTTGGAAAAATGTCCAGCCCTGAGCTGAGATTGAGACCAGTACCTTCTGAGCCTAAGGCAGGCACCAAAACTTTTTAGTCATAGCACCCCCCAGAATGATATCCAAATATTGAAAATAAATAGCTGAATAATACAACTGTTATACCACAATAACAAACAGTTATATATATATATATTTATATTTATATATATATATATCCACATATTAAAAAAAGCAAGTACTTTGGGATATAAAAATACACACATAACCTTTTCTTAAAATAATGTACACAGTTGGGACTGAATGCATGTAAAATATATGTACAGCAGAATTTTAAGGTACGCAGTACTCTAAAAAAATTCAAGGCTGAAGTAATGTTCTGCTGCTGGCACTTTGCCGTCTGACAGACGGTAGTTTGTTACATTGTGCTTACAACAACAACAACAGGCAATAATAACTACAACCCATGGTGGTAGTGAATGTCATCTCTCCACAGCACAAAGCCTGGGCTGAATTGTAAAGACCATGTGTTGCCCATGTAGTATGATCCCTCTCTCTGACTGCCTAGTTGACTCCAGAGGAAAGGTGATGTTACCCAGTGATAAAAATCTGACATTCCTAGAAAACTGTGACTTCATTAGCTGTACTGACCTTGGCCTTTAATTTTTTTTTTCTTGTTTTTGCATATCCTTTACAGGACATTGCAGTCAACACCAGCATTTTTCAACTGCTGTTGATGTCTTGGCAAGTTTTACGTTCAGTAGTTTGCCATTGATTTCTGAACGACCGGCTCACATACCTCGTAAGTAACCACCCCGACGCTATCCACTGCCGAATCTCGTGCAGCTGTGTTTCGTATGAGAGTATACGGGATTACGAACAACGTCCTTAAACCCTACCCCTGGGACACCGGCGGCCTTTAATTAAGGGTAGAAAAATCCTGGCGCCTGGTCACCATCATGCCTGAAAATGTCTACCTGAATGTTCAATCATTTTCTTAGCTCATATTTGCAAAAATGCATATGCTGGCAGTGTAAAAATGGGACTGGCTTCTGTTTAGTTTTTTCTACCTGTCTTTAATTATTTGTGAGGGTGAAAAATTGTCTTTACTTTCAGCGATGGTGGTGCAGCCAAATTGTTAACATTCTTATTGTACATTATCTTATAAAAAGTACCAGAGATTTTGAGAAATGCCATCAATGTCTCATAACACAACAAAGGGGAAATTCCAACTGCACCTTCATGTGGTGGAGAATATAAAACACACTCAATATGGCAAACTCAGCATTACGGACAGAGTATCTGCTGAGATAAGTCAACATTTCTGCATTTGACCAGAGATGAGCACTCACTTGTCTTGACAGTTGGTAATGGCTGTCAAAGTAGAGGTAAAATGTGGATGTGGAAGACAAAGGAAAACTGCCACATGATCTCCCCAAGAAATCACGCAGAAACATATTAAGGCCAGTGAACGACACACGGGACAAACATCTGTGGAGATGCATGAAGGCCTACACAGCTGGCAGGGCACATGGTGGTGGTGATGATGATGAATCCACATTTGTAACATTTGCTGGCAAATCAAAACTGTGACCATTATAACTGAGAAAAGTGTGCTGATGTGCCGATGTCGTTCCTGCCTGGGATGATGCCTGCTACTGCCTATAAGTGATGCCAAATGTCAAGTCCTTGTCATGTTCATTCATTACCCTTTGTGTCAGTCCTTAGCAATCTGTCTTATGTGACATATTTGTGTCCATCCTGTGTGACATGAAGTAGAATATAAGAGATGTATGAAATGAAATGAAAGTGACATCCAGCAAAATTGATGAAAAAAGAGCAAGGGGAGGATACAGAGATAAACACCTGGATGGCTTGGCTACATGGCATAATTGGGACTAGAGCACAGATTTGATCCAAGACTGCTCATCGTGTGAGATTGTCAACCATAACAGCCCATGCTTATCGGCTCAGCACATGATGAAGATGATGAAATGAAAAAGTGTAAATGAATATTCATACTAGTGAATCCTCTGTTATGTGCTACTATACAGATCACAGGTAAAATTAGTTGTGGACACCTGACTGCGTGTGGTTGTGAATGAGGTATGTTCCAGTCTTCACCACTGTCTCCACAAATGGTGCTCTTGATGCCAGCAAATCTCCCGCTCATGACCTCAGACCTTTGCATGACCTTGATGGACGATCCATCTCAGGTCTTAAAAAGCTGATATGTCAACATAGTCAAACCACTCACAACATTGCCACTAACTATGGACCTTCTGAAGCATAGATTGAGAGTTACACACAATGGTAACTCTTGTGAATGGAGTCCCAGCTAATTACCAAAGATATGCAGTGGTTTCTTCTACTTAAATCTCAAACTCAATATAATCAATACATATGCAGCAATGTGCTCTGAAATGATCTGTTCTCACTATTAGCATTTTAAAAGTTAGTTGCAATCAACCCCAGTATTTACTGACTGTTTATGATTTACCAGGCAAATTTCATGTTCATTACTTTCTGTATGGTTGACCATCAAAATCAAAGCAAAGCAATCTGCTTCCAAATCATACACAGCTGATTTTTACTCGGTATTTCAAGGAATTGTGAAACTGTTCACTAATCCCAAAGCCACAGATGCTGACTATTCACATTTAGAGGTTTCAAAAATATTTTGAATCATGACACTCTTTTTATTTAAAAAAAAAAAAAAAAGAAGCTTTTTCATAATTTCACAATGGCTTACATCACATTTTTACTTTTGAAACTTTAACTATATATCATGTTTACCTTCAGTATAATAATCATGTAGTTGAACTGTTTACTGTATTAAGAACAGTAAATAAATGCCTGGTCTTATTACATATACAACTGTCAGATAAAAATATAAAAATAAGCAACAGCTTTGTGTTGTATAATTTTGGGAGATAAAAATAAAGGTGCAAGCTTTTCTTTTAGTAAGCTAGTTTTTTTCTTTAATAGTATTCTACAGTATTTATATAAGTTGTATTCTTTCATTAAAATGTTTACAAACACAACAAATGTTAAGGAATCCAAAAAACCTTCATTGTAGGGTAATAAGGGCTTTTTTTCACAAGACTTGAGGTGTCCTGAGCATATGGTGCTAGCCCCACATGTTCATAGACCAACTGGGGATGTGGTCAATATCACACCAGTCAACTCTACTTCCTAGGTCATTTCTTGGTACCCATTTTAGGCTGTGTTGACCTGATACCATTATACTTTAGCATAATTCATAAACACAATATACATTTTAATTATATTTGCTAATATCATCACATCCGATAAAACAAATGCATTCTATATGTGTACTGTAATATAGGCTGTTAAATACTAGAATTAAAAAGTAAATAAGGCATTGGGTAGTAACAACTCTCTCCACTTCAATTGTTCCAGGGTTGCTGGTGTTCTGTTCTGTACTCTTAATTGCGTAATTATGCACAAGTTACACAAGAATGTAGCAGAAATAATTGCATATTAAGCTACATCATAAATGAGGTAATTGGGTATTAATATGTACACCATACATGACAAGACAGGACACAAATGAAACATTCAATATGTGGCTCCCAGTGGCAAGAATATAAGCTGTGTAAGAAATATGGAATAGCTAACAAATCTTAAGTTCCAACCACAGAACTCCCAAATCATGAGACAACAGTGTCTTAATAGCAAGAGAACATCTCTAAATAAAATTATTTGCAGAACTCACACTAAACATGCAAAACCATCAGTTATTTCTCTTTCCACTGATATGCTTAGTTTTACTTGAAAGCATTACTTTAAAGCTTGGAGGGTTTTAAGAAATGAGCAAATCAGTCTTTATCCTGCTGACTGGGTAACATAATCTGTATACATATGAACATTAAGTAGTGTCATGTGGATAAGCCACGATCAAACATGATTTCTACAAAAACAGAATAAATAACTCTGATGACAGTGCACCTTGCGCAGGTGTATTCTTGTTCAATGTCCGCATATCAGCCTTGTTATTGGAAATGGAATTTAGATCCTTATGACACATGAGCAGCTTTCTTGGAAGAGAGCTAGTGTGTGGTGAAGCATCAATGGTACCTCTAAAGGAAACTTAAACCCATCTTACTTAAGGCAAGTATACACAGGCAGCTTTAGATGCAGACCATGTTGGGCAGGCTTGTATGTCTACAGCACTCTCTGTCATAGATGAGCAGACAAGAAGCTGTGTAAGGCGCTTCATGGGTGAGAACATGAGATAGCATTTTATGCCCACAGGTTTGCATCAGTAGTATGGAGTGGCTATTTCAACGTCCCGCCACACAGAGAACTCCGCCCATGTCTCTGTACGTTTCTCTGGAAGCCATCGAGGATTGTAGGAAGGCCCTACTGGCGCTGAAACTTTATAATTATCATAATGTTCAGACACAATACAATAATTTGCGCCATCATTGCTGTCCCAGTGTTGGTTCCCATTTTCTTCAAAGCATACAGCAAACTGTAATTTCTTTGATACATCAAAAGTTGGTGGTATTTCAATTTTGAAGGAAAACGTATCATAAGGTTCGGAATAACTCAACCCGGGACCAGGCACGTAAGTTGTATCTATATCTTCGAAAGTTTCCCATTCATTAAGTGATAACCGCACAATCACACGTTTTTCAAAAGAAATGTTTTTCACTTTAATAGTACCCTCCACAGTATAGTCCCTCAAAATAACATTTTCTAGCGACACTAAATTCTTGTTGATCTTTTCCCTGAATGCGAGATAATCAGAAGCAGGCTGAGTGAAGCACAATTTGATAGGAGGCTTGCATGTCACATCTGCATTTGCACCCAGAGTCAATGATGATAAAATCTCCGGATTCAGATGAGGTGGTTCATCTGGACCTTCAGTGACTAAGCGCACTTGTGCTAATGCAAGTCCTTTGTGGTCAGCAAATGAGACCTTCTTTGCAACCCGACCTGGAGAATGTGGACTGTCTGGGCTTGTGTCTCCTTCACCATCGCTAGATAACTCTGCTTTAATAATTATGGATTTTAATGGTCCGTTTCTCCTTTTATTGACATTATAATTTCTGTCATGTGTTTGATACATTTGAGAATAAGAATAATGAATGGGAGAATCACTACTTTGAAACGAGGATGTATTCAGCCCCATGTGACCATGTGTGTGCTGACTGGCATAACCCATCAGTTCAAATCCTGAAGCAGGTGGACTTGCAGAAAGGAGGTAGGGTGAGAAATCCATTGGTATTCTATGACTAGAAACCTCTGAGGAATTCTGTATTATCTCTAGCATTGGAAAGTCTGCAAAATAGAAGGGAAAAAAAAACCTGAGTTACAATATTAAACAAATGATAATATAAAAGTAGTCAATATATAACTAAGGAAATGATATATACACTCTTGTGAGCTCTAACTAAGTTAGTTAGTCAACAGATCATCCTCATTGAACATCGAACCATTCAGTCCATAAGTGCTTGAATCCCCTCCTCAGCAAATCCTGCAGCATGTAGCGGCTCACGACACCAGTTCTGTGTTGTTTATTACTCTTCTTTTGCTTCCTGCGTAGTGTTCTTGTTTGGCTACACCTCTTTTAACTTGCTGTTCTCGAAGCCTGATCATGGTTGTAGATTCCTAGTCATCACCTGGTTCTCGTAAACGACTTACTTCTCGTACAGCATTCAGAATGTCTGCCTGGTCCATGGCTCGTCCGCCTTCCACAGTAGCCCTACCTGCAAGCCTGTCAGCCTGCTCATTCCCTTGTACACCCGCATGCTCTGGCACGAAGATGAAACTAATCTTTGCCAGCCGAGACCGCTCCAGAGACAGCAGCCACTCTCTTCGGACCCACCCCATCTCTATCCTCCTGAGCATACTCATTGAGTCACTAAGGACACATGCCCGATTGAATGTCTGTGTCTCGAGCCATGTTATTGCTTTACTTACTGCCATGACTTCCATAGTCAGGCTGCTTGTGGTCAAAGCAAAAGCACCAGACTCTTCCTTCACAATTTTCCCTCTGGCCTGAGCCATAAAGGCCCATGAACTTCTCATTCCTCGGACGATCGACCCATCCGTGTAAATGACAGCATCATCCTCTAAAGAATTCTCAAAGATCAGAGCCTGTACTTCTGCCTCCACAGCAGCTGGATTTTCTTGTCTGCATTTCCTGTCTAGTTGGATGCACACTGAAAAGGATGTACAGAACTCTGTTGGCACTTGTACCCACTCCTCGCCAGGTTCTAAGTCCTCAAGTGAACACACCTGCTGAAGAATGTCTTCGGCTTGACCCATCCACGACTTTCCTCTTTTTAACCTGCTGCCCTTTACCTTCTTAATCTCGCTATGCAGTGGATGTTGTGTGTTTGCGTTGACTCTGAGATAGGCACGTGCTTGGCAAATTTGTATTCTGTCCCTCATGGTTGGAAAATCAAGAAGGTAGCGCATCGCCCTGCATGCTGTATCTCTTGTACATCCAAGAATAATGCGCATAGCTTCATTCTGTATCCTTTCCATCCTTTCTATCTGCTTATGGCTGAGAGTCAGGATCGCCATCGCATACTCCAAAACAGAAAGGACCAGACCCTCGTAAAGAAGACATAGATGGCGCTGCTCACAGTTTGCCGCCACCATCACCCGCATCGCAGCCAAACCCCGCTTGGCCTTTGTTATCACCTGGTCTACGTGCTCAGTATAAGCTAGGCTTCGATCAAATCGTATCCGCAGGTAATTCATTGCCTGCGTACTTTCCATCATCTCTGAACCCAGATTTACAGTTGACGTTTGGGTGTTGACAATATGGTTATTCAAAGAGAACCATGTCACTGTTGCCTTTGTTGGGTTGACCATTGCTCTAGCTTCAACACATCAAGTGCTTATGCAATTGAATTCGGTTTGTAGTTCCACAGCAACCTGACTCTATCCTTAATCTGACGATACACTTCATAACTAAGTGAAGAATAACAATATTTTTGTAACACATCTCTATAAAGTCTGGCTGAACACAAGTACTGTGGCCCTCTAAAAGGTGTAGGAAACAGTTCAGAAGAACATGCACCACCTAGTCGAATCTCATCTCTACTAATCCTGATATTTACAAGAAATAAATTCAACAGCTTGTGTCAGGTCTTAGTCAGATATGACTGAGCTACCATATGACAGTACATGGTACTACCTGCTTTCTGTTAGCGCCAAATGTTGGGTGGCGCTTACCAAACCCGACACCCCACAATGTGCCAACGGCTTCAGGAGGAAGAGCGCAATTGGGAGTGTACAAGCCTTATCCTGGACCGAGGAAATGCAACCTAAAGACGAATAGTCATGGCAGGGCAGACCAAGCCATAAGCCTTGGTTGGCAGCTGGTCTAGGATCAAAGCTCCGACAGGCGGACAGTTAGAGCATTGCTTTGCTGATCTGTCACCTTCTGCAGCTTGTCTTGTTCCAGGTGTATTGGTGTACCTTTCCTCTGGAGTGAACTAGGCAGGCCGAGAGAGGGATCATGCTGCGTGGGCAATACATGGTCTCTAAAATTTAGCCCAGGCTTTGTTCTATAGAGAGGTATAAATACCTCCATCCTTGGTCTTAACCGGTCTCAGAATCAAAGCGAGAGGTAGCAGTTACGGGTTATAAGTCCTTATCAAATGGCGTAGACATGGGGCGCCACGGGTTGCCTCTGATGGTGGGAGACACCTACAGGTGTCACTGATCAGCTACTGCCCGCCTCTGACTGGGCAGCCCCCAGTCAATTGGGTGCTGATCCACCACAGCCTGCACGCTTCAATGGGTGCTTGGAGCTAGGACAAAATCTGAATCACAGGCTGTAAAACCAATGCACCAGGTACTACTAAAAAAGAAAAATAGAAACCTCAAGCTATGGCTTGCAACCTGGAACATAAGAACCATGTGTCCAGGATTTTCCATTGACCTGACAAATACTGATGATGTGAGAAAATCAGCTGTGACTGATGTTGAATCAATCGTCTTAACATTGATATTGCTGGCCTGCAGGAGGCTCACCTCGCTGAGGAAGGGTCACTCAGGGAAAACAATTACACCTTTTTTTTGGAAAGGTAGAGGGCAAGCAGAAAAAAGGCAACATGGTGTGGGCTTTGCAGTGAAGAATTCGCTACCGGGTATGGTTGAAATTCCAGCCTGAGGTAATGAAAGACTATTATCCCTGCGCTTGGCAACCTCTTGTGGTTTTGCCACTATTATTACTGCATATGCACCAACACTCACTTCCTCAAATGATGTGAAGAGTTTGTTCTATGAGGAGTTAGACTCTGTGGTCAAGGCAGTTCCAAAATCTGACTACATTTATATGCTCGGTGATTTCAATGCTCATGTGGGCATGGACTCAAGTTCATGGCCAGTGTGCCTTGGAAAATACAACATCGGTCGCATGAATGAAAATGGGCAAAGGCTACTGCAGCATTGCACCAGAAATGACCTATGTATTACACTCATTTTTTAAAACAAAAGAGCTGCACAAGGTCACATGGAAGTATCCAAGATCCGGCCACTGGCATCAGCTAGACTTCATCCTCATAATAAGACAACATCTGAACCATACATAATTGACTCGAAGTTACTGTACTGGAAAATACAACATCGGTCGCATGAATAAAAATGGGCAAAAGCTGCTGGAGCAATGCACCAGAAATGACCTATGTATTACAAACTAATTTTTTAAAACAAAAGAGCTGCACAAGGTCACATGGAAATATCCAAGATCCGGCCACTAGCATCAGCTAGACTTCATCATCATGAGACAACATCTGAACCATACATCATTGACTTGAAGTTACCATAGTGCTGACTGTGATACGGATCATTCTTTGGTTGTTGCAAGGGTTAGATTGAAACCAAAGAGAATCTACACAGCTAAACACAAATTTAGCCCCAGGATTAATATTAATAACACCCACAATCCTGATAAGTGCTTTGAGTTCCAACAGCAACTTGAAGATGCTCTCAATGATACATCAGAAAATTGTACAGCATGTGAAAAGTGGGGTAAACTTAAAGAAACTCTTTATAAAACAGTGGTAGGGGTTTACAGCACTGTGAATCATAAGAAGCAGGACTGGTTTGCGGCAACAGCCAGATACCGCAGCCCTTGATTGATAAAAAGAAGATAGCTCTCTTAAGAAACAAGGAAAGAACAACACGTAACTCTCAGTGAGCTGAAGCAAGCTAGGAAGGATGTACAAAAGGCTGCCAGGCAGTGTGCAAATGACTATTGGATCAAGTTATGTGAGTCCATTCAAAATGCAAGTGATAAGGGAAACATCAGAAGCATGTATGAAGGGATAAAGAAAGCATGTGGTCCAAATATCAAAAGAAGTGCACCACTGAAAACCTTGACTGGAGAAATCATCACTGATAAGAAACAGCAGATGGATAGATGGGTAGAGCACTATTTGGAGCTTTACTCAAGTGAGACCAAACTAGCGGATGATGCCCTCAATGCCATAGAGGCCCTGCCAACTCTTGACCACTTGGACATACTTCCCACCATAACAGAAGTTAAGTATGCTATAAATGAACTTGCATCTGGAAAGGCTCCAGGTAAGGATGGGATTCCAATAGAGGTTATCAGGAGTGGGCAAGACACACTCACTCTACAGATACACCAGCTAATAGAGCTATGCTGGCAAGAAGGACAAGTCCCACAGGATTTCAAAGACTCAAGCATCATAACATTGTACAAGAACAAGGGCGATCGGAGCGACTGCAACAACTATAGGGGTATCTCACTTCTGTGTATTGTTGGGAAAGTATTTGCCAGAATTGTTCTGCGCAGACTTCAAGTCCTGGGAGATCAAATCTACCCCGAATCACAGTGTGGCTTCCGACAGAACCGGTCTACCAGTAATATGATATTCTCATTGCAACAAATGCAAGAATAATGTCGTGAACAGAATCAACCACTGTTTATTGCCTTCACCAACCTCACAAAGGCATTTGATTTGCTCAGTCATGAGAGTCTGTTCAAGGCACTAAAGAAGATTGGCTGCCCACCAACTCTTCTGTCCATTGTGGAGTCATTCCACACAGGAATCAAATTTGATGGTGCAACTTCAGAAGAGTTTGAAATCAAGAGTGGAGTTAAGCAAGGTTGTGTACTAGCACCCACCCTCTTTGGAATATACTTTTCACTTCTACTGAAATATGCCTTTCGTGATCAGGATGGTGACATATACATTTACTCACGCTCAAATGGCGGCCTCTACAATGCTAAGAAATTGAAGGCCAAGACCAAAATTAGGAGGGTTATGATCAGGGAGTTGATTTTTGCAGATGATGCTGCAATTACGACCCACTCTGAGGAAGACTTACAATGTCTACTATCTGCATTCTCCAAAGCTTGTTCCGAATTTAGTTTAACTGTTAGCAAAAAGAAGATGCAGATTATATCACAAGGTGCACATGGGATGCCATCAATCTTTATTGACGACACCGAACTGGAGATAGTGCACCATTTCAGATATCTAGGATCAGAGCCTGTTCTTTTGTATGGATGTGAAACTTGGACAATGAGCAGTCAAGCTGAAAAGCATCTGATGGCTGCAGAAATGTGGTTTCTGAGGAAAATGCAAAGAATACCATAGACAGACAGAAAAACCAATGACCAAGTACTACAGGAGACAAATGAACATCGTAAACTGATTAAAGAAATTAGACGTAGACAGTCAAAATTTTTTTGACATGTTATGAGAAGAAATGGATTGGAGAACTTAGTGACAACTAGGGCTGTACCGGATTCAAATGTTTGAAATCCGGCCGGAGCCGGATTTGGCCGGATTTATGAAGTGAGATCCGGCCGGAGCCGGAGCCGGAGCTACAAATAAAAAAATTAAAATAAAATAACATACTACATCACTTGACTTAGGTGAGTGGAGTCACTCGACTGTTCATTACTGCAGTTCATTACTATAGACATGACAATGATGACATATACTCATATTAAATCATTTAAATGTAAAATAATTACATTCACAGTAGAATAAGTAATTAAGTAATATTAAGTTCCATAAGTTCAAGATGAAACATAATACATAAGCACATAATGCTAATTTAGTAATTTTAATTGTTAGTTTTCAGTTTCAGTTTTTAGTTTTCACATTGTTTTCAGTTGGCAAATTATCAGCTCAGTTACAACTCACAACAACAGTACACTGAACAGATTGAATTTATTGAAATACATTCATTTAGTAATTTCACTATTTCAGTCAGTCTTCATTATGGCTGTGAAGTTGAACTCTCAGAGTCAAGAAGAGACGAGTTGTATTTCAGGAAAATCAACGTCTCCGCATTTTCTGGTAAAAGGCTAATACGGTGGTCAGTGATAATGTCTCCTGCAGTACTGAACAGCCTTTCCGATGGCACACTTGTAGGTGGTGGTGCAAGAAATACCTGCGCCAGTCTAGCCATGCTTGGAAATCTTTGCTTATTGGCATGCCACCATGAAACTGGATCTGACTGTCGAGTTTGAAGTGGCTCTGACAGGTACTGTGTCACCTCAGTGTTAATGCTGTTGCCTTCGGCACTTGCAGAACGATCTGCGGTGGGATTTTCCTCGATAATTGTGTCAAAACAGCTCCATAGGCTGGACTCGTACTGTGTGGCAGTGCTCACAGAAGTCAAAACACTAGTACTACTACTACTAATAGTAGCTGATGGATCCTGTGGACTGACTGTGTTTGCTGAATCAATAATGGAGTTAGCTGCTAACAGCAGATGGGCTCGTGCATCACTTCTACCACGTTCGGAGAAGAAGCACAGCTTGAATCGAGGATCCAGTAGTGTGGCACAGGTGTAAATACTGTTGGATTCAATGTCCGCAAATCTGCTGCTAACAGCTTCAAGCAGGGCTGCTTTCATAGTTTTGATCCCAGCATCACTACCTTCTTTCTGGAGGAAAGCCATGAGTGTTTTCACTAATGGGATCACAACTGATATTGATGCCTGAGCTGCACTTATTTCACGTGTGATTTCTTCAAATGGTGCCAAAGTAGCTACCACATTCTCCGTGACTGCCCACTGCTGTGCCGTTAGCCCAGTTACCGAATCAATTTCAACACAGTACAGGCTGATGCTGCGCCGTTGTTCTAAAAAGATGTCGTAGCATATAGAACGTTGAGTTCCATCGTGTTGTCACGTCCTGGATAAGCTGATGTTGTGGTAGGTTTAATTTATTTTGAAGTTCATGCAAACGACTGGTTGCTGAAGAAGAGTGTTTGAAATGTCCTACCAATTTTCTTCCAGTACTGATGATGCCAGCAACATACTTTTGACTCAAAAGACCATCACGCACACACAGCTGCAGTGTGTGTGCAAAACATCCAACACTTGAATAGCTGCCATCACGAAAGCATTTGGCAATGTTGAATGCATTGTCTCTCACAACAACATGGCACTTCTCACGTGCAATTGACCACTCATCCAGCATCATTTCAAAATGTGCAAGCAAGTTTGTGGCCGTGTGATGTTCATCACATGCAGTACAATGGAAGACTACACTGCGGAGAACGAAGGAGTCTGTTAACCAATGGCCAGTGAGGCCCATAAATGACTGAGTGGTGTGTTCAGCTGTCCACGTATCTTTTGTGAATGATATGTAATCAGTGTCAGATATCATTGCTGCAATTTTTACCTTCAGACGTTTACACATGTCAGGAATGATATGTTCAGCAAAGTACTTTCTTGAAGGCAATTCATACCTTTTTTCCATTGTATGCATCAACTCTCTGAAACCTGGTCGTTCCACTACTTGAAAAGGCTCCATATCTATGGCTATCATTCGGGCTACGGCAGCATGAATGCGTTTAGCATTGGGACTGTTGATGTCCCAAATTTTGGCCCGGTCCCATGCCTGCACAATTGACTGCTGGGTACTGCTGCTTGCTTTGTGCAAACACGGTCCCAGATTCATCATAGATGTGGTCGCCAATACACTGGCCTTCAGTGATGCTTTCTTTTCCATCATAGCTTTTCTTGTGCATCGATCGCAAATGGGTCTGCATTGATGATGTTGAGAAGTCTTTGGGGCGATCTGATCGTCCACGCGATAACTGTTTGTCACACAACTTACATATTACCTTCGCTGAATCATCGTCTTTAACCTTGAAGTAATCCCAAACGGCGCTGTATGACTTAGATTTTGATGCCATTTTATTTTATGGGCAAGACCAAAGAAATTTACGAAAATAAATATTCAAGTCCCACAAACTCATGAAGTAATGCACCATTAAAATTCAAAATGAGTGTTTTTTTCTTAAAATTCTTATTTACATCAGCGAGAAATAGTAAACCGGAAGTGCTACTGTGCTATTGCCTAAAATTCGACGTGGCCTCATGAAACATGTACAGAAAATTCACGTGACTAGGCAACACAAATCCGGCCTAAATCCGGCAAAACTGGAACGGAGCCGGAGCCGAAGCCGGATTTGTAAAAATGGCCGGATTCCGGATTTGCCGGAGCCGGAGCCGAAATCCGGTACACCCCTAGTGACAACTGGCAAGATCGAGGGGAACAGACCAAGAGGAAGATCGAGAGGAAAATACCTGGATGGCTTGGCCACATAGCATGGACGAGACAGGAACACTGAGCTGATCCATGACACTGGTGATCGAGTGAAATGGCGAGTCATGACCGCCCACGCTTTCCGGCATGGCACATGATTGATTGATTGAAGATCAGAGGTAAATAGAAAATTATCCCTAGATCAGGAAATCAACATCATGATTGGTAAGGCAGCAACAACAATGAACAGGTTAACAAAAAGAGTCTGGGAGAACAGGAAGCTTATTGCCAAGACAAAAGTACTTGTCTATCAAGCCTGTGTCCTTAGTACTCTTGTTTATGGCAGTGAAGCTTACTCACACCAAGAGAAACATTTAAACAGCTTTCATATGCAGTGTCTGCAAAGAATACTTGGTATTAAGTGGTAAGACAAAATCACAAATACTGTAGTGTTGGAAAGATCAGGTTGTGTGACAGTTTATTCCATGCTCGGTCTTCATAGACTTAGATGGATAGGAAACGTTAGGAGGATGGATGATGGTAGATAACCAAAGGACATCTTCTTTGGTGAATTACAGATGGGTAAGAGATCTCAGGGTCGGCCTCTACTATGATACAAAGATGTGTGTAAGCGGGACATGATTGATACAGGCATTGATAATGCACATTGAGAGCAAGTCGCCGCTGAGCATGTTGCATGGAGGGCACATATAAAAAATGGAATAAAGACAGGAGAAAATTATTGCAGATAGGTCACACACCGAGCGTGTGAGATGTAAGATGATGCATGATTGTGGAAATGACCATGTGTTCATATGTATCCACTGTTACATTGAGAGCAAGTCGCCGCTGAGCGTGTTGCATGGAGGGCACATATCAAAAATGGAATAAAGACAGGAGAAAATTATTGCAGATAGGTCACACACCGAGCGTGTGAGATGTAAGATGATGCATGATTGTGGAAATGACCATGTGTTCATATGTATCGACTGTTACAGCGCGAATTGGCCTTATCAGTCACATTCGCTACCGCTATCGGTTGTAGTTATTATGCCTCTTTGAAGCAAAATGTAACAAGCTATTGTCTGTCAAGATGGCAATGATCTTATAGAAATGCACAAAATTGTATTTATTCAACAGAAAGCAATTGAGTATTTATATGCTATATAGAATCTATACTGTTGTATGCATGTGAAATATGGACAATGGGCAAAAATCTAAGAAACATCTAACAGCAGTGGAAATGTCGTTTCTGGGGAAGATAGAATACCATAAATGAACAGCAGATCAAAAAAAAAAAAAAATCAACCTTCAAGAAGCAAGTGAAAACCACACACTGATTAGAGAAATTAGACAGGCAGCGGTGGTTTATTTCATGCATGTAATGCTATCATTAATGCAATCTATTTAAACTACTGTTTTTAACTGTAGAAATATATTATGGAATTAACCAAATTTAGAATATTTAACTATTCTTAATGTCAAATCAGTATTCTTGTAGAGATAAGAAACATGGAGTTAAAACAATGACTAATAAACTACAAAAATTCATGGACTGGTGCCTGTGAAGAATATGACTCAATTTGCATGACTGAATCACTGATGATGAGCTTATGGGGAGAACTTAACAAATTCCAACAAATCATGAGTTGAGAAAAAGATGCTGATGCTGGATAGGAAACACATTGAGAAAACCTTTAATAGTATAAAACTGGAAAGACCTTTCTCTGAAATACAGGGCAAAAGAAATTGAAGGAGACCTAAAAACACCCGGTGAAGAGAATTAGACACTGAGATACATAATCTGTAAAGGATCCTGTTACACCTTAAGACGCATGGGTATATGGGGCTAGACCCATATTTTGATTGATTGAGACTCGATGGGTGATGTGGTCAGTCGTCTTTACTTCCCAAGACATTTCATGGTACCCATTTTAGGTGGAGTTGACTTGGGAGCCCAGGTCCATTTGACCAAATCTGCCCTGTGGGTTTGAACCTATGACCATCTGGAAAATAAATAAAATGGAGAGTACATGATTGCAAAAGATGGCAAAATAAGCTTGGTATGAGTTCGTTAAGGGCCTAGACTCCATAAGGGAATAAAAAACAGAAGAAATAAAAAGACAGAGCTCATGCATGATTCTATTCTTGCTGGCAACACTGCTATGTAAAGGAATGAAATAAACTGATATAATGTTGGAGAGCATACCATATAGTATACTGGTGGCTCTGCGTTGCATGATAAAATATCAGACTAAGGACTCTTGGCAAAAGTAAGATGCACAGCAGAACGTGAACCAAATTACATCTAACATAAAAGTAGAGTTGAGTCAAGAGTCAACTTCGCAGCACTCGAGTCATTCCCATATATGCTATGTCCTCATCTTCAACAACCAGTGAAGAGTCCCAACACTAATGGTAAGATTAATAACAGGGCATAACATATGTAGTGATTGCTTAATGTATTACATTTAGCTTACAAAACATAGATGGTGGGTCTCATGCTAATATTACATTAAATCATCCAACTATTAACTTCAGCTTGTTTACTGTCCAGCAGTTTTAAGATACCGACAGCAAAGAATATGGAAACAAGAGAAACAATGTGCTGGAATCAAAAGCACCCACAACACAACAACTACTAACATTAATATACATGTGTGGCAGATGATGTTGCAGCAAATCTAAGACTGCCAAACTTTGAGATGCAATGTGCTAATTTTTTTTTTTTTTTAGCATATCCTTTACAGGACTTAGCTGTCAACACCAGCATCTTTCAGCTGTATGTTGATCTCTTGGCAAGATTACGCTCAGTAGTTTGCCACTGCTTTCTGAGCGGCCGGCTCAGTATCCCGCAAGTCACGAGCGGGGGTCGAACCGCCTCAGCTCTCGCTCCGCTACGAGACTCTGCGTGATAAACGGGATTACAGAGAGAAAGTGTTGTAACCCCACAGCCAGAGAGACCGGCCAATGTGCTAATGGATGAACTAAATTTAGAGAGGATAGCACAGGGACAAAACACAATCCATGTGATGAACATACAATACAGTTTGCTTGTTCTTCTGTTCTGCTCACTTACACTGAGCATTTAAAAGCTTACTCAGAATATAATGACAGAATCTATTCGCAGATAAATTATGATTCTGCATGTTTCAAGCTGCAATGGCTTTATTTACAATCAATGAAACATAAAATGTACTGGTTCAATTAAATGTGTGAGAAGTCTGAGTATAAACAGACACTGAAGTACACATTTATCAGATAACAGATTTTCCTCAAATATTAGAAAGTCTGAAATTATTTGTCACTAACAATAGTAAGAGATAAATTCAAAGCAGCACAGGATTCTGGATGACTAAGAGTTCTCTGTTGTATAGGACAAACTTACACCTTAACCGTAACCACATCTCCAGTGCTTTTGAATAATGCATGAATGCATTAACATAAATGCAGCTTAATTTGTAGATGTATGCACAATTTCTTTTTTTTTCATCTTCATCTTTTCTCTGTAACTTAAATGTAAATGTGTCTAACTTGGGTTTGCATTTGTGTAAGATTTACTTTTTTTAAAAGACAAATTCCATCCAAGGTTATGGGTTTTATTTATCCATACGTAGATTTACTTTTCTAACAATTTTTCCAAGGCAAATAAAAGTCTAATATAATATTTGTTATTTTCAAATACCATAGCCCATACTCTATAGTACAATAAGAAAATAAACTGTCTAACTTTTATGACACTGCGCTAAACAAATGATGGAGGTTTAAGAAACTTCACTTAGAGTGGCTCAAGTGAAACAACAAGTGAAAGATTCAGTCAACTACATGACTGACTCATATTTCATTGCAGTATTTCTGCAAGTCACTGTCTTTGAATTTATGCGTTGAAGCATTGAAGTTGAAGCGTAGTGGAATGTTTAGCAGTTCCAAGTCCACCTGAAGCAATCAACTTCAAACTACTATTTATTACTAAATACAAATACAAAGTTACAAGAAAGACAGTTTATGAACATGTACACTAAGAGTTAATAGATTTATAATAAGCAACTAAACGTCTATTCAGTTATCATGACTTTATTCTCATTTATACTGTATTTCTAACTGTTGGTGATTCACTGATTGGGTATGTATTACTGAAAATAAAGGATGGTGAAAGCAGTAAGAAGGCATGAAAGAATGACTACAGTAAACAAATAAGAGTGTTTAATGCAGCAAATTAAGTGATATTTAATTCAATGTGATATTATACAAGGTGTATGATCTAATATTTTATTTTGCCCCTAAACCTGTAACAGAACAAACCAAAATGTAATTATTCACTTCCTGCGTGTGTGACAAGGCGGCAACAACACCACTAACACTAACAGTTTCTATAGAAACAAACACAAAAATAACGGTCCCGAAAGGAGGATACCCACAACTACCAAGAATTATATAACCAGCAACAAAATAATAAATAATGAGGACAAAGTCAGCCACACAAATGAGTGCGTGTTATTAAATGTGATGGAAAGATCACGGGATATTCAAAGACAGGAAATTAAAACAGGAGAGAACATGATCACAGCCCGCCTTATGATCGGAGTCTGCTAAGGACAGCGACCCGGGCCCCAGTTTCCGGTTTACTTTCCGTTTCATCAGCTGTTTCCACCCACCACTCCCTGAGTAGTTTCCATGTAGTTCTGAGCTTTTTTAAAAAAAAATTCACGCGCAATGTTACGATCTACAATATATAATGTGCCACAGCCATGAGCATTACCCAATCTACAAACTGCTTGTTATTTAGCAATTTCTGGACAACCAGTGGTCTACTTTTCTTTTTTAAATGCCGCATGCTATTAATATATTATATTACTTAGTAATATATTATTGTAATACACAGCCGCATATGTCTATATCATCGTGGTGTGGCAGGCCGTTTGCAGGAACGTCGCTCTCACCACGGCCAGATAAAAGACTCGACTCTTGTCTACCATATCTTCATATGATATAAAAGCATTATTATTATTAAGTAAACCGGGTAACGCTGTGCCTGTAGCATTAGCTTATGAACAGGAATAAATGAACTGTATTACGTAATATAACCAAGAGCACTTGATATGACTCGTCCTCATGTGTTATACTGTATAACAGTTAACAGCACACGGTCGGTTCGGAAAAATAAATGTACGGTCTGTAAAAGTACTGAAATGAAATAAAAATGATAAGATCTCACTTATGAGATACACACGTCATAACATCCCCTACCGCACCTTTATAAAAAAAAAAAAAACCGCTTATCATCATGAATGTAGAAGTGTCTTAACAATCCACTGTCCACGCATTGAAGCGTATATAAGACACATGGTGCTGTATTTTTGTAGGTTTTATAGACCACTCGGCATTAAATGGTTTTTGCATATCTATTTTACAGGACATCGCTGTCAACACCAGCATTTTACTGGTGTTGATGATGTCTTGGCAAGTTTACGTTCAGTAGTTTGCCATTGCTTCTGAACGACCGGCTCCCATACCATACCAATTCGTTAAACCCCAGCTCAACGCGGTCTGCTGCCAAATCGGTCGCAGCTGTGTTTCGAATGCGCAGCTTACGAATTGCGTCCGTAAGGCCCTCCCCAAGTAGGCCGGCATTTGATGGGCTATGTTGTCAATATTAAGCTGGTCGCCTTTACTTCCCAAACATTTCTTGGTATCCATTTTAGGTTGGGATGACCTTAGAACCCCAGGTCAATTAACAATCCACTTCTTAGTGGAGATTCGAACAAATGACCACCGGGCCGGCAAGCGAATTGGCGTTACCGCCGCACGCTTATGATGTAAGTAATGCTAACTGACTAACAACTGAGCTAACGACATAGATAAAATATAACATAACTATTATTTATTATTATTAATATTATAACGATTGTGTGTGTAAAACGAGTAGAAAATACATTACTTTACAACCAATATCAATGTACTAAATAGTACTATTAATATTAAACTCTTCCATTTGTAGAGTAGAAGAGACTAATACTATGAGCACTGATTCAGATAGTTAAACAAACAAACCAGTTAATATAAATAATTAGTTCATAATACTAATAGATAAGATACGATAGCGACATAATCCCCAGTGAAGAACATACAGAAGTACTACTGTACTTCGTTACATACCTGCTCGGTGAACACCCTAAACAGCAATAAATCTACAAGTCCAGTTAGATGGGCGGTGTAAGTCTATCCTTCGGTCTCACACAACCACATGCGACTGAATGTCAGGCCGTTAGTAGATGGTCATTGTTTGCTTATGAAACATAGACCCGCGACATTCGCCATCTCACCTACCGAAAACGAATGAAGCAGACGACGACCCACACCTTCTGGATGGCGAATCAAGGTCGGTCTATTTTTAACATCCAATCAGGCGCGTTGTTATCACGTGCTACATGGTACGGAAACCAATCGGTGACGACTTTGCGAAGGCCTTGACCAATGGTGTGCAAGGTCAGGACGTGTTGTCTAAATGATTGTACACGAGCTTGTTTTCCTCAAATATTTGGTGATGTGAGTTACTAGAAATGTCAATGAAACACATCCAGGCACTGGAAACGGGTTTTACAGTTCACTGGGCGGGATCACTATCGTGATCAACGGGATCACCATTGTGATCCCAACTGTGAGACGTCATTCCGCGCATGATCGTTTAACTCTTGTACTAGGCAGTTATTAATTATAACATATACGAGCAATATGGGCTTTGTAGAAGGCAAGGGTTTCAACAAATACAATGTATTTGATGTTAATATTAATAGAGCTTTCAAAAGAAGTACACACAAACCTATATCTTTGCTTCGTTGCCCACAACGGCTTTTGATAGAATACTTAAAGATCTCAAAATGATGGGAAAACCCTCAGGCTTGTTAAAAAACATATATTGAATGTCCCAGCCAATTGTTATTTAACTTCCTATTGCAGACAATGAGCAGTATCTATAACATTTAGTGAACAACTAGCGTTAGAATTAATTTGTAAGAAGATACACATTATCGTCGTCACTACGAAGAAAGACACACCACAATGTAATATGCAAATAAATCGGAATATTATTTAACAACCGAATCGATACAGTTATCTCTGAACAGTCTTAATATCCTATGGGAGATGCCTTGAAGAGATTAGAACAAGAATCGCTATGGCGAAGTTAGCCTTTTGCAAGATGGAAAACTTACTGACCAATAAGCAGATGTCATTTGCAACGAGAAAAAGAGTGTTAATGGGTACTTCAATTTCAATTCACCGTAACAAAGAAGAATCCCTTCGAGCCTCATTTGCATCGGCCCAGCGTTCATTTCCCGGTTTAGTGTTCGGTGGACTGCTAGACGGATCGATGGATGTTTTTAAGTTTTTGGGCCCGTAGGGCCCTCACTGTCGACGACAGTGAGGGCCCTACGGGCCCAAAACTAAAAAAACATCCATCGATCGGTCTAGCAGTCCACCGAACACTAAACCGGGAAATGAACGCTGGGCCGATGCAAATGAGGCTCGAAGGGATTCTTCTTTGTTTGCGGTTGTTTGCGGTGAATTAAAATTGAAGTACCTGTTAATGTGCTACATAAAACCTGTACCTTCAAATGGATGTGAAGAGTGGAGAATGAGCAGACAAGCTGAAAAACCTCTAGGGTTATGGAAATGTATTCTCTGAGGAAATAGCAAAGCATACAATGGACAGACAGAAAAAACCAACGACCAAGTCCTACAAGATACAAATGAAAACCGTAAACTGATCAGAGAAATACGACGTAGAGTCACAATTTTTCAGACACCTTATAAGAAGAAATAAATTGGAGAACTTGGTGACAACTGGCACGACTGAGGGGAAAAGAATCAGGGGAAGGCAGTGAAATAAATACCTCGATGTCTTTGCCATGTGGTATGGTCGAGACAAGAACACATAGATCGTTTGAGATGGCGAAATATGACCGCCCACGCTTGTCGGCATGGCACATGATGATGTTAGACTGATAGTAGTGGCTAGAATCTTGCCTGCCGGGCTGATGATCATAGACTGAAATTCGCATAGAGGCGGAGCCCTAAAATTGACCATCGAGTGCCGATTGGTTTCTGTTATTACAATAGCTTTATTGGTTTTGGTCGGCTCCGTGGCGAAGGTGTTATAGACACAGTTCGTTATCTCGCATGCCCGCAATCAAAACATAGCCACGGGCGATTTGGCAGCAGACCGCCTTACGTTTGTTTTTACGAAAAGGTAATGGTGCTGGTCGTTCTGAAAGCAATGACTAACTACTCAGCATAAACTTGCCAAGAGATCACAACAACAAAAAAAAGTTGGTGTTGACTGCGACATCCTGTAAAGGATATGCAACTAATTTTTTTTATTGGTTTTGATATGCCAATTCATTAAATTTAAGTAAAGTAAAGCAAATTCTATTAAAGACACAAACAATATGCACAGATAAATCAGTGAGCTCACAGGAAACAAAAATAAGAATAAATTCAGGGTGTTTAAAATCAAAAACAGGAAAAATATTATTAGAGGAAGATGTTATAATGAAGAGGTGGAATGAGTATATAAGAGAATTATATGATGGAGGAAGGGAAAAGTTAACAGAAGAAAGTAACTTAGAAGGTCCACCTATTATAAAAGAAGTAGTCGCTGACACTATCAAGCATGTGTTGCGGCCTTGTGGGAGCACGTGTACATCGCGGAGGAGCAAATGGATCACCATAGTCTGGTAAGAATGAGGCAGCGAGCTGTGACGAGGGGATCTGGCCGACGCTCGACGCTCAGAGGAAAGGCGAGACGGACATATAATCAGATTGCTACTGGAACTATTAGTGTTGGGACTCTTCACTGGCTGCTGAGGATGGGGACAGAGCGCTTATGGGAATGCCCCGAATGATGTGATGTCGGTTCCTAAATCAATCAATCAATCAAACTATCAAGCATGTGAAGAAAGGAAAAACAGCTGGGCCAGATGGAATCACAATAGAAGAATTAAAGGTAATGGGAGAATTTGGATTACATATATTAACCAAAATATTGAATGCTATTTACAGCAGTGGATATCTACCAAACGATATGTTGAAATCTGTATTTATAGCTATACCAAAAAGACTAGGAGCAGTTGAATGCGCAGATTTTCGTACGATTAACCTCATAAACCATGTCAGTAAGCTTCTTCTCAGAATTATAATGAGAAGAACAAGAAAGAGAATAAAAATGGAATTTGGTGAAGAACAGTATGGATTTGTGGAATGAAAGGGTGCAAACAATGCAATATATACATTAGGACACTATTAAAAATATTAATAGAGACACAGAAATACATATATTTATGCTTCATCGATTTTACTAAAGCATTTGATAAGGTAAAACATGATGAAATTATTAAAATGTTGGAAGATATTAACATTGATGGGAGAGATCTTAGAATACGATAATAATAAAAAAAAAAAAAAAAATAAAAAAAAGTATATACTGGAATCAAGTAGCAGCGGTTAAAATGGGGAGTAACAAGAAGAAATTATGAACAAATAAGTCTGGGAGTACGACAGGGATGTGTTTTGTCACCGGATCTCTTCTCCTTCTATAGCGAAGTAATAATGAGAGTGATAAAAGAGAAGCCAGGAATAATATTCTGATGTTTCATATTAAGAATATACGCTATGCAGATGACACAGTACTGATGATGGATAATGCAAAAAAAAAAAGCTACAACAATTGTTGGACATTGTAGTAACAGATTGTCACAATAAATCTTGGAGGTCGATCGATGATAGAAAGTCGCACCAAACGTCTACAAACAGCCGGCATTTCTTTAATATGTTGTTGATCGAGGAAGGACTATAGCGCCATACGTCTGCAAGGCGGTAGCCATCCTTTGAAGTTGGAGACACTCTGTCTGGATGTAAGGCGGCCAGATCTTTTGTTGTGGGGACAAGAATTCTCTAGATTGCAGACTGGCGGGACTTTTTGAAGTACCGGATGATTTTCCAGATGAAAGGGACAAGCAGCCAGTTGTTGACATTAAGTCGGAAATGGAGAGAGAAAAATAGCTTCTAGACTGTCTAGTGTCTAGACAGTTTTGTGACGTCACTCAGACAAAAGTATTAAAAAGAGTTGGGGGTAAACAACTTTGGGGTAGTCGACCAAAAGTTGTGAAGCGCTACGGACGTGTGCAATATTCCTAGTTTGTTTCTAGAGAGAGACTATAGTGTCTATTGTTGATTTCTATCGGCGGACATCTATCCAGTGTGTGATTTCATAGTCTTCATCTCAAACAGGAATAACTATATAGTATTTAATTAATTAAATAAACATACATTAGATTATTCGTAGGAATCGAATGTAGTAATGTGCGTTGATAGAACGTATTATAAAAGAGCGTCGGCAACAATAGCCTATCGCGTAGATTAAACTAGCTGGTGTGAGATATCATTTAACTCAGTGAGTTAAGGATAATGTAGTGGGATAATATTTAGGGAGATTGAGGATGGTTGGGGGGAGGGGGAATGAAGGAAATGTCAAATGGCAGGATCTTCCAGTAGGGCATCTGCTGGGTTTCTGCCCTTTTCCTTTAGTCTTTCCTTGTCTTACCATGACTCAGACCGATGTGATGAGCGCCTCGGCCTTATGACAGAGTTTGGTTCTCTGTTATATTTCTGAGTGCGGTCGGTGGCCTACACTCACCTAATAAAGGTTGGAATCGGTTTGCTCTCACCGGGTGTGTTCTCTCTTCAACAGGTTCCACTAGATTGTAACACCAACTAGAAGAAAAGTCATGACTCGAGTATTGAAGGCAGAGTTTACTGAGAGGCTTTTGCACTGGGCCCATAACCCAGAGGGTCTGCAGGAACCTGGCCTCTGCTGAGCAGGAAACGAGGAGTATATATAGTGTGTTTCCTAAGTGATAGTTTACATCACAGTAAAATAAAGACACTGACAATAACACCTGTACCAGGAACATTAGTAGATATGTGGCGGAATACGATCAACGTTGCAAGAAGTGGGTTGTGCTCAATATTTAAAATTCAAATCCCGAAATAACCAATAAATCAATGTGATTATTGCTCATTGGATTTAGGAGGCCTGGTGTTCCTTGCCAGTGAGAAGTCCTGATCGTTTCGGGTCCACATCGATTGACGGACGTCAGTCGCGGCGATTGGGCAATCTTGAGCATAACCTACGATGGGTGACGTTGTGGTATTCTGTTATGATAATTTGGCTGTGTGTCCAACGTGTGCCGCGTGGTTACACATCCTCTTCACACGCCAGTGATCCGGGGCTTGTTTCCGGATCCGGTCAGGGATATGCACTACTGACGAGCTCAAACGAGGGCGAAACTCGAGTATAGTGCTTCCATATTGACGTGGATAGGCCTTAGGTTCATACCAGAATACGATCAGCGTTGCCAGTAGTGGGTTGTGCTCAATATTTAAAATTCAAATCCCGAAATAACCAATAAATCAATGTGATTATTGCTCATTGGATTTAGGAGGCCTGGTGTTCCTTGCCAGTGAGAAGTCCTGATCGTTTCGGGTCCACATCGATTGACGGACGTCAGTCGCGGCGATTGGGTAATCTTGAGCATAACCTACGATGGGTGACGTTGTGGTATTCTGTTATGATAATTTGGCTGTGTGTCCAATGTGTGCCGCGTGGTTACACACCCACTTCACACGCCAGTGATCCGGGGCTTGTTTCCGGATCCGGTCAGGGATATGCACTACTGACGAGCTCAAACGAGGGCGAAACTCGAGTATAGTGCTTCCATATTGACGTGGATAGGCCTTAGGTTCATACCAGAATACGATCAGCGTTGCCAGTAGTTGGTTGTGCTATATATTTAAAATTCAAATCCCGAAATAACCAATAAATCAATTAGTAGATATAGCTACCTGAAACATTAACATTGTGTGTTAACATTGGGGAATTCCTATCATTACCAAGTACCAGTGTGTATTACAATTGGGGAATTACTACAAAAAGTGAAATACTAACATTTAGTTTTCAAAGTGACAGTAACATTATTTTAGGATTCTCTGATCACAGAACATTTATGAACAGAGTAGTTACACCGTGTGTGTTAGAGTGATGATCAATATTGGACTATTTCTACTATTGATGACCAAGCAACTGGATTGTTCAAGAGCTATCGGAGAAAGTCGACACTTGGCCTGAGAGACACATCATTTGGGTGAGGTTTTCTGTCCATCATACATGGTGCTGTTTTCTGTCCATCATATATGGTGCTGTTGTGTGGCCAGTACAGTGAGGAAACAGACTTTGCTCCTGAGCTATTCGGTCTGACTCTACATACACGCTAGATGATACGACAGACATTCTACACATACACTTTGCACATACATGACACTTTTCTATATTAAACTAAATTGTTGTTTTTGTTAGAGCCAGTGTTGTATTGTGTGTTTTGGGAAAAGAATGAGAGGGGGCTTGGTTTAGTAGTGAGAGAGAGAGAGAGAGAGAGAGAGAGAGAGAGAGAGAGAGAGAGAGAGAGAGAGAGAGAGAGAGAGAGAGAGAGAGAGAGAGAGAGAGAGAGAGAGAGAGAGAGAGAGAGAGAGATCCAGGGACCGACGTGGTTTTGTGGACAGAAAGCTGGGAGATCCTCAAGATATTGATATGGGGTTAAAAGGATGTCGGTGTTGATTCCCCTCACCCCAGGGACGACACATAGAAATAATACGACACAGATAGTGCAAAGAAAGTACTCTCCTTGAATATCATGAAAACAGTAACAATAGTTAGTTAGTTAGTCGACAGATCATCCTCGTTGCACATCGAACCATTCAGTCCATAAGTGCTCGGATCCCCTCCTCAGCAAATCCCGCAGCGTGTAGCGGCTAACGACGCCAGTTCTGTGTTGGTTTATCAATCTTCTTTGGCTTCCTGCGTAGTGTTCTTGTTTGGCCACGCCTCTTTTAATTTGCTGCTCCCGCAGTCTGGCCATTGTTGTAGATTCACAGTCATCATTTGGTTCTCGCAAAAGTCTCACTTCTCGTAGAGCATTCAGAATGTCAGCCTGGTCCATGGCGCGTCCGCCCTCCACAGTAGCCTCACTTGCGAGCTTGTCAGCCCGCTCATTTCCTTGTACTCCCGCATGCCCTGGCACGAAGATGAAACTAATCTTTGCCAGCCGACACCGCTTCAGAGGCAGCAACCATTCTCTTCCGATCGACCCCTCCTCTATCCTCTTGATCATGTTCATTGAGTCGCTAAGGAAATAAGCCCTAGTGAATGTCTGTGTCTCGAGCCATGTTATTGCTATACTTACTGCCATGACTTCCATGGTCAGGCTACTTGTGGTTTCAGTGAAAGCACCAGAGTCCTCCTTCACAGTTTTCCCTCCGGCCCGAGCTGTAAAGGCCCATGAGCTTCTCACATGTCGGACGACCGACCCATCTGTGTAGATGACCGCGTCACCGTCTAGCGAATTCTCGAAAATCAACGCTTGTACTTCAGCCTCAACAGCAGCCGGATTTTCTTGTCTGCATTTTCTATCTAGTTGGATGCAAACTGAAAAGGATGTGCAGAAGTCTGTTGGCACTTGCACCCACTCCTCGCCAGGTTCTAAGTCCTCAAGTGAACACACCTGTTGAAGAATGTCTTCGGCTTGACCCATCCACGACCGTCCTCTTTTTAACCTGCTGCCCTTCACCTTCCTAATTTCACTATGCAGTGGATGTTGTGTGTTTGCGTTAATTCTGAGGTAGGCGCGTGCCCTGCAAACTTGTATTCTCTCTTCAATGGTTGGAAAATAAAGAAGGTAGCGCATCGCCCTGCATGCTGTATCTCTTGTACATCCAAGAATAATGCGCATAGCTTCATTCTGTATCCTTTCCATCCTTTCTATCTGCTTATGGCTGAGAGTCAGGATTGCCATTGCATACTCCAAAACAGACATGACCAGCCCCTCGTACAGAAGACATAGATGGCGCTGCTCACAGTTTGCTGCCGCCATCACCCGCATCGCTGCCAAACCCCGCTTGGCCTTTGTTATCACCTGGTCTATGTGCACATTATAAGCAAGGCTTCGATCAAACCGTATCCCCAGGTAATTCATTGCCTGCGTTCTTTCCACCGTCTCTGAACACAGCATTACAGTTGGTGTTGGATTGTTGACAATATGATTATTCAACGAGAACCAAGTCACTGTTGCCTTTGTTGGGTTGACCATTGCCCCAGCTTCATCACACCAAGTACTTATGCGATTGAGTTCGGTTTGTAGTTCCACAGCAACCTCCTCTCTATCCTTACCCTGACGATACACTAAAACATCATCGGCATATGACAATGTCCTGCCAGGTCCAGTGATCTGCTCACTGGTGATTCTCACTGTGTAGGCGTTGAACAGTACCGGAGATAATGGTGATCCCTGTGGTAGGCCAGGATATATTGTTGTTGGTTCCGAAGTCCAACTGCCACATCTAAAAACTACTTTCCGTTGGAAGAGGGCTGCAGCGATCCAACTAAGGAGGAATGGACTTACGTTTAGTTCAAGAAGCTGAAACATTAAAAAATCCAGTGGTACTCTGTTGTATGCGTCCTCAAGATCAATCGCTGCAGCAACGGTTTCAGTGCCTGAGTGGAAACCTTCATAGACATCATGGGCAAAGACTGCTGCATTGGTCCAGGTTTCTCTTTTTGGACGGTACCCACCCAGGGTAGGTGGGAAAACACCTTGCCTCTCTAGTTGGCTTGATATTTTCCTGGCAATTACCTTCTCCAGCAGCTTGCCTATTGTATTCTGCATGGTTATAATTCGATATCCCTGAATTTTTTTGTGGTCTTTGTCAGGCTTCGGCAAGTGAATCAGATAGCTGTGTAACCATTCCTCCTTGATGCTAGCACTCCCTATATATATGCAATAAGTCACTATCACTGAATGTAAGAAAGAGAGTGCTGAAGTGCTATATAGCACCTGTTTTGCTGTATGGCTGGGAATTTTGGAACGTAAATGAACAAATTAGGAAGAGATTGGAAGCAACAGAGATGTTGTTTCTGAGACGAATGTTGCGAATTCCTTGGACTGCCAAAGTAACTAACAACGACTGCCTGAAAGAGGCTAATTAAACTAGAACATTATATACAACAATAAGAAAGAGGCAAACTGCTTCTTTTGGTCATGCGATGAGAAGAGAGCATTGGAGAACATCGTGACAACTGGAAAGATCGAGGGGAAGAGAGGCAGAGGCAGACCAAGCGAAATGATACTGGATGGATTGAGACGGTGGCATGGAGCAACATCAACAGCGGAGTTGATCCAGAAAACCAACGACCGAGATCTGTGAAGAATCATGAACGCCTACGCCAACCGGTATGGCACTTGATGATGAAGAAAGTAAAGTAAAGTAAAAATAGAAAAGTAACGTAAAGTAAAGTAAAGTAAAGGACGCTTTTACACACCCGAAGGTGTGTTGGGTACATCGTACTAGACCCATATTTTTGCAGGCCAAAGCATTGGGTGTGTGATGTGGTTAGTATCACGCATTTCTTTCCAGATCCATAATAATAGCTTTGGTTATTCTCTCCCTTAGAATGGGTCATTATATAGTTGTCAGATGTTATCATAACTGTCCCTTTCCAACTGAAGTCACAAACTCCCCAAGATGTTAACATTCGGTCATTTTCTTTCTTGTTTGATATTCCCTAATTTACCATCTGTACCATGGTGCGAACAGCCATGTCCCCAATTTAAGCACTGTATATCTTTTGCAGTCATTCGCATACTATTGGTCTGGAGTCATCTTATTCAACAGATTCGCGGCTAACCTCTAAATCTAGAGCCCACCTCACCATACGCTACCCGGTTAGTTAGTTAGTTAGTTAGTTAGTTAGTTAATCGCGGTTCCAACTTCACTGCAAAGTGTCACGCTCATAATGCTCCGTTCCTGTTAAAGTAAACGGTTCCAAATGTTGCTGTATGTAGCCGGGGCGCAGTGTTGGGGTGAGCGCCCAACATTGCTTAAATACCCCAATGGCTCGTGAATACATAACCTATGCAGCAAAAGTCCAACTCCTGGCCTTCACGTGGCGGAACTGTTTCTACTAACAGGAGAAGGGGCGACGGCGAGTATCTGGCGCCGGAAAATAACCAGTATGCTCTAGATGTGTATACACATACATGCATGTGCAGACACGTGTGTGCGTGTGTACACATCTAAACTCGAGTGAGACCACAGTCTGCTCTAGCAAAAGAAAGGTGCTGAAGACGGAGGCAACCAGCCAGGAGGCGCACCACAGAAATCAGGATGCCACGCAATTACGCAAAATGGAATATGTCGACTACTGCTAAAAGTTATGGTGCTCGCCCTGCTTTGGACCCCCAGGCAGGTGCAGTGCCGGGCCCTATGTCTCGAAAGGGTCCAACCCCAACTACTGGAGGTCCCTCTCAGATGTCCTGTAGAGCCAGGGGACATGAGAATAGAACGGCTGGCCATACTAAACAAAGACTTAAAATAATGCACTGGAATGCGGAGGGAGTCAGCAACAAAAAAAAAATAGAATTAGAAAACATCCTGGACCAAGAAAAAGTAAGCATATGTTGCTTGCAAGAGACTCACCTCAA
This sequence comes from Cepaea nemoralis, assembly GCA_014155875.1. Lineage (NCBI taxonomy): Eukaryota > Metazoa > Mollusca > Gastropoda > Stylommatophora > Helicidae > Cepaea > Cepaea nemoralis. The sequence goes on from JACEFZ010006788.1 coordinate 97,481, forward strand.
CGAAAATATAGCCTTCAAAATCAGAGGCTATTAGTGTTACCGATCTGACCGAAAGGACAGGCGAAAAGGTGGGATACTTACCCTTGTAAAAAATAACATCACTGCTTCCCAAATCGAAGTCTATATGGAAGGGGCTGAGTATCAGACACTTAAACTTAAAACAGGCTATACAGACCTACATCTGATCAATTACTACTGTCCAAGTGACCGCCCACAGGCACTGGACACACTACCATTAACAGAAAAAATGATTGTGTGTGGCGATTTCAACAGCCACTCGCAGAGTTGGGGCTATGATCACATGGACCAGAGAGGAGAGAGACTGGAAGACTGGCAGGATGAGAATAGATTCATCTTGGTTAACAAGCCGTCCGACCCACATACTTTCTACTCGAGATCATGGCACTCTACAACTACACCTGACCTGGCTTTTCATTCACCAGACCTGGAGTGGAACATTACACGAATTGTTGGGAAACAACTTGGTGGCAGCGACCATCGGCCAGTCTTTCTAACTGTAGAAAATGAGCTTGTAAGTGAAAGCAGCACCCTCTCGAGGTGGAACTACAAGAAAGCAGACTGGGCAATGTACAAGAATCGCACCAGCATACTGGTTAGAAACCTGAACACTGAGAAAGACATAAATAAAGTAGTTGAAGAGTTTGGGAAATGCATACTACAGGCAGCGCGAGAAACAGTACCAAGAGGAGCCCGTAAACAATATAAACCCTACTGGAGTAGTGAACTGGAACAGTTGCATAATGATGTGGAAGTATGTAGAAAGCAAGCAGAGGCCACACCCAGCCAAGAGCACCACAATAAATTCCAGCATGCAAAAGCCAAATTTCAAAGGGCCAAGCTGCAGGCTAGACGGAAAAGCTGGCAGGAAAAAAACAGAGTCTCTGAACTTTGAAAGAGACACAAGGAAATTGTGGAAGCTAATAAAACAACTTAACGATGAGGGCACAGGGAGAAACTCAAAAATTGCACTACATAAAGATGGAAACATCTTAACAAGAAAGCAAGCAGCTGACCATTTTGCGGCTTCATTCGCACAAGATAACAATATCAAAATTAGTCCAGAGAAACAACAAGAGATTCGAGAGAAACGGCAACATACAGGACAGAAGGAAATAGTACATGAGGTTCTGGAAGCACCCATCACAATCAGCGAACTGGAGCTAGCCATATCAAAACTGAAAATGAGAAAGTCACCAGGAGCTGATGGTATCTCCAATGAAATGATCAGGAACCTAGGAACAGAGGCCAAAGCAAAGCTGTTGCAGATCTTCAATAATAGTTGGACCTTAGGCAGTGTTCCACAAGCCTGGAGAGAAGCAATCATGATACCCCTCCTAAAATCAGGGAAAGATAGTTCCATTGCCTCTAGCTACAGACCAATTAGCCTCACCAGCTGTCTCTGCAAAACACTGGAGCGCATCATCAATCACAGACTGCAGTGGTACATTGAAAGTAAAAACATCCTTGTGCCACAGCAGGCTGGCTTTAGGCAGTGCTACTCTACGGAAGATCAGACAACCTACCTCTCTCAAGAAATTGAGGATGCATTCCAAGAGAAGAAGCTGGTGCTTGCGGCATGGATAGATTTGAAGAAAGCATTTGACAAAGTCTGGAAAGAAGGTCTGATGAATAAACTGAGAAACTGCAAAGTCAATGGAAGAATGTACAAATGGGTGAAAGCATACTTGCACAACAGAAGAGCCCGAGTACAGATAGACGGACTAAAGAGCAAAAAAGTACTACTGCGTCATGGTGTTCCCCAAGGCGGAGTCTTGTCCCCCACACTTTTTCTAATCTTCATCAATGATCTCGTTGCTAATCTACCGCATGGAATTAAAGCGGCAATGTACGCCGATGACCTGGTTCTATGGAGCACAAATGAACATGCATCAGTGGCCACCAGATTACTACAAAGAGCTGTAGACACATTTGTTGCATGGGCAAATAGATGGTGTGTCAGCATAAACACTGACAAGTGCAGCACCACCCTATTTACCCTCTCTCCAAAACAAAAGGCAGGGACCATCCAGATAAATGGAACACCCCTAAGAGAAGATAAAGAACAAACATACCTTGGAGTAACATTTGATGGCAGGCTGACATGGAGAAAGTACATCAACAAAGCAGTAGCAAAAGCCAGAAGGAAAATAGCCATCCTGAGAAAGCTAAGTGGAACCACGTGGGGAGAAAGTGGGAAAATACTTAGCAAAGTTTATCAACAGAGCATACGACCACACCTGGAATACGGGTCAACTGCGTGGTGTTCGGCATCAAAAACCACACTACAAGAGCTGGAAAAAGTGCAAAATCAAGCACTTAGAGTCACCACAGGAGGGATGAGATCAACCCCTATAGTGGAAATGGAGAAGATGGGGAGGACACAAGCACTGAGTGAGTGCAGAGATACGAAAACGCTAATACAAGCAGAAAAGTTCCTCAGCTTGCCAGGCCACCCTATGAAGAACAGATTTGAAAACCTAGCTATTGGGCGGTTGAAAAGAAGTAGTTTTATCCACCAGGCCAGGGGTGGGCAAACTATTCGCGTGGAGGGCCGCATTGACAAATGTAAAGCTATTGGCGGGCCGCATATATATATATATATATATATATATATATATATATATATATATATATATATATATATATATATATATATATATATATATATATATATATATATATATATATATATATCCATTTTGTTTACAGCAACCTATCACAATAAGTAATTATTAATTATTTATAGGATATTAATCATTATAAATAACTAATTATTGCAATTTTATTTTACTTATACACTTATACATTATATTTGACAATATGGACAAAAACTTTTACTAATTTGTTAACACGATTTTACAACTTGTTATTATATCAAACTAGCTGACCCGGCCCGGCTTCGCCCAGTCCTTGGTGGGAAGCATCTCATTTAATTCATATAAGTAGTCATATAAGTTCCCGTTCCCGTTACCGACTGTCTGTCTGTCTGTCTGTCTGTCTGTCTGTCTGTCTGTCTGTCTGTCTGTCTGTCTGTCTGTCTGTCTGACCCGGCCCGGCATCGCCCAGTCCTTGGTGGGGAGCATCTCATTTAATTCATATAAGTAGTCATATAAGTTCCCGTTCCCGTTACCGACTATCTGTCTGTCTGTCTGTCTGTCTGTCTGTCTGTCTGTCTGTCTGTCTGTCTGTCTGTCTGTCTGACCAAGCCCGGCTTCGCCCAGTCCTTGGTGGGGAGCATCTCATTTAATTCATATAAGTAGTCATATAAGTTCCCGTTCCCGTTACCGACTATCTGTCTGTCTGTCTCTCTGTCTGTCTGTCTGTCTGTCTGTCTGTCTGTCTGTCTGTCTGTCTGTCTGTCTGTCTGTCTGTCTGTCTGTCCGACCCGACCCTGCATCGCCCAGCTCCTGGTGTGGAGCATCTCATTTAATTCATATAAGTAGTCATATAAGCTCACGTTCCCGTTACCGACTATCTATCTGTCTGTCTGTCTGTCTATCTGTCTGTCTATCTGTGTGATCCGGCCCGGCTTCGCCCAGCCCCTGATGGGGATCATCTCATTTAATTCATATAAGTAGTCATATAAGTTCCCGTTCACGGCTATCTATCTGTCTGTCTGTCTGACCCGGCCCGGCTTCGCCCAACTCCTGGTGGGGAGCATCTCATTTAATTCATATAAGTAGTCATATAAGTTCCCGTTCCCGACTGTCTGTCTGTCAGTCTGTCTGTCTATCTATATGTCTGTCTGTCTGACCCGGCCCAGCCCATGGTGGAGAGCATCTCATTTAAATCATATAAGTAGTCATATAAGATCCCGTTCCCCACTATCTGTCTGTCTGTCTGTCTTGGGTAAATGGAGGAGGGAGGAGGAAGAGGGAGGTAGAGGAGGGAAGAGGAGGCAAGAGGAGGGAGGAGGAGACAGGAGACAGGAGGAATAGGGAGGAATAGGAGGGAGGAGGAGGGTGGAGGAGGAGGGAGGAGGAAGAGGGAGAAGGAGGGAGGAGGAGAACGCAGCAGGAGGAGGGAGGAGGAGGAGGAGAGGGAGGAGGAGGAGGAGAGGGAGGAGGAGGGAGAGGGAGGAGGAGAACGAAGGAGGAGGAGGGAGCAGGAGGAGGAGAGGGAGGAGGAGGGAAAGGGAGGAGGAGGGAGGAGGAGGAGAGAGTGGGAGGAGGGAGGAGGCGGAGGGAGAAGGAAGAGGGAGGAGGAAGAGGGAGAAGGAGGAGGGAGGAGAAGGAGGGAAGAGGATGAGGGGGAGGAGGAGGAAGAGGGAGGAGGAGGAATGTGAAGGGAGGAGGAGGGAGGAGGTAGAGGGAGGAGGAGGAGGGAGGAGGAGAGAGGAGGAGAGAGGAGGAGGGAGGAGGAGGAGGGATGAGGAGGAAGAGGGAGGAGGAGGAATGTGAAGGGAGGAGGAGGGAGGAGGTAGAGGGAGGAGGAGAATGGAGGAGGAGGGATGAGGAGGAGAGGGAGGAGGAGGAAGGAGGAGGGGAGGAGGAGGGAGGAAGAAGGAGGAGGGAGGAGGAGGGATGAGGGGGAGGAGGGAGGGGTAGGAGGAGAAGGGAGGAGAAGGGCGAAGGAGGAAGGAAGAGGAGGGCGAGGAGGGAGGAGGGAGGAGGAGGAGGAAGAGGGAGGAGGAAGAGAGTGGAGGAGGGAGGAGGAGGGAGGAAGAGATAGGCGGAGAGAGGAGGAGGAGGGAGGAATAGGAGGGAGGAGGAGGGAGGAGGAGGGAGGAGGAGGGATTAAGAGAAGGAGGGGGGAAAGGGGAGAAGGAGGAGGGAGGAGGAGGAGGAAGAGGGATGAGGAGGGAGGAGGGTGAAGGAGGAGGGTGAAGGAGGAGGAGGAGGGAGGAGGGTGAAGGAGGAGGAGGAGGAAGAGGGAGGAGGGAGAAGGAAGGAGGAGGAGGGAGGAGGAGATCGCAGGTGGGGGAGGAGGAGGAGGGAGAGGGAGGAGGAGGAGGGAGGAGGTGGAGGGAGAAGGAGGAGGGGGAGGAGGAGGAATGATGAGGATGGAGTAGGAGGAAGAGGGATGTGGAGGAAGGAGGAGGAGGGAGGAGGAGGGAGGAGGTAGAGGGAGGAGGTAGAGGGAGGAAAAGGGAGGAGAGAGGAGGAGGAGGAGGGAGGAGGAGAAGGAAGTAGGAGGGATGAGGAGAAGGGAGGAGGAGAGGGAGGAGGAGGGAGAAAGGAGGGGGAGAAGGAGGAGGGAGAGGGAGGAGGGGGAGGAGGTAGAGGGAGGAGGTAGAGGGAGGAGGAAGAGGAGGAGGGTGGAGGTAGAGGGAGGAGGAGGGAGGAGGTAGAGGGAGGAGGAAGAGGGAGAAGGAGTAGGGAGGAGGGAGAGGGAGGAGGGGGAGGGAGGAGGTGGAGGGAGAAGGAGTAGGGAGAAGGAGGAGGGGAGGAGGAGGAGGAATGATGAGGAGGGAGGAGGAGGAAGAGGGATGTGGAGGAAGGAGGAGGAGGGAGGAGGAGGGAGGAGGTAGAGGGAGGAGGTAGAGGGAGGAAAAGGGAGGAAGGAGGAGGAGAGAGGAGGAGGAGGAGGGAGGAGGAGAAGGGAGTAGGAGGGATGAGGAGAGGGAGGAGGAGGGAGAAGGGAGGGGAGAAGGAGGAGGGAGAGGGAGGAGGGAGAGGGAGGAGGGGGAGGAGGTAGAGGGAGGAGGAAGAGGAGGAGGGTGGAGGTAGAGGGAGGAGGAGGGAGGAGGCGGGGGGAGTAGGAGGGAGGAGGATGGAGGAGGAGGGGAGAGGAAGAGGGAGAAGGAAGAGGAGAGGGAGGAGGGAGGGAGGAGGGGGAGGAGGTAGAGGGAGGAGGAAGAGGAGGAGGGTGGAGGGAGGAGGTAGAGGGAGGAGGAGGTAGAGGCAGGAGGAGAAGAGAGGAGGAGGGAGTTCGCCATTCCGAATTCATACTCGTCTAGGTTCTGTGATTTCGGTCCTTCCATTGATTGTTCTTCCCTTCTACACGACTGTAGATAACTTCCTTACACATAAAAAGATGAATTGTTATTGATATTGCCGTGGCATGGAGGCATATATATCAGCAGCAGAGTTGAACGCCTACGCCAGCCGGCACGGCACTTGATGATGATGATGATTGCCGTGTGACGATTCTGTGTAGTCACATCATTTTCTTCCCTTTCCCTAGCGTTTTGGTTCGGGGATTCTTTCATAATCATCATCATATATTTACGTACGTATTTTGGGAATGGGAGGAGGGAGGAGGAGGAAGAAGAAAAAAAAATACGACAGTTGGCAGCGCTGGAATGAAAGGAAAACGTGTAGAAAATTTCATCTCAATCGGATGGGCCGTTCGCGAGCGCATAAAGGACATATGGACAGACAGACAGACAGACGGAGATCGCAATTTATATATAAGATATTCTTTATTATCTATCAATGGCTTTAATTTAGAAACACAGCGACTACATTGTCACTACAATTGTTGATTTCTAATGAGATGTATGTAACTGCTTGCAATTTTTGACAATATTCTTTAAATCTGGAGAAAGTTTACTTGTTGAAATTCGAATGACAGCATGCAAGTTGCAGTCCGACAATAAAGACTTATTCTTAGATTTATTGATGCTTGTTCGCAAATGTATGTTGATCCAAATAATGATAAAAGTTTAGCTGCAAAGTTTTTCAAGTTGGTAAATGATTCTTGTGATAAAGATCCATAGACATCCAGCAAACCATCTGTCTTGAATTTCTCTTTCAGGTCATGATCTGCTTGTAAGTCAAGCAGCTCCAACTGTATGTCCTCTGTGGCTGTATCAGCTTCTGCACTAAAAGTTGAACTGAGAACATTGAACTATGGCTCTAATTTCTTGAAATCTTGGCATCTCCATCTAAATTCTTCAATCAGTGCATCTAATTGGGCTTTGTATTTTACAGTCATTTCACCAGAAATGGTTTCTTGTGTTCAGCAAAGTGAAGTGACAAAATCTTTTTTCACTTGCTTGTCTGGAGAACAGTGAGAGTTTTGCCTGAAATGATTTTACATATACATACAATTCATGTGCAAACACACCATTGCCTTGAAGTTTGACATTCAGTTCATTTAACTTTTCCATAATTTCAATGGCAAACATAAAGTCTAACTGCCACTCTATATTGACAATGTTAGTATTAAAGTCACATGCAATGCCCTTCATCTCTAGGAACATCACTATTTCTTCTCTGAGTTCCCACACTCGCCTCAACACCCTGCCGAGACTCAGCCATCGAACATTGGTGTGGTTCAGGACATCGGAATGTTCAGTTTCCAAATCATCAAGTAATAACTTGAACTGCCTGTGATTAAGTCCTCTTGATCTGATGAGGTTGATGACACTGACAACTGGGTCAATAATATGCTTGATATTCAAAACAGTTTTACACAGACTTTCTTGATGAATCACACAGTGAAGTTGTAATAATGTGTGGTCTGGATATTCTGCTTTAATCTTATCACTTATCAACTTTACCAGCCCTACATTTTTTTCCAGTCAAAGCACGAGCTCCGTGAGTTGTAACACTTGCCATCTTGTTCCAAACCAACCCAGTTCTTTCAAAACAGTTAGTAACAGCATTGAATATATCATGGCCTATGGTTGTGTCTTTGAGTGACTCAACAATCACTAACTCTTCAGTGAGTTTGAAAGAAGTGTTTATTCCACGTATAAATATCAATAATTGAGCAGTATCATGTACATCGGTATTCTCATTCAATGCAAGAGAGTACCACAAAAATTGTTTACTTGCATCTTGAAGTTTATGTATCAAATTGTCACTGATCTTGTCAACACGTCTGACCACAGTTCTCTTTGATAAAGTAATGTTGTCAAATCTTTTTTTTGTTTGTTCTGGACACATAATGTTTGCTGCATCTAGCAAACATTCCTTGATGAACTCGCCATCAGAAAATGGCTTGTTCTGTTTTACAATTCTGTGTGACAGCACAAGACTAGCTTCAGTTGCAGCATCTTGAATTGAAGACTGTTTAATGAAAATAGTTTTTCTCTTTCTCCAAATTTTTCACCACTGTTTAATGAAAATAGTTTTTCTCTTCCTCCAAATCTTTCACCAACTCAAGGCATTTCCTTTCCTTCTCTTCGGTCGTTAAATTGTATCCGAAATCGGAATGTTTTGTTTGATAATGTCTTTTTAAATTGTACTCCTTGGCGATAGCCACTGACTCACGACACAACAAGCAAACTGATTTGCTACCAACTTTTATAAAACAGTACTTAGTTGTCCTTTCATCATTAGAAACACGGCATTCATCTTCAATCTTACGTTTGCTATTGACACTCATCATAACGGTACATGAAATTCTGTAAAATTCAACAAAATAACTTAAAAACGGATTAAAAATGTTTATTTCTAAATGCCCTCTCGGGCCGCATAAAATCACTTGGCGGGCCGCATGCGGCCCGCGTGCCGTAGTTTGCCCACCCCTGCACCAGGCCAAACGACTCTGCAGAGAAACCACCGATCTGCCCACAGTTGGTATCCCCCAAACAACTATTCCAGAGCGAACTCCATGGAAAGATGAGCATAGACTATCATTACAAATCCAGACAAAAGTGAGAGGAATATTTGACAAGGAAGAACAGAACAGTGTGCAGCGCAGAACAGCCACTCTCAACTTCCTTGATGAAGAATACCCACAGGACCTCTGGATCCGAGTCTACACATATGGGTCAGCACAAAATGCTGTTCGAAATGGAGGAGCGGGAGTGTACATAGAATGCCCAAATAGTACTAGGGACACAGCTAGAGTACCGACAGGAAAGTACTGCCATAACTAGGATGCTGAAATTGAGGCAATCAAGATAGCAACAGAGAAATGACTAAATACCAGTATTGGTACACAACCTGTGGTGCTATTGACAGATGCAAAATCAGTACTCGAGGCGCTCTTGTCTGGGAAATTGCCAGTACTAAGGACACTACTTTCTGAACTTTGCAGTCAACATAAGGTCACCATACAGTGGATACCATCCCACTGTGGAGTACCCGGAAATGACAGAGCTGATCAATTGACTAAGGAAGGAGCCAAAGAAGAACAGCCTGATGTGCCCGTTACATACCTCCAAAAGAAAAGAATGATCAAATCAGTCAGAAAGCCACCAAAACCTGCTCAAGATGACTACCACGTTATGGATAGACCAGAACAAGTCATTATTCTGCGTCTCAGAACAGGGCACAATAGATTACGCAACCACATGTATACAAAATTCAAGATTGGTGAAACAGCCATGTGCACATGTGGATTGGCGTCGCAGACAGCAGAGCACATACTCCAAGACTGCCCAAAATATAACATATCTAGGCAAACCTTCTGGCCTAGAGCGACGACAGTGGAAGATAAACTCTATGGACCGCTGTGTGAACTGAAAAAGACAGTTCAATTCATACAAGAGACATCATTGCAGTTAAAGACATATTTCAAGCGAACGAAAGAAGAAGAAGTTACAGTAAACATCACCCAAAATACCCCTCACTGTCCTATGTGAAGAATTGAACAGACAGCAGTACCAACAATCCAACAACACGCATAGGCAAATATATGCACGAGGCCGCTGCGTGAATGCAACACAACAGTCCGCTACGAAAATTACAGTTCATTGTCGATGGAAGCGGCAAATCACTAGAAATACAGCAGCTTCACACATATTATTGCATAATACAACAACTAGCTAGTTCAGCAACCGGCCCACGCCATTTTCTGAACACACAGTTCACAAATCAAGCAATCGCGGACAGATGTAAAAGCACTCCACAGGAAATCCACAGCTCACAGTGTCGCTCCAAGCACTCAACTCAGTAGCTGGGCGACGGAACCATGTACTAATAGTCCAACATGAGGAAATTGTGTAAGCAAGCCGTAGCCAGAAGCAAAAACACTCCCGAGGCCTTAAGAGTTCAACCGCCTATCCGCCATATTGGACCCGGCGGACTCGCCTCTATGTGATTCAGGTAGCATAGACGAAATGGCTGTATATTAGCCCTAAGTTGATAATGTTTCCCGCACTGATGTTGGGTACTTCATTGCCATCAGACTCTAACCCATTACCAATGAGGAGGGTTGTTACTGTCTATAAACAAACTTTAGAGTTTAAAGAGTTCAAACAATACAGCCATAGTACAGAAAAGTTATAGCTGCACCTGCAGTATACCGTGCTAATGTAATGATTGGATTGGACAGAACACATTAACAGAGGCATATCGTGTACGTCGTCACCATTAAGTGTATAGTGAGTTGCTTGGCACAGAGTGAGTTAAGTACTAGTTTATCAAATTGTGCAGAAAGGAAAACGTGTCCTATCTTATTTGAACGCACTTGTATCTATACACCACAAACAGAGTAGAGACTGCGTGTACTTGCTATCATATCAGTGATTAATTGTATCGAAACTGTGAATTTGCAGTAAGAACAAATGTCGACGTGACAAACTGTTTCCAAGTAACACCAAGAGATATACACGGGCATGTCTTATCGCCATTTTTGTTCATTCCCTATATGGATTAGATTAATAAAGCAGCAACTCCACAACCAGAGAGTTTGAATAAGCTGATGTTTGCAGACGACCAGAGTCTAATGTATGAGAACAATGCGTATAGTATCCTCCAGACCAGTAGTTCCAAAGCTTTTCAAGCAGGGGGCCATATCTACCATTTTCGGTAGTTAAGCGAGCCACAACGTTATAAAATTACAAAAGTCGTGCAATATCATTCTTACCTTTCTTAACTTAAATTTTAAATCAGTTTCGAAAATCGCCATTAATGTAATTAATTTACAATTGTAACTGTTCTTCAGTACCAGTTACTTAAGTTCAGATACCAGTTTATCATTGTCTGGACTCAAATCATAAGCGCAGCTAAATTATTGTCGGTGAGTCTGGAACGTTGCTTGTTTTTTTTTTTTATAACGGTCATTGCGGAAAATGACTGCTCGAGGCCTCGCGTGCCACTTTTTGACAGCTGGTGGGCCACAAGTGGCCCGCGGGCAGTGGTTTGGGAACCTCTGCTCCAGACTGTGCGAGACTCCGTAGTAAGGAGGAAGCTAATGATCTGACGTATTACGTGCATTTCGCTAGATCCATATTTGTTTTTATGGATTATGTACACAAAATATTAACCCTCTTATACCGAACAATCACCACGTGCTATGACTATGGACAACCAGGACAATTGGAGTTCAATGTTCATGGTTCGCAAAAATGGCTTTTTAAGGGTTATAAGAAGTACACGCAGAATCAACATTGACCGAGAAAGATGATCATACGACTGTGCAGGGTCTATTGGCAACGTTGTAAGCACGTTGTCTCTCGTGTAATATATATATATATATCTATATATATATATATATATATATATATATATATATATATAATATATATATATATATATATATAATATCACATGCAAAGTTACAAAATGTTACTTACAAGTTATGTCTGAGAGTTCTAATAGTGACTGGCACTTGCCACACAACCACTTGTTGATCTGAATACCTGTGAATACTACTTTGACTAGATTCTTATGTTCCCCCTTGTGTGTATGTGTACCTGTCTGTCTGTCTGTCTGTCTGTCTGTCTGTCTGTCTGGCTGTCTGGCTGGCTATCTGGCTGTCTGGCTGTCTGTCTGTCAGACCTGTCTGTCTGTCTGTCTGTCTGTCCGTGTTCTGATCTGTCTGCGTAGGTCGCTGTCTCGTCTGTCCTGTCTGTCTGTCGGTACTGTCGGTCTGTCTTGGTCCTATCCTGTCTGTCTGCTCTGCTTCTGTCTGTCCTGTCTGTCTGTCTGTTGCCGGTCTGTCTGTCTGTCTGTCCTGTCTGTCTGTCCTGTCTGTCGTCTGTCCTGTCTGTCTGTCTGTCTGTCTGTCCTGTCTGTCTGTCTGTCTGTCTATCTGTCTGTCTGTCTTGTCCTGTCTGTCTGTCCTGCTGGCTGTCTGTCTGTCTGTCTGTCTGTCTGTCTGTCTGTCTGTCTGTCTGTCTGTCTGTCTGTCTGTCTGTCCGGTCTGTCTGTCCTGTCTGTCCCGTCTGTCCTGTCTGAACTGTCTGTCTGCCTGTCCTGTCTGTCCGCATGCATTCATCCATGCACACACGCGTGCCCATGCACGTACGTACCTATATGGGCATATATATTATAAAGTATACCCAATGGAATATTTACCATTAGCGTTCGTGTCCAGGACATGCAAGACTGGTGAGCGAGTGTGCAAGCAAACACGCGAGTCGATACAACTGTCTTTGCCAGCTCTCCATATCGTAATTACAGTTAAGAACAACTAGTATATGCATTTTCGAATTTTCACTTCATGTACTTATGCACTTGTCGGTTACACCGGATCCTATTAGTAATCCAACACAGAGATATCACATTTAGTGGATCACGGAAGTGCTGAAGTTATTGTGTTCACTCAGCGACTCAAAAATCACCTTCGGGTCACGTCTGTTTATTACACCAATCCACAGCAACGATACGGGTTACAATGCGTCAGTCACACGGTTATAGCGTGTGATTTATCAGAGGCCGCCTGAAGAAAGCAGCTAATGAGCTCTAGACCCAGACGACACTGCACAAACATGAGATATTATAGCTATGCATTTCTCCCCTTTCCCAGTGGCCCATTATTGTTTTTAGTTTTTGTGTTAGACACGTAGTGTCATCTTTAATCTCAGGTGTCAAGGGCCAACGGCATGAGGGTAGACTGTCTAATGAGAAACGCCGAGGTCGTTAATTCAACGCGATCAATGCACATAGCGGTGTAGGGTGGTTTGGTTTGGTTTGGTGTTTAATGCATCGCCTTCAATTCGCACCGATACCTCCATAGGTGCTACAGTCTCTGTCCTAGACCACATGAGGACAATCTCAACACAGTGCACAAACGCCGTGGCGCCGCCGAACATTTTAATATGTGTATAACAGCTGTACACATGCTATATGTGGACTGTTAGCATCATGAAATGCCTTGCCAACTGGTATGGGAGATAATGATTCTTCACATCTAGCGAGCTCTAACATTGAATAACAAATCTTAAAATCTGCTGTGGAAATGCTATTGACAGAGAAAAATAAAAAGAAACAATTGGCTCTCTTTGCGGATGCCAAGTCAGTTGTTTCAATACTGAGGATCAGAAACAGTACATAACTTGTAGATTTAAGGACAGAATTACATGAACTATGCCAGAAACTCAAAAGGGTTGTAATACAATGCAGTACACCTGGAACTGAAGAAGCTGACATACTGGCAAAAGAAAGTGGAAGACTACCTCAGAATGATATAGACATAACGTAAGATGAGACCAAGACATTTATAAAAGGTGGTTCTAGAACCAAGTGGACATCAGAGCATGTATGTCACCAGAAAGGCGATGCATATTACCAACTCAACCGAAAAGAACAAGTTACAATCTTCACACTAAGGACTGACAACTGCCATTTACTGCCAATATAGTACCTTGCAGTGTATGGCTGGGGGGGGGGGGGGGTATTTGAGCCTGAGGAATTAAGGCTGCCTGGCTAATGCAGTACTGTGCAGGTTAGGATTTTCTTTTTGCCCCCGACAGAAAAAAAATCCCACACCTTACCGAGGATTCGAACCCAGGTCTCCTGAAGGAGAATCCGACGTTCTAGCCACTCGGCCAGCCGCTCCTCGGACTGACAACAAGATGCTGAAATAGCACATGTTTATTTAATAAACTAAAGATATGAGATATTGATGAATGTAACTGTGAAAATGATAAAATGACAACTAAACATTTGTTGCAGAAGTGTCCAACATTTGCAGAACAGATAAGAGAATTTTGGCACACAACTTCTCGTCCATTTTAGGGCCAACTCTATAGGGATGTCAAAAAAAAAATCAAGCTGACTGCTGCTTTCTTTGAAGATGAACGAAGAAGAAGAAGAAGATATCAAAAAGTATGTTGACATTTTTGCCCATTCCACGATCAAAGGATGCAAAGAATTCGTTTCTATTTTTTTTTTTTTTTCATCCATAGATCTGTAAAATTGTTGCAATATGTTAATATTTCTCTCCTCGCAAGGTTGGCTCTAAAAATGCTGACTGTTTCTTGTTAATGTTATTGGCAAGATGTCTATGTCTCTTGCTCTTCTACCTTTCATCTTCCAACATGGCATAGGACCACACCCAGCTCATACCCAGCGGTCCCCTGGAACTCCCTTGATGCCCTCCGCAGATTATTTATATTATTTATCGCTGTCTTTAATTATCTACTTCGTGTGTTTCTCTCTCTCTCTCTCTCTCCTCTCTCTCTCTCTCTCTCTCTCTCTCTCTCTCTCTCTCCTCTCTCTTCTCTCTCTCTCACTCTCTCTTTATATATATATATATATATATATATATATATATATATATATATATATATATATATATTCATTGGCATTCATGGCACCTTTCCGTCTTGACAGACGATAGTTTGGTACATTGTGCTTCAAATGGCTTAATAACTGTCATATGGCAATAACTACGATCCATGGCGGTGGCGAGTGTGGCTGGTAAGGCCAATTCTTGCTGCAAATGTTTGCCCACAGTAGGTGCATGTGAAAACATGGTCATTTCCACCATTTCATAGCACAAAGCCTGGGCTAAAATAAAGAAACCATGTGTTGCCCATGCAGCATGATCCCTCTCTCGGCCTGCCTAGTTCACTCCAGAGGAAAGTTAACACCTATACATCTGGAACAAGACAAGCTGCAGAAGCTGCCGGATCAGCAAAGCAATGCTCTAACTGTCCGCCTATCGGAGCTTCGATCCTAGACCAGCTGCCAACCAAGGCTTAGGGCCTGGTCTGCCCTGCCATGACCTATTTTGTCTTTGGGTTGCATTTCCTCGCACCAGGATAAGGCTAGTATCCTCCCAATTGCGCTCTTCCGCCCGAAGCCGTTGGCACAATGTGGGGTGTCGGGTTTGGTAAGCGCCGCCCAACATTCGGCGCTGACAGAAAGCAGGTAGTACCATCTACTGTCATACGGTAGCTCAGTCATATCTGACTAAGACCTGACTTGACTTTCATATATATATATGTGTGTGTGTGTGTCTGTCTGTGTGTGTGTGTGTATTAACAGACTTTCTCAAAGTGTGCCCTATCCAGTGCCAACTTGTTATCCTCACCTTTCTGTTATTATTGAGTTCGCTCCGTGAGCGCCCCACACAAGCTAATTCAGTAATTCTGTCATAACTTTTATGCTATTCAACGTACGCCCAATTAATGAATATTTGTTGTTTGTTAGAAATTGTATTAGTCCTGTCTATGTTTCTGACCCACACAGCACTGAAGTAACGAAATGAACCATGCGTACCAGTTTTGAGGCGTGCTGAGCACACATTGCTATTCCCATATTGTTGCAAAAACTTCCTCGTTACAAGTTCGAACATAAGACAGCAAGCGACATTTTGAAGTCAGAGTTAAGTATTCGAAGTTTCGTATTAGTCTTAATTTTATTTGGCATCCACAATTTGTATAGTGCAATGCTTGATTTTTATATTGTTGTTTTGATATCTCTGTACCCAATTGTTCTCAATAAAACTAACTATGTGCAGCATTCCACCCCCTGATAGACAGATAGACAGAACAGAGCGATTGAATTATCTTTGCCTTTTCCCTATGCATTTTAAAAATTAATTGGTGTGACCTCTCGTCTAGTGTGTTAAATTTGTTTTGCATCTGATTTCCTGTGTGGGACAGGTGGACAATGAGATTCGACTACATGACCACCGGATCGGCGGGCAAGCGTGTTAGACACTGCCCTGTCACAGTTCCCTTGTTTGTCAATGTCCAGATAATCGAGCTGATTGTCTGGGTCCTTTGAATCTTATTTCTGATGGTAGCTATTATTGTCTTCTTAATCCAGTCCATATTGTGTAAGACAAAAGACAACCCTGTTCTAATTCCATTCTTATATCTAGGGTTTTCGTCATAAAGAACTCATCATTTCACGTCTTTATATGTTTTCTTTGTTAAGTTAATTATCTTCAGTGCGATCAAATAGCGCCTCATCAATTTCCAAAGCGAGGACCTTTCATAGTTGACAAATCCATTATAAAGCGGCGAGTTTAGCTCAGTGTTAGCTTAATTGTTATGTATCATGTAGCTAGCTGGGCAGTGCAGGGTAAAATTGGTCGGAAGACTGTCTGTTAATAACATAGTTGCTTGTCAATTTAAAAAGGAAAAGTAAAAGAGAGAGAGAAATAAAGTATAGGAACATTTCACATGCCATCAGGCGTATATAAGAATATGATACCAGGCCCATATTTTGTAAAAATTAATAGACACTCGATGGTTATGTAGTCACTACCACGCCGGCCGCCTGTACTTCCCAGAACATTTCCTGGTACCCATTTTAGGCTGGGTTGATATGGAAGCCAAGGGCAATTTTATAAATAGATCTCGATGAGGATTCGAATACATGATCACCGGGTCGGCAAGCAAGCGTGCTAGCCGCTGTGTTGTCATGGCTCCCTTGTTTGTCAGTGCCACCTCTGAATCTCTCCTGAATGATCCTGGGTAATATTTTTCCAGGAACTGACAATAACATGTTTCCTCTATTATTTTCACACTCTACAGGTCTCCTTTCTTTTGTTGCTTCTCCAGATAGCCTTCTCCCCAGTTTGCTGGAATGTGTGCGATCTCCCAGATTCTGCTAAGTAATCCATGCTGTAATTAAGTTAAGGTGTCTATATTGGCTTTACTAGCTAATGTTGTGATATCATCTGGACCAGCAGATTTTCCATCCTTCAGAAATATAATAGCTTTCCTAATGCCTTCTCTAGATAGTTTCTCACAGGTGATATCCCGCTCCACTATTGCTGTCTGGATATCTCGAGGGTCATTTGAAACTGGCCTATTCATAAGTTCCTGAAATTATTTAGCCAATCTACTTATTTCATCTTTAATGTTGATGAGAACTCTCTCATCACCATTTAAAGTCTACTTGTTTGGGTGTATTGTTTGGGGTTATTTTCATTATGCCGCTGTACAGGTCTGAGCCTTCCTTTCGCTACAGCTACTTCTGCATCTTTTATTAGGTCATCTGACTATTGTCTATTGCTTATACGCCTTAATCCGCTTTCTAACTTCTTTATTAGCTTCCGTTTATATGTATTGCCCATGGTTTAGTAGCTCTGGTTTTGCTATTGTTTAAATATACTTTTGTATTTTTCCTTTCTTCTATTGTGACAGGTTAACTACGAATTTACATAACATATTATGTAGATTCAAAACTACGATATGGCGCGGGAGCCTGGACAATGAACAAGCAATTAGAAAGTCGAATAGAGGTCCTGGAGATGTGGATTTACAGAAGAATATGTCGTATTTCATGGAGAAAAAAAAATCGAAAAAACAGGGAATGAAAAGAGAGTTGATTAAAAAAAAAAGAAAAAAAAAAAAAAAAAAAGAAGAGGCAAGTGAAATATTTCGGCCGCGTTAAAAGACATAACACTCTTATAAAAACCATACTGGAGGGTAAGGTTGAAGGCAAGCCAGCAAGAGGTAGACAACGATAGAAATCGCAAGGTAACATCAAGAGATGAACGAACAGTAATCTGACAGAATGTACTATCAGGGGAAGAGACAGACAGTGTTGGAGATCCATTGCAGTCAACCTTCATTGTGGAGATGACATTTGATTAATAGATTGAGCTACGAATACGTTGAATAAGCAGCCACGGGTGAACACATGTGGTTATCTTTGAGAGTAGACGAGTGAGTTGGTAGTGCAGCTATCTGTATAAACTGCCTCAGCAGTTCTATGAAACACCAGTCATCGTGTAAGGGGTGCCATGCATAACCTCTCACCTCTGCTGCCTTCCAAAGTCTGTCTTTTTAGACAAAGGCTGCTGAAATCAAACCATAGACAAAACAGCGGAGATCAATGGGAAACCACCGCTGTATTCATTCATCCCGTGACAAAAGCATGCTTCTGAACAAATTGGATCTAGTTAACGACATTAATGAGGATTCCTATCCAATCACCTCAACAATAGGTAGCATCATGTGCTACAGGAGATTTCCGGTCGCAATAATACAACTATATGCAAATTAAGTGTTAAAAATAGTGTACACATTTAAACATGGAATATATAAAGCTGGGAAACATCAAGACCCCATTCCCCCATGTTGTTCTTTGCTTCCCATATTAGCCCAGGGAA
This sequence comes from Cepaea nemoralis, assembly GCA_014155875.1. Lineage (NCBI taxonomy): Eukaryota > Metazoa > Mollusca > Gastropoda > Stylommatophora > Helicidae > Cepaea > Cepaea nemoralis. Next base: position 115,643 of record JACEFZ010006788.1, read on the forward strand.
GACACAGGCACGCCACTCCCCCATGTTGTTTTTTGCTTCCCATATTTGCCTAGAGAAGACACGGGCGCCACACTCCCCCATGTTGTTCTTTGCTTCCCATATTTGCCCAGGGAAGACACGGACACCCGACTCCCCCAAGTTGTTCTTTGCTTCCCATATTTGCCTAGGGAAGACACGGGAGCCCCACTCCCCCATATTGTTGTTCGCTTTCCATATTTGCCCAGGGAAGACACGGGTACTGCCACCGTACATTGCGTTTATTGTCTGTCACACGCTTTTAACTTGAGTGTAATCCACACACGTGCTACTACTAGTGAATACACTGGACTGATTTTACGTGAGATTAGCTTTCCCTATTAAGTGTCCCTAGCCATCAGGCAAAAACACCAAGTTTAAGCGCGTTAAAATCTCAACCACTCATCCCCTCTTAATGAGGCATTATTACTGAAGCGGCTGTAACCTCGTAATGCAGTATTAGTATAGAACTGACAGTTACCTATGTACTAATGTAAAGTAGAGCAGCCGTTCACGTGTCTAGCAACATGACGAGTCTCGATAATTTTACTATAACCTCTTTTCCCAAAAGTTGTTGCCACAAGGCATTAACTTAGATAAAAAAAAATATCTTCACTGACCGTGACACATAAACTCCAGAATACAGCGACAAATCCACACTTTATCAGTTGCAGTATGGCAAATAACATGCCAAATAAATGCAGCCCATAGTTTGACTCAGTGACTTTATTTGTACAATAAACAATGAACGTTTGTAGCAAGTTTCCCTCTATCTTCTTCTTCGGCGTTCAATGTTTGTTGTGCGTCTATTTGGACAAGATTTAAAAAATACTCCTTTGGGTCTTTATCGTCCCCTACAATTTGTTGGGGGAGGGGAAGGGGGGTATTTAAGCCAGATTTTCCTTTCCTGTCTGGTAAATTGTAACCACTCGGTGGGTTTTTCTTTCCACTATACATATTGTTTACTCAGCACAAATGTTACAAGAAAAACGTTTAGCACGCCATTTGCTGTGTTTGTGCTAATTTGTTATCAGCTCCATGTGTTAATTTCTATTTTGCAAGCGACGGCAATACTATTTGGACTACATTTCTAATGAAAACAGTACTGAATGACACAACAGACTACCGCTCCCATTGTGTGACATTACAAGGCGAACTAGTTACAAGACGCCCGCTCGGGGATTGTGAATGGAAAAAAAAAGTAATGGAAAAAGTTAGGTAAAAGAAATGATAAAGAGTTCATACTACACTGAATTATTTTTAAAATCACAGGTTCCCAATGTAGGAGATACCATTCGCAAGCTTCCTCCTAGAGGGAGGTAAGGTGTGGAAAGATCTGAAGAGTGGCAGTGAAATTTGGAATCAACAGTTGTTGTTGAATTGAGTTGAGTTGTTGAGTTGAGCTAAGAACCGACATCACTGCACTCAGGACATTCCCATATGCGCCCCGTCCCCTCGTTCAACAACCAGCGAAGAGTCACACTACTAATCTTTCCCACTGCTATCTGATTGAAAGTTCTCCTGGTCTCCCCTCACAGTTTTGAGATTCTATCAGAACCCCTGCCAATCCTCTGCAATCTCATCCTTTCCACATACAGGTTCTCAGTCTGTTCCTCCACCTTCTCCACCTGGTCCCACACGCGCACCACTACCTCTCCGTTGTCCATAAGTAATCTACCACCAAGAGGTGCATTCCCTGCCAGCCTTTCAGCCTGTTCATTCCCCCACATCCCCGCATGGCCAGGGCAAAAAAATCCATACATTTCTTACAATCTGTGATCTCTGAAGCGAGGTGAGATATTCCCCACGAAACATTCCTTTCTCCGCCTTTCTAAGCATACTACTTGAGTCCGCAATGAAGACAATGTGTGTTGCAATGGTCTCCTCAAACAAACGGAATGCCGCTGTGACTGCTTCCACCTCCATTTTCATGCTGGAGGTCGTAGCCTCATATACCATACTCTCCTTTTTCAAGAATCGCCCATTAGCCTTCGCAATTAAACCCCAACCACTCCGTTTGTTTTTCACCACTTCAATTATAGATCACTATGTCATCTTGATAGGTGTAATACTAAACAGAGGTGTTGTTGGAAGTAAATAACAGGAGGGGAGCCGTGGTAGCGTAGTAGCTAGACGCTCGTCTACTAGCTCGATGATCACATTAATCCGTATGGAGGCGGATTTTTTAAACTTAACATGGGTTCTTAGGTAGACCCAGCCTAAAATAGGTATAAGAAAATGTCTTGGGAAGTAAAGGCGATCGATGTGATGCTGACCAAATCATTCACCAAGAGTCGATAGTTTATACAAACATATGGGTCTAACACCACATGCCCAATACTCCATATGACGCCTAGAAGCGGCATTGACCTACTTACTACTGTATAATAGAAATCCTATTTTCAACAACAATAACAAAAAAATGATTGTACTTCAAATTTCGACAAAATCCACCCTTCTCGAATAGAACTGTGGTACATTGGTAAAGATGCGATAGAATTTTGTGAAAAATAGTAAGTACCATAACTGTTTTTCTTTTATTGTGACAAGACAAACCAGTTTACCCACTAAATATGAATGGGAGATGCGGCATAGCTTTCGTTATCACCTATGCTGGTATTTGTGGGTGGCAATGGTTCCGTGGTCAAGGAGGCCAAAGGTCGGCAACTTGGACAAGTTAAGACCGACTGATTATCAATGCGTTTCAGGTTACAGCTTCGAGACATTATTTTAAAAAAAAGATATCTACTTTAGGTACACAGTGATAACAGGTTTTTATATACTCACGCGTCAAAGAGGATTAAATGAGCAGTGCAGATAAGAAAGAACTTATCAAAGTCTGACATTAAACACTTATGGGACTAAATCTTACTGAATGAACTTACTTCTGACACTTTAGCAACCTTTCAAGCAGTTAAATCTTAATTATTATTTATAAGCAGCAACACAGTAGTAAGCCAGTTTATATGACAATGAGGCCTAGAGTTTATAGGGTGTTATAGAATCATATCTTCGATAGTCGGACAACGTGTTAGCTGTATATAGCATAGCCAGGACTGTCCCAACAGCCTTTATATATATTATAGCATTATAATAGCAGCGACAGAAGTAGTAGTAGTAGTAGTAGTAGTAGTAGTAGTAGTAGTAGTAGTAGTAGTAGTAGAAGTAGACGTAGTAGTAGTAGAAGTAGAAGTAGTAGTAGTAGAAGTAGAAGTAGTAGTAACAGTAGTAATAGTAGTAGTAGTAATAGTAGTAGTAGTAGTAGTAGTAGTAGTAGTAGTAGTAGTAGTAGTAGTAGTAGTAGTAACAGTAGTAGTAGAAGTAGTAGTAACAGTAGTAGTAGTAGTAGTAGTAGTAGTAGTAGTAGTAGTAGTAGTAGAAGTAGTAGTAACAGTAGTAGTAGTAGTAGTAGTAGTAGTAGAAGTAGTAGTAGTAGTAGTAGTAGTAGTAGTAGTAGTAGTAGTAGTAGTAGTAGTAGTAGTAGAAGTAGTAGTAACAGTAGTAGTAGTAGTAGTAGTAGTAGTAGTAGTAGTAGTAGTAGTAGTAGTAGTAGTAGTAGTAGTAGTAGTAGTAGTAGTAGTAGTAGTAGAAGTAGTAGTAACAGTAGTAGTAGAAGTAGTAGTAGTAGTAGTAGTAGTAGTAGTTGTAGTATAAGTAGTAGTATTAGTAGTAGTAGTAGCAGCAGCAGCAGTAGTAGTAGTAGCAGTAGTAGTAGCAGCAGCAGCAGTAGTAGTAGTAGTAGTAGTAGTAGCAGCAGCAGTAGTAGTAGTAGTAGTAGTAGTAGTAGTAGTAGTAGTAGTAGTAGTAGTAGTAGTAGTAGTAGTAGTAGTAGTAGTGGTGGTGGTGGTGGTGGTAGTGTTGAAGGTGTCATAGACCAGATGACAGGCTGGTAGAGTTAAACTGATCAGTGAGCGCATCAGTATATAGAAATAGAATAACGATAGAAAGAAGCACATTGTGGCACTTGTAATAAACGAGGGCCACGTCATAGTAGTGCGTAGCATAACGACGCAACGGTAGTATTGGACATTCCAGCGCCAGCTTCCATCGAGAATGGTCATCTAACACCTCGCTTGACATTTCCACGCATCTACAGCACTATTACACGCAGGGATATACACTAGGGCCACAGATAGACACGTGTACGGCTCACACTCTGGTCAGCGACGTTCTACGCTTATCTGCGGTCACTGCACTGTGATCTCGACGCGATTTGACGACCGTTAGGTAGGCAGCTTAGATGCCATCAGTCCAGTAGAAGGGGGACACCGCACTATAACTTCCATGCCAGGCTTATTTAGGTGAGTGTTTTGTGAATACAGTGCAGGAGCGTGAGATGACAGTGAATACCTGAAGGTTGTAGCTGCATAAGCGGTCATTACCGACATCTGTTATTCACCAGTCGCAAATACATACGGGGCTGTACACTGCACCATCGCCTCAGGCTGTTGTCGTTCTTTGTTGGTACGTCTTGCCCTTGTGTGATGTGTCGGTAGTCTGAAGCGGACCTGCCGGGCTTGCTCTGATGTTCATCGGCGTCATCTCCTGGATCATACCCACATACGAGCCAGAGCGCAAACGGGTTGGGCACATCTTGTGTGTCGGCAGGGCACCGGTCGTTAGTGCAGTTCCACTGCCCGTGTCCACCATCAAGAGAGAAAGGAAGAATAACAACCCAGCAAAATCCTGAGCCGTGACATGGGGTCTTCGTCGAACGGAAAAATATACGCTGATTCATTATCAAATCGTCATTGGTTGAGGAGAGAAGATTGAATTGTCCTTGAGGAATTGTCAGAGGTCAGTACAACCATTACAAACACAGATACTACAGCCTAGCAACTACTACTCTACAGTTATACAGACAACACAACAGTTTATGTCTCAGAGGATCACGCCGATCTAGCAAGCTGGAGATCATGTGGCGTATCCCCTTTTGTTAAATTTTTTTCATCGAAGTGTAAGTCATCGTAAATCTGTCTATTTGTCAAGTTCAGGGCCATTGGGAAGCAGTCTTTCGATGCTGGAAAAGTCATCTATACCAGTGTCGATCATTAGAAAATTCACACACTGATAAGAGGTTGTGATTTCGCCGTTATATTTTTGAAGGTCAAGTTCTCATTGTACTGTATCGCTCCAATCGTCGTCCCAGCCAGGGAGCTCTATGTTCTCTTCGCTAGATCCTATATCCAGGGAGCGTGATTGTCAGTTAGTTCATCGATTGATCTGAGAAGCCACCACAACGTATCGAGACAGAAGTCGCTCTACCGATGAAGCCACGCTGGTATTAGAAGGTATTGGCGGTTGCTGATTCTTCTGAAAATTCACAGATCCAGAATCATCCAGGTCTTCAATGTGTCACCGTTGCTAGCTATTATAGTCATCGGCACGTCGCCACGTGACATCTTAACCACTGAAGGCCATTTTTCAGTGCTATACCAGCTCATTTTATTGAGCAAAAGAGGCAGCGCTTACCGACGCCTCGTCGGTACTAAATCAACGCAGAAGGGAATTGGTCAACGACAGATCAACGCAGAATATATTGGTCAACGACAGATCAACGCAGAAGGTAATTGGTCAACGACAGATCAAAGCAGAAGGTAATTTGTCAACGACAGATCAACGCAGAAGGGAATTGGTCAACGACAGATCAACGCAGAATATATTGGTCAACGACAGATCAACGCATAATATATTGGTCAACGACAGATCAACGCAGAAGATAATTGGTTAACGACAGATCAATGCAGAATGGTATTGGACAACGACAGACACCTCGGTATATCAAAATAATTTGTCTAAAGAATCGTCTCCTGCGATTGTCAGTATCGAGGAATATTTATTGGTCAACAGTCTGTGTCAGGTACAGGCAGGAATGTCTGGCGAAACAGTTTAATACAGCTGTGTGGAGGATCGCCGGTTTTGAGCTAAGTAATCGTGTGTGGTCTTTCGGTTTAAATAGTTACAGTCAGAATATTGTGATGTTGCACATATTTTATTCTTCCTTTGTTCACTCATGTCTTTAGTGACGTCATAGGTGTGTTACACACCTATTTTACCTATTGTAAATAGCACAGTATTGTGCTATTTCTCGCTGTGCATTCTAATTCTTTGGTGTGCATACTTTCCTGTTGTCATACAGTGATAACATCTTGCTTGTGCTAAACTCGTTTATTTAACGGACGTTACCTCTGTCTATATTTTCTTTACGGAGTTACAAGTCTTATCTGCCGCAGAAGTATTTGCAAATTGTGCATCACTCAGTTGTCAGTAGGCAATTGACTCTGTGGAAACGACTTGTTTCTTGATACTTCCTTTTACATTGTCTTTGTCAACTTTGATATTTATAAGTCACTTTACTTTCGTGCTATACTTCTTTCTGGATTTCTTACTGTCGATCACTATTGAGTATAAGTAAAACGTAGCAACATGTCGTTACGGGACTTTTTTACGATTGGTAAAGATGCAGGATTGACAGGGCCAGATCGTATAGCTTGGTTGGAGAAACAATTTGCGGTTTTCCAGGCCCACGAGAGGGATGAGAGGGCCGTAGTAAAACAGTTGGAGAAAGATAGACTAGATGCACAAAGGGAACAAATTGCTCAGCAGGAGAGACAAAGATTATTTGAAAAGGACAGGATGGCTGCAGAGAGGGAAAAGACAGCGTCTGAAAATGAGAGAATAGCATTGCAAATTGCGGTCGAAAGGGAGACATTTGCAACTCAATTGGCCGCAGAAAAGAAAAAGATGGCTGCGGAGAATTACAGAATTGTAACACAGTTAGCCGCAGAAAAAGAGAAGGTCTTAATGGAGACTCAGTTGAGGGAAAAGGAGTTAGCTTTTAACCATGTAAAGTTAAATACGGAGAAGATTTTGAAGGAAAAAGAATTAGAGAACAACTTTAAAATGAAACAGTATGAGAAGGAGAAAGATGAACAGATCGCCAAAAATAAAATAGAGGCACTTTCTACGGATGCTATTAAGAAATACAATGGAATTTTAAAAACATAATCAAACACTGATTCCATCTCCGCGTGGTTGACTAATTTTGAGTTGATTATGAAGTATTATAGGGTTGTGGAAACCGAATGGGCAATTTTACTGCACAGACATCTAAGTGGGGAACCTTTACAGGTTGTAGAATTAATTCCAGATGAGTTACATAGTAATTATTCGTACATTCGTAACAGGCTACTTTCTCAATTTTCTTTCGATGAATTTGGTCTACGTTCATCGTTCAAGAATCTTGCTCCTAAATCAGGACAAATGTTCCTTGACTTCTCTTCTTTAACGCAAATGACATTTGACAAATGGGTACGTTCCGCTAATGTTAATCATCATCATCATCATCATCATCATCTTCCACTTCTGCCGTCAAGCGTCGTGGGGAGGAATAATTTGCGTTCCAGCGCCCGGTTGACGACACTGGATAGTGTCATTCCGTGTGGTTGTACAATATCTCTGATGTCGTCAATCCATTTTCTTCTTGGACGTCCTTGTGGTCTCGTCGCAGATGTCTTTATCGGAAACATCCTAGAGTTACGTGATGTTTCTCCTGAGGACATAGCAGAATGGGAAGGGAGACATGCTGTAGCAAATGCTGTTGCTTGTTTACAAATACAGGAAGATAATGAGATACATCAAGATCATATGTCTTCCTATACACACATCGCATCCAATAATGAAAATGGTTGACGATATGAGTATAGTTCAGGCCGCAGATATACCGGTAAAGTATTGTCTTACTGGGGTGGATAACCATCCAAAAACATACATGATCACATCGGTCGGCATATTTTCTTCTTGGACGGAAGGTGTGTTTATTAACACAAGTACTTCATCGATCATTATCGATACTTTCTTCTTGTTGGTTTTGATGATAAGTATTCTGTTATCTATCATGGCTAACAAAGTGGTACAATTTCTGTCTGGATCCACAGTGTTTATTGGGAAAATGTTGACTTATGGTCTGCTCTATAGATCAAAATATATTAAAGGTAGATATTCTTTTAATGTATAGCATAGATTAAGACACAGATCTTTTGTTGCATTCGGATGTTTGATTTAACTGTGAAACCTAGCAAAACTGAAACTGCATTTCAAGAAATTCAATTCTTAGGACATAGAACTTTAAAAGGTTTTCTTTACACTGATCCAAACAGTGTGACTAAAATTCTTAACATTAGTTCGCCTAAAACAAAGAAAGAAGTTAGAACAATTTTAGGTCTTATTAATTATTATCAGAAGTTTATAAGGTATTTTGCTAAAATGACTGCTAAATTGTCAGAATTACTTAAGGCAGAGCAGCCAAATAAAATCAAATGGTCGGATGAACGTGAAAAAATTCTTCAGGAAATAAAATCGTTGTTTAGTTCTCCGCCAATTCTCAGAATTCCGGACATGTCAAAAGACTTTATCGTCCAGACGGATGCCAGTTCACATGCTATATCTTGTATTTTACTTCAGGAATATAATGGTTTACTACATCCAGTTTTATATTCTAGTAGAAAGCTGAATCAGACTCAAAAACGGTATGCGATTACGGAACTTGAGGCACTATCTGTGGTAGAGGCAGTTCAGAAGTTTGCTAAATATCGTCTGGGAAGAAAGTTTTTAGTCATCTCGGATAATATGCCATTGAAGATCTTTAAGGATGGTTCTCCAAAGAACGCTCGTATCCATAGATGGGCTTTACTTCTGCAGGATTTTGATTTCACTGTTGCTCATATTTCTGGCAGTGAAAATAATTTGGCTGATTTGCTCAGTCGCTTGTAGAGTATAAAAATGTTGTACATAAGGTTCTTTAGCATGAATTAAGTGAGAATATTATAATGTGTAAATTTGTTATTGCAGTATGATGACTGTGGCTAAATTCTGAAATGTCACATATTTATTAAATTATTATATAGGTATAAGTTAGTCACTTATTGTTATTAATGTTTCAGATGGACAGGTTGGCAGTTCCGCTTGAATATATTTTGATATTCGCATGTACTACGGAGGCAGCATAAACAACTGAAGATGCCATACTGACAGTCACGCGTGGTAGTATGAACTTATGTGGTTTGCCACGTGGATATTTTCTCTTTGGAAATGTGTGGTGTATTCTTAGAAAAAAAAACAATAAACATAAGAATAGTACATGAACGGTTGAGGATAATACGTAGTTAAAGAATTGACCTTATATAGGATATTTATCGGCAGCTCAAGTAATTGAGGATATTTCGTGTATAGTTGGTTTCCCGTGATAGTAAATTATAAACAGGTGTTACTTAATTAGTTAATTATATTTAAGTTAGTGATATTATTGTTTCAGTAATGGGATGTTTATTATTTTAATGTTATGTTTTTATCCTTATGTACTATTTTGATTGTTGATATTCATAATTTCGAATATCGTGATATTGTTGGATAGTGATCATAATGTGAATAGTATATAATGTCATATTAGGTCTAAATAGAAATCATATGTGTCATCTCACGATGGATGAATGAATAGAGACGAATGAATGGTAACTAGAAAATACAAATATACAAATTAATAGACGCATACAGAAACAAAACAATACAAATTAGAATACATCTAGGGTATATTCAGATAATAAACGGATAACACGTTACATATACATTACACAGTTATATAAATAGTAGTTTGCCACCAGCGACATGATAGATAGATAGGGCGAATGATGGAAAGATATGTTGACTTAGGTTACAGTTGACATAACACGTTTCTTGCGTCGAAGGAAATCAGTTGTTTAGTGTAGCTCATAAGTTCGTCGGGTTTACAGCACAGGATTGTATTTTTAGTTTAACCGGAGGTACTCGGGGTTACAGAGGCCTTTAGGTATTTTTCAAGGGGTCAGCATGTAAACGTGTATAACAGTACTTTATATATACTGGCGGTGTTTGAACCTTGTTTGAGTGGCAAGTGGTTGGTCATGTTAACGCGAAAACATGTCGATGATCATTTTTATAATGTATGAGGTGGCGGTGATCGAGACTTGTGTTTTAATCCTGTGTTTGATATCCCCACGATCTATATTGTCTCAAACTAGCATACTGTATTTCAAAGATGATAGATTCGTAGTCGATCAAGACTTACAGTAATTTACGTCGCATCCATCATTTGCATACATGTCATAGGATATTAAAAGTGGGAAAATGTTTTACAAAACTTTTCTTTGTGAACGGGGCATGCTCTCATAGACCAGATGACAGGCTGGTAGAGTTAAACTGATGAGTGAGCGCATGATGTGTTGGTAGTCTGAAGCGGACCTGCCGGGCTTGCTCTGATGTTCATCGGCGTCATCTCCTGGATCATACCCACATACGAGCCAGAGCGCAAACGGGTTGGGCACATCTTGTGTGTCAGCAGGGCACCGGTCATTAGTGCAGTTCCACTGCCCGTGTCCACCATCAAGAGAGAAAGGAAGAATAACCGCCCATCAAAACCCTGCGCCGTGACAGAAGGTACTAGTACTAGTAGTTGTAGCAGTAGTAGTAGTAGTAGTAGTAGTAGTAGTAGTAGTAGTAGTAGTAGTAGTAGTAGTGGTGTTGGAGGTACTAGTAGTTGTAGTAATGGTAGGAAAATAGTGGTAGTAGTAGTAGTAGCAGTAGTAGTAGTATTAGTAGTAGTAATAGTAGTAGTAGTAGTAGTAGTAGTAGTAGTAGTAGTAGTAGTAGTGGTAGTAGTAGTGGTAGTAGTAGTGGTAGTAGTAGTAGTAGTAGTAGTAGAATAGTAGTAGTAGCAGCAGCAGCAGCAGCAGCAGCAGCAGCAGTAGTAGTAGTAGTAGTAGTAGTAGTAGTAGTAGTAGTAGTAGTAGTAGTAGTAGTAGTAGTAGTAGTAGTAGTAGTAGTAGTAGTAGGATTAGTTGAATTAGAATCAGTTGGCGTAGACATGGGGCGCCACACATTGCCTCAGACGGTGGGAGACACCTACAGGTGTCACTGATCAGCTACCGCCCGCCTCAAGCTGGGCATCCACCAGCCAATTGGGTGCTGATCCGCCACAGCCTGCCTGCTTCAATGGGTGCTTGGGGCTAGGACAAAATCTGAATCGCAGGCTGTAAATCCAATGCACCAGGTACTAATAAAAAATAATAGAAACCTCAAGCTACGGCTTGCAACCTGGAACGTGAGAACCATGTGTCCAGGATTTTCCACTGACTTGACAAATATTGACGATGTGAGAAAAACGGCTGTGATTGATGCTGAACTCAATCGTCTTAACATTGATATTGCTGGCCTGCAGGAGACTCGCCTCGCTGAGGAAGGGTCACTCAGGGAAAACAATTACACCTTTTTTTGGAAGGGAAGAGGGCAGGCAGAAAAAAGGCAACATGGTGTGGCTTTGCAGTGAAGAATTCGCTACTGGGAATGATTGATATACCAGCTGGAGGTAATGAAAGATTATTATCACTGCGCTTGGCAACCTCTTGTGGATTTGCCACCATTCTCACTGGATATGCACCGACACTCGCTTCCTCTGATGATGTGAAGGATACGTTCTATGAGCAGCTAGACTCTGCGATCAAGGCAGTTCCAAATTCCGACTACATTTATATGCTCGGTGATTTCAATGCTCGTGTGGGCAAGGACTCGAGTTCATGGCCAGTGTGCCTTGGAAAATACAACATCGGTCTCATGAATGATAATGGGCAAAGGCTGCTGGAGCATTGCACTAGAAATGACCTATGTATTACAAACTCCTTTTTTAAAACAAAAGAGATGTATAAGGTCACATGGAAACATCCAAGATCCAGCCATTGGCATCAGCTGGACTTCATTATCACACGGAGACAACATCTGAACCATACATCATTAACTCGAAGTCACCACAGTGCTGACTGTGATACAGATCATTCTTTGGTTGTTGCAAGGGTTAGACTGAGACCAAAGAGAATCTACACATCTAAACACAAGTCTAGCCCCAGAATTAATATTACTAACACTCACGATCCTGGAAAGTGCTTTGAATTTCAACAGCAACTTGAAGACGCTTTCAATGATACATCAGAAAATTGTATAGTAAATGATAAATGGAGTAAACTTAAGGAAACTATTTATAAAACAGCGGTAGGGGTTTACGGCACTGTGGATCATAAGAGGCAAACAGCCAGATACTGCAGTCCTTGATTGATAAAAAGAAGATAGCTCTCTTAAGAAACAAGGAAAGACCAACGCGTAACACTCTGAGTGAACTGAAGCAAGCGAGGAAGGATGTACAAAAGGCTGCCAGGCAGTGTGCGAATGACTATTGGATCAAGTTATGTGAGTCCATTCAAATCGCAAGTGATAAGGGAAACATCAGAAGCATGTATGAAGGGATAAAGAAAGCCTGTGGTCCAATGATCAAAAGAAGTGCACCGCTGAAAACCTTGACTGGAGAAATCATCACTGATAAGAAACAGCAGATGGATAGATGGGTCGAGCACTATTTAGACCTTTACTCAAGTGAGACCAAGCTAGCGGATGATGCCCTCAACGCCATAGAGGCCCTGCCAACTCTTGACCACCTGGACACACTTCCCACTATAACAGAAGTTAAGTGTGCTATAAATGAGCTTGCATCTGGCAAGGCTCCAGGTAAGGATGGGATTCCAATAGAGGTGATCAGGAGTGGGCAAGACACACTCGCTCTACAGATCCACCAGCTAATAGAGCTATGCTGGCGAGAAGGACAAGTCCCACAGGATTTCAAAGATTCAAACATCATAACGCTGTACAAGAACAAGGGAGATCGGAGCGACTGTAACAACTATAGGGGTATCCCACTTCTGTGTATTGTTGGGAAAGTATTTGCCAGAATTGTCCTGCACAGACTTCAAATCCTAGGAGATCAAGTCTACCCCGAATCACAGTGCGGCTTCCGTCAGAACCGGTCTACCATTGATATGATATTCTCATTGCGACAGATGCAAGAAAAATGCCGGGAACAAAATCAGCCACTGTTTATTGCCTTCATTGACCTCACAAAGGCATTCGATTTGGTCAGTCGTGAGGGTCTGTTCAAAGCACTAAAGAAGATTGGCTGCCCACCAACTCTTCTGTCCATTGTGAAATCGTTCCACACAGGCATGAAGGGTATAATCAAGTTTGATGGCTCAACTTCAGAAGAGTTTGAAATCAAGAGTGGAGTTAAGCAAGGTTGTGTACTATCCCCCACCCTCTTTGGGATATACTTTTCACTTCTACTGAAATATGCCTTTCGTGATCAGGATGACGGTATATACATTCACTCACGCTCAGATGGTGGCCTCTATAATGCTCAGAGATTGAAGGCCAAGACCAAAATTAGCAGGGTACTAATCAGAGAGTTGCTTTTTGCGGATGATGCTACGATTACGACCCACTCTGAGGAAGAATTACAACATCTACTATCTGCATTCTCCAATGCTTGTTCTGAATTTGGTTTAACAATTTACAAAAAGAAGACACAGATTATGTCACAAGGTGCACATGGTGTACTATCAATCTTTATTGACGACGCCGAACTGGAGATAGTAGACCATTTTACATATCTAGGATCAGAGGTAAATAGCAAATTATCCCTCGATCAACATCAGGATTGGCAAGGCAGCAACAACAATGAACATGTTAGCAAAAAGAGTCTGGGAGAACAGGAAGCTTACTGCCAAAACAAAAGTCCTCGTCTACCAAGCCTGTGTCCTTAGTACTCTTCTTTATGGCAGTGAAACCTGGACAACATACTCACGCCAAGAGAAACGTTTAAACAGCTTTCATATGCGGTGTCTGCGAAGAATACTTGGTATTAAGTGGCAAGACAAAATCACAAATACTGAAGTATTGGAAAGATCAGGTTGTGTGACGGCGTATTCCATGCTCAGTCTTCGTAGACTTAGATGGATAGGACACGTTAGGAGGATGGATGATGGTAGAATACCAAAGGACATCTTTTTTGGTGAATTACAGACGGGTAGGAGATCTCAGGGTCGGCCTCTACTACGATACAAAGATGTGTGTAAGCGGGACATGATTGATACAGGCATTGATAATGCACATTGGGAGCATGTCGCCGCTGAACGTGTTGCATGGAGGGCAACTATCAGAAATGGAATAAAGACAAAGGAGAAAATGATTGCAGACAAAGCACACACAGAGCGTGAGAGACGTAAGATGGTGCAAAATGGTGGAAGTGACCAGTTTTCACATGCACCTACTGTGGGCAAACATTTGCAGCAAGAATTGGCCTTACCAGCCACACTCGCCACCGCCATGGGTCGTAGTTATTAAGCCTATTTGAAGCACAATGTACCAAACTATCGTCTGTCAAGACGGAAGGGTGCCAATGAGTAGAATTAATAGTAGTAGTAGTAGTAGTAGTAGTAGTAGTAGTAGTAGTAGTAGTAGTAGAGGTAGTAGTAGTAGTAGTAGTTTTAGGTGTAGTAGTAGTAGTAGTAGTAGTAGTAGTAGTAGTAGTAGTAGTAGAAGTAGTAGTAGTAGTAGTGGTGCTGTTGGTGTTAGTTGTGGTTGTGTTGGTGGCACTAGTAATAGTGGTGGTGGTGTTGGAGGTACTACTATTAGTAGAAGTAGTAGTAGTAGATGTTGTTGTTGTTGTTGTTGTTGGTATTGTTGTTTTTGTTGTTGTTGTTGTTGTTGTTGCTGTTGTTGTTGTTGTTGTTGTTGTTGTTGTTGTTGTTGTTCTTCTTCTTCTTCTTCTTCTTCTTCTTCTTCTTCTTCTTCTTCTTCTTCTTCTTCTTCTTCTTCTTCTTCTTCTTCTTCTTCTTCTTCTTCTTCTTCTTCTGCTTCTTCTTCTTCTTCCTCTTCTTCTTCTTCGTAATTTGTTGTCTCAATCGTCATCTTTTTACATTTTAATCGTGTTCATCATAATCATTGCATCATCTTCTTCTTTTTCGTCTTCTAATTCTTCTTCTTCTTCTTTTTCTCCTCTTCCTTCCCCTACTCTTTCTTCTTGTAGTAAACCCTCCATTGAAGATATTAACTCTTGCACGACTTGAAAACCTGGAGACTACTGATGACTTGGCGCAACTATGACCATAAACGAGCCTTCCCATTCCTTTAGGCGAATGAGTATATGATGTTATTCCAATATCACGTTGGCAGTCTATATTTCCCAGAACATTACTTGCTATTCATTCTAAGCTGGGTCGACCTGTAAAAAACAACCAAAAATTTCACCTCGAAGGTAATTCTAACACATGACTAGAAGCCCGGCAGGCTAACGTGGTTGACCACTGCGTCTTTTTCCAAACGCCGTGCCTTCCATCGCTGTTCCTTCCAAACTACTATCGCGTTTAGTATACACAAATATTTATGTTCCTGAGACATGATGCCGTTTATAAGCCAGTTTTTTTTTTTCGATGTTGAGATCTTGACGAATATTAATTTTATAGATTTTTAATAAATTTTATAGCGCGCTATATTGGCTAGCTGTCGTTGCGGTAGGCAAGCAAAACACTCATTGATAGAATTCTCGCAAGCCCTTCAAGCGGTCCTTGCAGATTTGGGTGATGATTGTCTTCTACAATCATGGGGAATTCACGTGAATCTCTAGCAATCTCTAATGGTGCAAAGTGTATAGACTTCGGCAGGTTTTATCACATCGGAGATCCATGGTCGGTAGTTATGAGGCGACGCGAAGATGGCGTGATGAGGCGATATTCTACAGATAACCTGCTACATGGTGATCTTGAGGGCTCTGTGATCGACATAACTTAATCAAATGGGATAATATTCAGAACTTTCTGCGAATTGCCTTGAAAGGAAGGGGCTCGGAACGAAACCGACCACCTGGTCTCATAACTCCGAGACCTAGAATATGTGACGACGTCACACCCCTGGGCCAGTGTCTGCCATTTGCCTACCTGTTTTACCGTAAATGCCTTGAGCATGATGGGAAAGAAAAGGAATTGCATGTGAATAACTTAATGACATCATACCGATGAAGTTTTTGTGTCTGGCGTGTCTCAGCTGAGAGTTTGAATGTCCTAAATGTGACGCAAGATAATGTATTCACCAGAATCATGCTTCATTTCCTGTTCTGCTTATAAACATGCTGATTATTCACTTATATAGTCCTGCACATGACGCACCTTTGACACTAAATCCCTTTTCTATGCTTCTGGCATCTTACAGCCTTAACAGACGATAGTTTGTTACATTGTACTTATAGAATAAGGCATAACTACAACCAGACCAGGGATGGAGTTATACCTCTCCATAGCACAAATCTTGGGCTGGACTGTATAGACTATGTGTTGTCCATGCAGCATGATCTCTCTCTCTCTCTCTCTCTCTCTCTCTCTCTGTCTGTCTGTCTGTCTGTCTGTCTGTCTGTCTGTCTGTCTGTCTGTCTGTCTGTCTGTCTGTCTGTCTGTCTGTCTGTCTCTCTCTCTCTGTCTGTCTGTCTGTCTCTCTCTCTCTCTCTCTCTGTCTGTCTGTCTGTCTCTCTCTCTCTCTCTCTCTCTCTCTCTCTCTCTCTCTCTCTCTCTCTCTCTCTCTCTCTCTCTCTCTCTCTCTCTCTCGGCCTGCTTAGTTTACTCCAGAGGAAATGCAACACTAATACACCTGGAACATGACAAGCTGAAGAAGCTGCCCGAGATATAAGTAAATATACCGAAAGGCATTGGTGAACATGTTCCCGCTCATGATGTGCAGTTGTGCAATACGCTGACTAGACCACTGCCCAGCCTAAATATCAAAATAGGAAACCTACGCGCATAAGGGAAGACTGCGGTAGATCAGAGATTAGCACTCATTCCTATCTGCTCTGTAGTCACGTGTTCTAATCGCGATCAAGGCGGGTATTTATGTGAACAGAGCTCCTAGTTTGATCAAGTCTAAAACGGGTGCTGGTTAATTTCCTGGGAAGTAAAGTCGGCTGGAGTAATACTAACCATATAACTCAGCTAGGCACTAGCACCATATATCAAAATCACCGCACGGTGTGGAAAGGGACACTTTACATGTTTAAATTCACAGTTGATTTACCCAAAACAAATCCAGCTTAGTTTACAGGATGCACATTAACGTAGAAAACATAAGAGAACGCCTGCACTGTAAATCAGCGGTTAAAGCATGACACATTAAAGCATGATCAGCCACTTGTAAAGTGTAGTTTTATTTGATGTGAAAATCAATGCCGAAATAAACATGGACGTAACAAGGTAAACAAGGCATTGACCAGATGTCGCCAATATTACAGACACGGGTCGATACAATAAACACATGTCCATATATGAAACATGTGTCTGTGTGAAACAAAAGAGTCAAGTCCAGTAGCAGGAGCCTGCTGTGAGTATGTAACTTGCTAGGACGAACACATTTTCTAGACCTGAGTGCACAGACAGATAGGTGGTCTGTCTATCTCACTGTTAGCGAACATCCAATGAAGGCAATGAACCCTGGTTCGACCTCGCTCATGTCATTGTTAATGTAACGCGATAGTCATTACACCAACGCGCTGGCTAAAAAGCATTAGTTAAAGTTAGCTGCACGTCGTTTGCTGGATGTTGCAATAATCCCCAGCAATTAATTGTTGCTTGTAATTTACAAAGCTAAGTTTAGTTCAACACACGTGTATTATCTGGCCTTCATACAAGTAGAGATCAGAATTAGAGAGAAGGGGACGCATTAGACAACATTATAATTGAAAGCTATAGTTACCGACCGGGATTCTAACATGTCAACTCCAAATGACGACTGCACCTCGATACAGGAACAAATGTACTTCGACGCATGACTAACTAAACACCCATAAAAGAAGGCGTCGCGTACACTTGTTCCTTCAGAGAGGCACTGTCGTCATTTGGAAGTGACAGGTTCGAATCCCAGTCGGTGTCTGTAGCTTTCAATTTTTATGTTGTTGAGTGCGTCATCTAGTCTAAAATTCTTTTCCTTATTTCTATAAGCGCCAAATAATACGTGTGTATTTACTTATGAACTGTCTTAGTGGCCTCAAAGGGTTCCCCAATTGATATTTAGTTCAGTAGTTTGATATTCCTTACTGAACGGCCGACATCAAAATCAACGCAAAGCTGAATGTTTCCAAATCACCCGCTGCTGATTTTGAACCTTTGATTCAAATTGTTGGGGAATTAATAAAACATAGCTTCTCACTATCCCCTAAACCACAGCACAATATGTCTAATAACAATATGCTTTCAGCGCCAGGAAAGAGAAAGAGAGCAACCGATGACAGAAGAATTATTACCAATAATTATGATGAAATACGCGGGGAGAATGCTCAATGTGACAAGATGCTATAAGATCATAAAATGATGATATTAGGAAAGGAGGTGGCGAAATGTTAGTAATGATCCTTATTAAAAGACAACGAGTCAGATGGTTTGCAAACAGCAAATATCATTAACACTTTTGAAACCGTGCCAAAAGGAGATGTAACATTCGCACATTACCATAAAATTTGGACCAGCAGCTTTCCCATCCTTCAGTAGTTTAATGACTTTGTAAATCTTTTACTTGGGTGCTTTCTCTCAGCTAAACTCCAGCTCCTATTCTGCAGACTAGATATCTGGAGGGTTTTCTAAAACTGGTCTATTTAGGATGTAACGTGCGTGATTAACGCCAAGGTAGGGCGGATGTAGGGGTTAAGAATATGAATATAACAATGCAAGGCTAACAGGTGTGAGATAAGAGGAAGTCGGATGTGGGGCCAGAGTGATTGATTTTAAGTCGCAAGACAATGGAAGAGTCCAACACAGTGGATTGTTATAGCACGTACATGTCAGTTTGGGTCAGCCGTGGACAAAGAGGAACATGCTAGAGAGGGGATAAAACAAAGGCAAAACCTACAAAGGGAATTTAACGAGAATGGGGAAGTAATGTAAGACGGGCTCCAGGATGACCGTTTTTGTGGAGGTGGTGGAAATCGAGATTCCACCACAAAGGGCGATAACTGTCCGGGTTTTTCAAAAAAGTAGGCGTGTTCTTGTGACTCATCAGAGGGGTGTGGTCTAGTGAGTCATCAGAGTAGGTATGTGTAGTGTATAACATACACAATACAACATAAAACATTCAAAATAACAAACGAGTCAAGTAAGGTATATAATTTTTTAATAAACCATGTATAGACAAAGTTATAAAATTTTTTTCTTTTTTCTTGGCGGGGAAGTGTGGGAAAGTCTGGAAGGTAGTACCGGGGAGTTATACGTCGGCAAGTGTGGGAAAATCTCCGGCGGGTGTGACGGTGGTCGGTTCATAACAGACGTGGAGGGGTGCATACGGAAAAGTAATTAAGTAACGGGTTGTAAAAACGTGGGTGAGTGGTGTGTTAAAATATTTTGAACTGTTAGCACATTGGCGGTGTACATCTGTAGGAATAGACGGAATAGTTGCGGTGGCGATAGTAGTCATAGTGGGTATGGTTTAATGAAATTAGTTGATAAGGGGTGGTTATTAGCCCTATATAGAGGGTCGTTGTGACTTATTCACTAACATCACACGTGTTACAAATGAAACCTTAAAAAGTAAACTAGTCGGTTGTAATGGATATGGTGTAGTATCATTTGGTGGTAAGGGGTGGGTACCAGGTGATAGTGGTCAAGAGGTGGTCAAGCAGTAGTCAAGTAGTGGTCAAGTGGTTAAGTGATTACTTAAATTGTCGGGGAAAGTATGTGTAGTGAAACGGTAGTGGATAAAGGGGTAGATGACGTGGTCAAATAGTGGTCAAGAGATGGTCAAGTGGTCGAGTGACCACTTAAAATGTAGAGGAAAGTTTTTGTAGTGAAACGGTAGTGGATAAAGTGATCGATGACGTGGTCAAGAGGTGGTTAAGTAGTGGTCAAGTAGTGGTCAAGTGGTCGAGTGATCACTTAAATTGTCGGGGAAAGTATGTGTAGTGAAACGGTAGTGGATAAAAAGATCGATGACAGGGTAAAGAGGTGGTCAACCAGTGGTCAAGTGGTGGTCAACTGGCCGAGTGACCACTTAAATTGTCGGGGAAAGTATGTGTAGTGAAACGGTAGTGGATAAAGGGGTAGATGACGTGGTCAAATAGTGGTCAAGCAATGGTCAAGTAGGGGTCAAGTGGTCGAGTGACCACTTAAAATGTAGAGGAAATTATGTGGGTAGTGAAACGGTAGTGGATAAAGTGATCGATAATGTGGTCAAGAAGTGGTCAAGCAGTGGTCAAGTAGTGGTCAAGCGGTCGAGTGATTACTTAAATCGTAGAGGAAAGTACGTGTAGTGAAACAGTGATGGATAAATTAAGTAGTGACGTGGTCAAGTAGGGGTCAAGTAGTGGTAAAGTGGTCGAATGACCACTTAAATTGTAAGGGAAAGTACGTGTAGTGAACCTGTGTTGGTTAAAGTGATCGATGACATGCTCAAGTAGTGGTCAAGTAGTGGTAAATGGTCGAGTGACTACTTCAATTGTGGTGAAAGTAGGTCTAGTGACATGGTGATGATCAAGAGTTGGTCAAGTGGTGTTCAAGTACTGGTCGAGTAGTGGTCAAGGGTCAAGGGGTGGTCAAGTGACCCCTTAAGTTGTAGGGGAAGTTACTGTAGTGACAGTAGTGGTTAAAGTGAGCGATGACATGATCAAGACGTTATGCCGACTGCTAAGTTCAGAAAGTAATGTCCTTAGTATTGGTAATTTCCCCAACAGGAGCGCCTCGAGCACTGATTTTGCATTGGTCAATAGCACCTAGTGGTACAGTCGACACACATGGACAATAGTTACATCCAGTCAAAGATAGCGTCGCACCCTATCACACATGGGTAATTGCTACAACCAGACTACGTCTCATTCGCTAAAACTGGTCAAATATGGCGTCACATCCGGTCACATGTGTAATGGTACAGCCGAGGCAAAGGCTCATTGGCTAAAACCAGTCAAAGAATTCCCTGCTTCCGATCACATGTATAAGGGTACAGCCACTACACGTGGCTAATGACTCAACCGGTAAAAGATGGCGATGCATCCAGTGACACGCATAACGATACACGTGGAACACGTGGGTAATAAACCAATCGTTCAAAGACGGCGGCGCATCCGGTCACAGGGGTAATGGTACAACATCAGAGACACGTGGTTAAGAGGGAAACTATAGAAAAAGGGTTTCCTATCGGTTGTCGACTCAGGGAACCTAGCGCATGATGATCACCGTGTATAGGAGTGAATACACTGCATCATCAACACTGCATAAGAAGGGTAAAATGGTCACCCCCTTTTCTCTCTCTTTTCTATAGCCGTGTAGTCCTAGTGTTACCGGGTTACACCAAAGGACACCCGGGCATCAACACAACATAAACTGGTCTCGAAAACTCCATACGCAGTGTAAACAACTAATCACAGTTTCCGACTAAGCCTTTCTCATACTCATAGTACAGAGATGTGATCACCGATGCTAGTCGAGGAAGTCGTGTCTGTACGTAACAACTATCGGGTCATACAACGACGAGTGGGTAGTGGATGTTAACAGATGCACACAAACACAACAAACTGCCACGACTCAACCTTGGGCAATGCACGTAACATGACAGGACATATGTCCGCCGTCATAACCAGCGACGTTATCACGTGGCAAATTAGACATCCACACTTTCATTTCCTTTCTATGTGTCCATAGTGTCTTTACATCTTTCCCCAGAAAGCCATTTTCAAGACCAATATATGTTTTTTTTTCAGTGTACCTGCTCAGTGGCACACTTCACAACCAGACAAAAGTACACCTTCTATGTACAATTTCAACCGTCAAATAAGAAAATATGTTAGACAAAATAATAAAATTATTGATCAAATACAGAAATATCTCGTCCAAACTTATAAAAAGTAGGAACATTTGTTAACCTATTGGGAAAAATATCAATCAAGTAGGAAAGTTTGTTAGTCAAAAAGAAAAAAATATTGACCACGTAACGATATATCTTGTCAACACTTATGAAAAGTAGGGTAATTTGTTAGTCAAATGAGAAAAAAGATTGACCAAGTAACGAAATACCCCCACCAAACTCATGAAAAGTACGAAACTTTGCTAAGCAAGTATGAAAATGTATCGACCATACAGAGAAATATATCACCCATACTTATAAAAAGTAGGAACATATGTTAACCAAATGGAAAATATCTTGGCCCAATAGGAAAATTTGTTAACCAAATGGGGAAAATATTGTCCAAGTAACGAAATACATCGTTCAAACCTACGAAAAGTAGGAAACTTTGTTAATTAAATGGGAAAATTTTCGCCAAATTTCAACCAAACTTATAAATATTTCAACTAAACTTATAAAAAAGTAGGAACATTTGTCAACCAAATGGGAAAAAGGTCGGCCAAATACAGAAATATCGCAACCAAACTTATAAAAATTAGGAAAATTTGTTAACCATATGTGAAAAATATCGGTCAAACTTATAAATGTCTCATCCAAATTTATAAAAAATAGGAAAATTTGTTAGCTATATGGTGAAAATATTGTTAAAACTAAGAAACATGTCCACCGAAGTAGGAAATTACGTGAAACAAAGTAATAAAATTGTTGGCCAAATAGGAAAAAGTATCGGTCAAACTTATAGATGTCTCGTTTAAACTTATAACATGTATGAAAATTTGTTACACAAAGGTGAAAAAGTATTGGCCAAGTATTGAAATATCGCCATCCGAACTTATAGCAAGTAAAAAAAAACATGCTAGTAACATAAAGAAATATGTCGACCGAAGTAATGCAATAGGCAAAACGATGGACAAACTTATAAATATGTGGACCGTTATAAGAAAATGTTACCCATATTAGGAAAAATATTGGCCAACGTATGAAATATCTCGACCAAACTTACAAAGAGTAGGAAAACATGTCGACCAAAGTAAGAAAATTGGTTAGCCAAAGATGAAAAATAGTGGCCCAGTAAAGAAATATCGCATCCAAATTTTATAAAATGTATGAAAATGTGTTAGCCAATGGTGAAAACTATTGACCAAGAAAAGACATTGCATGTCCAAACTCATAGAAAGTATGCATATTTGTTAACTAAATGTGAAAATTATCGGCTCAAACTTATAAATATCTCCACCAAACTTATAAAAAGTAGGAAAATTTGTTAGCCACATGTGAAAAATGTTGACCAAGTAAAGAAATATCTCATCCAAACTTATAAAAATGTCGACTGATATAAGAAAATATGGTACCCAACGTAGGAAAAATAGTGGCCGAATTACGAAATATCTCATCCAAACTTACAAAACTTAGAAAAATATGTCGACCTAAGCAGGAAAATGTGTTACCCAAAGACTAAAAATAGTGGCCAAGTAAAGAAATAGCGCATCCAAACTTATAAAATGTAGGAAAGATTTGTTAGCCAAATTGACAAAACTGTTGACTAAACTTATAAATATCTGGTCCAAACTTATGAAAAGTAGGAAACTTTGTTAACCAAAGGTGAAAAATATTCTCCAAGTAAAGACATGTTTCAACCACACTTATAAATATATCATCCAATCTTATAAAAAGTAGAAAAATGTGTTAGCCAAATGGGAAAAATGTTGACCAAATATAGAAATAGCTCGACCAAACTTATAAAAATCTAGGAAAAATATTAGCCAACAACTAAAATGTTGACCAAAGTTATAAATATCACATCCAAACTTATGAAAAGTAGGAAACTTTGTTAACCAAATGTGAAAAAATATTGACCAAGTACAGACATATTTCAAACAAACTTATAAACTTGTCGTCCAAAGTGATAAAAACTAGGAAAATCTGTCAGCCAGTCTAAGAAATAGCTATGGAAAAGTAAGAACTATGTCGACCAAGTTAAGAAAAAATGTGGTACCCAAATTAGGAAAAAATGTAACTTCTGTAGTTATGTCAAACGTGTCTTGAACTTTTATCTGAAAAGACGCTATCAATGTCACCACTTTCCCGATTTTACATTACCGAAAGCTCCAACTTCAGCGTATCTGCTACAGAAACCCTTATACAGACTAATCACTCATCTCTCCACACTCTTGGTTTCTTTCTAACACAAAGTGGTCACATCACCAAGAACTTCAAACCTCCATTGTACACATGCTCCATTGAAACACCCATGACAGTTAACAACATTTATGGTAAGGTCGTCTATGGTTCCACCTGGTATAGTTTCTGTATCATCTAGGTATTCGTCATCACAGAACCATTTCCCATGGCTGCCATCTTCAACTTTCCATACCACAATGTCTGCTACACTAACCTTTCATTGTTCCATCTTTCAACAATACAACGGTTTTTCTCGAAGTCTGCCTAAAATAACATTTCTTACGGTGTCCACTCCTAGCTCACATTAGCATTTCACATCCGCAATAACGGCAAGGCTGCAAGCAACCACCACTGTCTGTTATAAAGTCGACCTTTCTTAAAACCACGCCTGCCTTAGTGAACTCCTGAATACCAGCTACCACATCTTCTAACCGACTTTCAATGTTTCATAACAAATAACACTAACATTCTTTTTGATTACAGAACAGCATAATATCTGCTGACTAGGCAGATTTTCCAACCTAATGGAGGTAAAGCAACCCGACCCCCTTAACCTACTAGGTGCTATTCTAGACAACGAATAGGGTCATCGACCATCACCCCTAGGAAGAACTTGAAAAAAAACAACAGAGAGGGGGGTTCCTGAGACGAATTATTTGAATTCCTTGGACTACCACAGTAACTAAAGATGATCGCCTAAGAAGAGCCTAAGGAAAATAAAGGATTATATACATCAAACACAGCAAACTCTTTCTTACTAACCCTAACCCTAACTATACATCAGACACAACAAACTCTTTCTGTAAGAGACAGATACAAACCAGTGTTAGAAAGGGAAGAAGTTAAATTTTAATTACAATTTAAAACTAATAAATCGCAATTTTATTGGCGCAAAATGTAAGCTCGATATAGTCCTATATCTAACCTATACCTATACTTAGTCTATATCTGTATATTAAGTGTTATCTACGCTTTATGGCTTCTATCTCTCCTGCCGTATTATTTGAATTCCTTGGACTACCACAGTAACTAAAGATGATCGCCTTAGAAAAGCCTAAGGAAAATAAAGGATTATATACATCAAACACAGCAAACTCTTTCTTACTAACCCTAACCCTAACTATACATCAGACACAACAAACTCTTTCTGTAAGAGACAGATACAAACCAGTGTTAGAAAGGGAAGAAGTTAAATTTTAATTACAATTTAAAACTGATAAATCGCAATTTTATTGGCGCAAAATGTAAGCTCGATATAGTCCTATATCTAACCTATACCTATACTTAGTCTATATCTGTATATTAAGTGTTATCTACGCTTTATGGCTTCTATCTCTCCTGCCAATTACTTCCAAACATGATTCACTATAAATGTTTTTAGCCTGCTACCAGCAGACTTCCGTACTCACTTCGTCTACTGCCTGTTGTAGGGCCTGGTATTTGACAGTAAATTGCTCCTAACCCTTTTCGAGCCATGTAAAGTGTCAGGATATTATGGCTGTAAACATGTGACGGTCTTAAACTGACATATTTGAAGACGTGTGAGTAAACATATCAGGCAGACTAGAGCCATGTAATAGTTAAACCCTCAGTAGTAATATAAGTCGTTTACACACGTAACTTCACACGTCCACCGGGAGGCTGAAGTGAAAAATCTGGAAGTGTGGGAAAATCTGGAACTTATATTTTTTGATTGTGGAAGTGTGGAAAAATCTGGAAGTTATTTTTTGTTTGTTGTGTGGCGGGGCTGAAAATGGTTGAAGTTTGTAAAAGTAATTAGTAGAAATAAGAGGGGTGGAAAAAAGTAGTATTCGTGTGAATGGTCGGTGCCTTTCAAATGTGTGAGGGGGTATGTGTTTAGTGGAATGTTAGACAAGTATGGGTGCTGAGACAGAGGTGATTGTATAGAGTAGTGAAAACGTGTTGGATAAACTTCGAAGGGCGGGGTGTGACGGAACGGGGTGTATAGTCCCTGCCAGTGAAATAAGACAGTAGTTGTAGAATACGAGAAAGCATGGGTATTGATAAGAGGTGATATGTAGAGGGTCACTATCATCTGAACAAAAGTAAAGAGGGTTGATTATCATTAGTTGATAAGAGGTGTTATGTAGAGGGTCACTATCAGCTGAAAAACGTAAACGTAGGAGTCTGGGGGACAGGGCTTACTAATATATTGAGGGGATCGTAGTTCTTAGTGGAAGGGGTGATGTCTGCCATAGCATCAGTAGTGAGGGTGTTTGTTGTCGGTGTCTGCGGAGACCACGCCGCCTGAACTTTGATTGTCAATACACTTGACAGATGGTCACTTTCTTTGCTATTCTGAATTTCAGGAGTTTCGTGTCGCTGTTTCAAGTGGTTTTAATGATACGGTGGTGATTAAAGGGTGGTAAATTAGTGGTCAAGCAGTGGTCAAGTGGTCAACTGAGGAAATTTTAGCGGAAAGTAGTTGTAGCGACATGGTGATGATTAAAGGGTGGTCAAGTAGTGGTCAAGTAGTGGTCAAGTAGTTGTCAAGTGGTCGAGTGACCACTTAAATTGTAGAGGACGATGTGGGTAAGACTATGGTAGTGGTTAAAGTGCTCGATGACGTGGTCAAGCAGTGGTCAAGCAGTGGTCAAGTGGTGGTCAAGTGAGGAAATTTTAGGGAAAAGTGGTTGCAATGATATGGTGATGATTAAAGGGTGGTAAATTAGTGGTCAAGCAGTGGTCAAGTGGTCAACTGAGGAAATTTTAGCGGAAAGTAGTTGTAGCGACATGGTGATGATTAAAGGGTGGTAAATTAGTGGTCAAGTAGTGGTCAAGTGGTCGAGTGACCACTTAAATTGTAGAGGACGATGTGGGTAAGACTATGGTAGTGGTTAAAGTGCTCGATGACGTGGTCAAGCAGTGGTCAAGCTGTGGTCTAATGTTCGAGTGACCACTTAAATTGTAGGGGAAAGTACGTATAGTGCAATCGTGGTGGGTAAAGTGAGGAGGAATCAGTAGTAGTGATAATAGTACTACCAATATTAGTTGTACCGACAACAATATTAGCTGGTGCGTTGTTAGAGTTACACGTCTCTTTTTCGGGGTGTGTAAAAATCATACAAATACAAAGAGGGTCACACATACATACAGACAAGAACACACACGCACACACAACCACAAAGATAGACAAGTACAGACAAGTACACACAGACAGACAAACACAAAGACAAACATACACACCCATCTCCTATCATTACTACTGGTACCACAACCAGTACAGACACACTCACCCAAAGACAAATACACAATTATAGCCTCTTCCTGGCCCCACAAGAATATTACATACTACACAAACCACATACCATTTTTGGTAACGAACGCGGATGTCCGAGACAACCCCTACGTCATCAGCGCCATATGCAAAAGTCATTAAGTGGTAGCGTGAGTAATCGGTCACGTGAAGGCGGGCGGGTGGCGTGAGAATAGCCTGTCTACAAAAACTCCCACGTCAGCTATGTAGGGTCGTGTGCAGAACCAGTGTATAAAATAGACGGCGTCTCCTCACTCGCTCTATACCAGTTCGTGGTACACCAGTTCTCGGGCTGACTTGGCTAGCTACAGAGTTATTTTTGAACCAGGCTGGTGTGAGCAGTGTTCGTGTCGTCGGCAGATATTGTTCACGTGGTGATTTGGCTAGCTACAGCGGTGAAGCAGGTTGGTGTGAGCCTTATTCGTGTCGTCGGCATCTGCTTGTTGATAAACCAGTGAAACATATATTTTATACACCAGAACTTTTTGCGGTTGTAAAAAGCGAAAGTGTGGCTTATTTATATACCAGTTTATCAATATGACCACCAGATCTACTTTCATGTATTCAGTCTGCGACAAAGCCTATTGTTATAAGTATAACCTTAATCACCACATTCGGACCATTCACGGTACCAAAGATCAACCACACTTATGTCGTATCTGTGGACACCTTTTCAATAGACAAGACAAGCTACAAAGCCACATACAAACACAGCATCAGCCACGTATGAATACATCAAACACTACAACTCCATCAACTCCATCATCACATCAGAGATCACCACCACATGTGTATTTACAGCATCCTCATACTACGATCTCGTCTCAAGTACCAGACTGCCACCACTGTGACTTCAATGATAAGCTTACCCGCCACAATGGGACCATTCATAATGATGAAATATATACGTGTCAGTTACGTGACAATCTATACAATTCGAACCTTCAACGTTACTTGCGAACACATCACCATATACCACGAGAAAGGACGACACTCTTAGACACTCCGCACCTGACAACTCGTCCACTCATAGTAGCAGAAGATATCCAACCAAATGATAGGAACAGCTTGGCAGCCCTTAAGGCGTACTGCAAGGACCTATCGCTTATGCTACCCAATCAAGTGGTAGTATTAGAAAAAAGTGTTGACCACCGCTACCGGGTGGTTTTGATATGATACATTCATAAAAAGAAGTATTCAGATATCTTGTATGATATCTCATACATGTCTTTATTCTGGATCCGAAACAAATAAGGTATGTGTGATGACTTCGACAACAACAGTGTTTTTTGATAGTCAACCATCAGAGCCCGGAAGAATGAAGATCACTAATCCAGAACTTTTTGTTTTTTCACTAACCATGTATGTCATTGATGTTTTCTTATGATATATCACTAATCTGTTTTGATGAATATGTTGTGAACACAAATATTGTGGTGATAAAAATATTGAAACCACATTTTTTTTTCTGTTGATTTTCTTCAGTGGTTTTGTTTTGATGACGTTGTCTTGTCGGATCAGAGCTTACATTACCAGACATGAACAAAGTCTTAGAAGAAGTTATGACAAATACAGAAATATTTCAGTCAAATGTATAAAATGTAGGAGGTAACCAAATGTGAAAAGACCAAAATACGAAATGTCTCGACCAAACTTATAAAATGTGTAAACCAAATGGACAAAAATCTTGGCCAAATAGGAAAATTTGTTAACCAAAGGGGAAAAAATATTGACCAAGTAATGAAATACACCATTCAAGTTTATGAAAAGTCGGAAAATTTGTCAACCAAAAAGGGAAAGATGTCGGCCAATTACAGATATAGCTCGTCCATACTTATAAAATATAGGAGTTAACCAAATGTGAAACGACCAAAATACGAAACGTCTCTACCAAACTTATAAAAAATCTAGGAAAAAATATTACAACTAAAATTTTGATCAAAAGTTATAAATCCAAACTTATAAAAATAACCAAATGTGAAAAATATCGTCCAAAGACAGAAATATTTCAACTAAACTTATAAATAAGTCAGCAAAACTTGTGAAAATTTTTGGTCAAGTACAGAAATAGCTATGGAAAAAGTAAGTCCACAAAACTAAGAAAAAAATGTAACTTCTGTAGTCAAATGTGTCTTGAAGTTTTATCTGAAAAGACATTTCACAATACATAATCAGCACCACTTTCCTTGTTTTAGATTACCGAAGGCCTTCACCGTATCTGCTACAGAAACCCTTATACATCACTCGTCTCTCCACACTCTTGGTTGGTTTCTTTCTAATACAAAGTGGTCACATCACCAAGAACTTCAAACCTCCATTGTACACGTGCTCCATTGAAACACCCATGACAGGTAACAACATGTATGGCATACGATGGACTACTAAGTTGAATATTTGTGTAGTGTAACAGAGGGAAAGTGGTGGGGTTGGTAATTATGTAGTGTGAATGTCCTTTCAGATACAAGTTCAAGACACTCTTGACATATCTACAGAAGATACATAACAGGTCTCTAAGTAACTGGGTTGGGGGTGATGTAATACTGGGTTATGTTAAGAAAAAAGATGACCCTTTGAAATAATATAATGTTGATGAAAACCTCTTTAATAGGGATACGTTTACTTTTGTAGGGAGGACACCTTTGACGAAGATAGTGTACTGTGAAGAATTGGAGGTGATAGTAGTAATATGTTTAATTGTTTCATTAAGAGTGTAGTTATTATATCACTGAAAATGTGTTATGTGACTTCGTTGTTTCGTTGTGTGTTATATCAAAATAAAACGTAACAGTGTACCTTGTGACTGTAACTATTAATTTTATGTTGATATAATTACAAAAAGAAATGTTTATGATGGTGGCTATGTGAAACGTTGGTGGTAAAGAGGTGAGGTGTGTTTTAAACACATGTGTCATTGATCTATGAGAGACGTTGTTATGCAGATTTCCCATTTGGCTAACACATACAAATTTTTCCGCTTTGGCTAACACATCTGACTGTTACAGTGCACTTGTTTGTCTAACAAAGTTGCCTACTTTTCATACATGTGGGTGACGTATTTTTGAATTTGACATAACTTTTCCCCGACTTTGTTCATGAATGTATCAAGTGTTTATGCACATGTCTGTATGTGTCTCTGCTCATCCCTCTCCGACAAGAAAAAGACAAGAAAACGACGTCATGAAAAACTTATCACATAACCGACAGGGATATATTTCATCATTATGAATGTTCCCATTGTGGTGGGTAAGGTTACACTTATCACAATTGGATTTGTCGCATACGGAACACGTGAAAGTAGGTTTGGTGACCATATTGATAAACTAGTATATGAATAAGTCACACACTTTCGTTCTTACAACCGCAAAAAAAAAAAAGTTCTGTTGTATACAAGTATGTTTCAGTGTTTTAGCAGCTGCCGACGATACGAATAAGGCTCACACCAGCGTGTTTCACCGTTGTAGCTAGCCAAGTCAGCACGTGAACAATATCTGCTCACTACACTAAGCGACTCACACCAGCCTGATTCAAAAATACTTCTGTAGCTACCCAAGTCACCACGTGAACTGGTGTAGCGCAAGTGAGGAGACGCCGTGTATTTTATACACTACGTGTGTGTGTGTGTGTGTGTGTCTCTGTGTGTATGGGCACGTGTGTGTGATGTCTCTGTACATGAATGTGTGTACATGTGTGTGTGTGTGTGTGTGTGTGTGTGTGTGTGTGTGTGTGTGATGACCATGTCTGTGTTACAAGTGTGTGTGATGTCTCTACGTGTGTATGGGTGTATAGTTGATGTCTGTGTGTACAAGTGTGTCTGTGTCTTTTGTGATGTCTCTGCACTTGTCTGTACTCGTGTGTGTTTATGTAACTACCATTATTATGACTATCAACTCATTCATATCAGCGCCACAGACGACCTGCCTCACATCCTAGTATTCACACGTACCCGCCCGCTGACGAACCGTTTGCGGTGTGTTCTCACGTACCCGCCCGCCTCGGCTTGTGTGTGTGTGTGTGTGTGTGTGTGTGTGTGTGTGTGTGTGTGTGTGTGTGTGTGTGCCTTTGAGTTTGTACGCGTGTCTGTATAGTTGTATGTCTGTATGTTTTTGGATGTGTGTCTGTCTTTGAGTTTGTACGCGTGTCTGTATAGTTGTATGTCTGTATGTTTATGGATATGTGTCTGTCTTTGAGATTGTACGCGTGTCTGTATAGTTGTATGTCTGTATGTTTATGGATGTGTGTCTGTATTTGAGTTTGTACGCGTGTCTGTATAGTTGTATGTCTGTATGTTTATGGATGTGTGTCTGTCTTTGAGTTTGTACGTGTGTCTGTATAGTTGTGTGTCTGTATGTTTATGGATGTGTGTCTGTATTTGAGTTTGTACACGTGTCTGTATAGTTGTGTGTCTGTATGTTTATGGATGTGTGTCTGTGTCTGCCTTTGAGTTTGTACGCATGTCTGTAAAGTTGTGTCTGTATGTTTATGGATGTGTGTCTGCGTCTGCCTTTGAGTTTGTACGCGTGTCTGTATAGTTGTGTACATGTGTGTATGTCTGGATGTGTATTTATGTTTTGTGTCTGTCCGTGTGTGTGTGTGTGTGTGTGTGTGTGTGTGTGTGTGTGTGTG
Organism: Cepaea nemoralis; assembly: GCA_014155875.1. Lineage (NCBI taxonomy): Eukaryota > Metazoa > Mollusca > Gastropoda > Stylommatophora > Helicidae > Cepaea > Cepaea nemoralis. The sequence goes on from JACEFZ010006788.1 coordinate 147,513, forward strand.
TGTGTGTGTGTGTGTGTGTGTGTGTGGTTGGTTATGAATGTGTGTCTGTCTTTGGGTGTGTATTTGTGTAGTTGATGTCTGTACTTGTCTGTATGTAGAAGTGTAGACGTTCCTTCGTACGCGTGTCTGCCTGTGTGTACTTATGTTTTGTGTCTGTCTTAGGGTGTACGTGTCTTTTTGTTTATGTATTTGTGTCTGTTATAGATAATGAGGCTACCCTCCTGGAGATGCTTACGATGATATATTGTGGTTGCCTAGAGGAGCAGTCCAAGCACCTGGGTCATACGTATATGAACCGTATTGACACTCAAATATAGTCCTTCGATTCTTCAGGCGGCGTGTTCTGCTAGCCCGACCGAAAATCATCACCACTGATGATACAGCCCACCGCTTATCAACTAATGATAATCACTACGACCCTCTTTACTTTTGTTCAGTTGATACCGACTCCTATAGTCTCTACACCCTCTTACCAGCACGGTGTTTTCCCACCACGGGGCCCCATCTGGGGGATGTAAGGCGTATTAACAACCAATGATAGTCCTTCGATTCTTCAGTGTTCTGCTACCCCGCAGACAGATGCTACACCAGAGTCCTCCATACATCACCCAGAACTAGGCCACCATCCCCTCAAATCCCACCAGACTCCTACGTTTACTTTTTCAGCTGATAGTGAATGCGACCCTCTACATAACACCTCATATACCCATTTAATATTTATGACCTTGCCTGTCAACAACCCATGTGTAAGGCATCATCAGATTACTTCTCCCACACCACACAAGAAACTTGCAAATCGTGTAAGAGGAAATAAATGGTACATTTTATTGCCGTTGGCTCTTTACAAGTATATAACAGTCGCTATCAAACCACACACAAAGCCACAGAATTGCCTATCACTAGTTTTCTAAACCCTAATGCTAATTCTATCTATTTGGTTACACAAAACTCCTATCAACACTAAACGAGGTTCTCGCTACAAAGTCAGTCCCCAATCTCACTAGTTGGCTCGCGTGGTCACACACCACGCGGAAGGACCTTGATGTGTCCTTCGGCTTTCTGCGTGCCGTTCCATTTGGCACGCTGACATTAGCTGTCTTTGGTTGAGTGGCAATCGTGGCGATCCCATATGCGTGATTCCAGAGTGCTAGCTATCTGTTCAACGTCTCCGTGTCTCTTGAGAGAACTAGTTAATAGTCCCCCATTCTATCACCTACCCCGCCCTTATATCGGGGCACTGTATCACCGCTATCTATTTGAGGTTGACCACTCTTCCCGGTGGTGTTCTATCTTGAGGCAGACCTCCGGCCCTTATGTTGCAGTCTTTGACACACCTCCTCCCCTCCTGTGTTGCGTCATCAACTTTGCGTCCTTGGTTGTGACGCAAGAGGTTTCTAAAAAATTAGTGTCTCTAATTTTTGTCAAAGACTGTAGATAACCTGGCTTTGGGTAACTCCATAGACTTCTACTGACTATTGTCACAATGTAGTATCACTTTACTTGGCTACTGGCAATCGCCACAAACTTGTCTGGTTGGCGTGAGCCCTATTCTCAATCGCAATATTATATTAATTAGAGGTATGTCTGAACCGGACCGTTGTCTTATAAGACCTGCCCTCCAATAGTAAATTAACTTACTACCCATACAAAGTTGACTTTCTTAGGGTCAACACATGAATTGCTTCATGTCCCCCATATAATATTAAACAACCATTACCCAAGCTGTGTGCGACAGGCTTTACCTATTTCGCTTCCGCGTGTAAAGTTATCTTTCACTGTTAAGTTAGTGTTTCGTTGTCTATTATGTCCCCTGATCCGGAGTTATCTCCCTTTGATCTATAAAATATGTATGCAATTTATATGTTTGTTTTTCTGGTTGTTTGCGTGTTTGGATGTAATTAGTAATATAATCTAACTTCTACCATGTGTATCTAACTATTATGTGTATGCCAGTTAGTTTTCAAGTGCCATAATTCGGTTGAATGTGGCCACAAACAAGTGTTTAACACTAATTCATGACTACGTTTCCGTCTTATGAGACTTAAAATACTTTCTCTAAGATCTAAACTAAACTACACACAACACATCCATCACAGCACACTTCCAACATTGAAAGCAAACACTTGACGCAGACAACATATAAAAAGTCGCGTTGAGCGGCAGAAAAATCCGCTGACCGATCTCTCTCTCCCTTGTATAATTTACATTCGCTCTCACTTTCACACTTCTGTCACACATCTTTCACCCTCCCAATTATTAAAAAACCTTGGAGTGACACTGTACACGTTTGGCTCAGTTTGAGAAAGTTGAGCTGAATGACTGTGCGTAAATCGCTGCACGAGTCATGTATATACAACATATTTACATGTAAGAGCAAAGGGTTGATGGTTTATACCCTTGGTCTTATGACCAACTATATTTTACTGTAATAATACTCTAACTACTGACATACTAATACTACTACTATAAATGTGTATTTAATGTGTTAACTATTTAAATCTATTTTGTCACATTAATGCTAAGATATGCTTCCATTAATCCTAATATTTATCTAATTTAAGGGATGTAATCTAACTTATTTAAAATGAAGTTGATGTGAGATGAGTTATGTACCTTTGTGAAATGGGTAATGTAAAATCTAATGAATTATGTACCTTTCTAACATGGGTAATTTGAGATATGAAAAAATTATAACTGATGTTTTTAAATGAGAAACTATATGATTGATATTCTTAGTCTAAATGGTGTAAATGACGTATATTTAATTGTCTAATATTTTTATCCTATTATGGTGTAAACTAATCATAATAATAACTGATCATGTTTGTTAAATGGAATGGTTCATTAAGATGGAATGAAATCAACTGAAATGAAACAAAGTTGAATGTAATAAACTAAATGGTACTATTCCTATCTAAACTACTATCTCTTCTATTTTTAAGGTAAGTAAGTGGGTAAGATAATGATTTATGTAAACTACTAAAAAAATGATAACTACATTATTTCCTAACTCTAAGTGTAAATTACAGTTACCTATTCTACCTATAATTTATCATACTATTAAAATATTATAATACATATCACAATAAGTATTTATATACATAGTATTCAAATACCCCAGGTTAGTTGTTGCCCCAATGTTCAGAAATTGCTTTCATTGGCATACTATATAATTACACTTGTCCTGGGTATATTAAATACAATGCACAGTCATACTTGTGTCCTATGGGTATGGCACCTGTAGAGTTCGCTTGTGTCGTAGACCAGTATTTTTTTAGTGTCTGTATTTATGGACCGTTCTGACACTGTTTTTCTCTGTTTAACACAAATGATTCACCGGACACATATGGAGCTTAGTAAATAACGAGCTGTTCCAGTTCACACGGTGATATATTTGTTTTTCGGAGTACAGTTCTTCTTTTGATGTCTACGGACACATGGTAGATCGCTGTTCTTAGTACCTAGTTTAGCACATACTGTCTATGTATTCATACAATATTTTACATAGAATATTATACTGTACTATTTTAACAATTATTACTCTACACACTTATGTGGAATCTCTGGTATTTCTACCTCAGATGGTCGACTAAGGGTATCAGCCAGAATGTTGTCCTTACCCTTAATATGCTCTATACTAAAAGTATAGTTTTGTAGAATAAGCGACCACCTGTATATCCGGTCATTCCGATGCACACCACTTTGTATGACCGTGATTGGGGAGTTGTCAGTCTGGACAATGAAGTGAACACCCGCCAGAAATCAATGGAGCTTCCTCACCGCATAGATGACGCTTAGGGCTTCCAACTCTGATATGGAATATCTGACTCAGCAGGTGTGATCTTACGGCTCACGTAGCAAATCGGGTGGAAGATGCCCTCATAAAATTGGCCTAGTACTGCAGCGATGGAGATTCTGCTGGCATCTGTCCTAAGATAATAAACGAGCCTAGGATTAGGCAAGCGGAGGATTGGTACATTACTAAACAGGATTTTCAATTTTGACAATGCAGAAATTAATAATGCATCTTTGACATCCAATTTTACAGATGCTTTTAAAACATTGGAAAATACACTTGTAATTTCCGCTAAATTTGGTATGAATTTGCTATAGTAATTTACTAACCCCAAAAGGCTTCTGACCTGCTTCTTTGTGGTAGGCATGGTCAGATTCATAATTTTTGTAATAATTCTATTGTCAGTCTTAAGTTGACCTTGTGAAATGACATGACTGAAAAAGTCAATTTCTTTTAGACCCAATTCGACTTTGCTCGGTTTGACAGTGAGACCGAAGAGTCGCAACCTATCAAAGACATGTCTTAGTTTCAGTAAGTGTGTTGTCCAGTCATCAGTATAGACACATATATCATCTATATAAGTCACTGTATTCGTCACTCCATGCAGTAGATCTCTAGTTAAGCGTACGAAAGTGGCAGGAGCATTTCGAAGTCCGAAAGGAAGAAAACGCCACTCGTAAAGTCCTAAAGGAGTTGAAAAAGCAGTCAGATGAATGGATTGAGTCTGCATAGGGACCTGCCAATATCCCTTAGTAAGATCTAATTTAGAAAAGATTTTGGAGGTGGACATGTCAAGGATAAGATCCTCGCAGGAAGGAATTGGTTCTGCGTCGATCTTAGTGACGTTGTTGAGCTTTCGATAGTCCACACACAGACGAATTGTGGAGTCTTTTTTCTTAACTAGGACGATTGGAAAGGAGTACTCAGATGTAGATTTCTGGATGATCCCACTAGCTTCTAAATTAAGAATTTCCTTATTTAGACTTTCTCTATAGCTGAGTGGGATAGAGTACGGCCTGCATTTGAGAGGCTTAGAGTCCGAAAGAAGAATGGAGTGCTCGATTCTGTCCGTCCTACCTGGAATGTCAGAAAATATGTCTTTGTACTCTGTCACTAATTGTACTAATTGTCGTCGTTGACTGTCTGTTAGTCCCTGTTCTATATGTATGCTATCCATTGTCGCAGTCTTGTCTACAATGGGAACAGGTAGTTCCATTCCGTCGTCGTCTACCTGATTCAGTACGGTGGTGGTGCTAAGTGCGTATTCTGTAAGCTCACTAGGTGTATGGATATCGTCGAATTTGCCAGTCTCGCTAACTAGTGTAGGTGCGTTGTGTACGTCTGTCGTCTGATCACTAGATGTGGGTGCACTGTGTTCGTCTGTCTCTACTTCTGTATGTTGTCGTGAAAAGTAAGGTTTCAGCATGTTGACATGGAATATCTTTAAGTGTCCGTTTATTGATATTTCATAGTCAACATCTGAAATTTTACGTACCACCTTGAATGGCCCTTGCCATGAGGTCAATAATAAATTTCGTTTGTCTGGAAGTAACAAAAGTATGTCTTGATCTGGTTCAAGATCAATTGTTCTCGCACTTTTGTTGGCGTATTGGCGGTAGATTTGACCCTTCCTCTCCAAAGCTGCCTTAGCTATAATACACGATTTCATGATTTTGTCTCTTGTGTCTGTCACCATTTCGTAAGGTGTTTTTGGGGTGGGAATTTCAATGGAATTAGTTATTACCTGATGGTAAATGGTTAGGGGTCCACGTGGGTTAGCCCCGTACACTAATTCAAACGGTGAGAAACCCGTGCTTGAATGGGAAATCTCCCGATAGGCGAACAGCACTGTTGGTAACAGTGTATCCCAATCAGCTGGGTTTTCTGCTGTCACTTTAGCCAGCATATGCTTAAGGTCTCCGTTAATTTTTTCTACTATTCCATTGCTGGCTGGATGGTATGCTGTTGTAAAATGTTGTTTAATCCCTAACATTTTTGTAAGGGCTTGCGTTGCAGCCGATATGAATTGAGTTCCACGATCGGATATTATGGTCCGTGGAAATCCGAATCGTGAGAACAAGTGTAGAAATACATTGGCAACGTCTTTGGAGGTGATGTATTTCAAAGCTACTGCCTCAACCCACCTTGAACATAGGTCGACCATCGTTAATATGAAGCGATTTCCTTTGCTGGACACCTGATTCAGGGGTCCAACAATATCTACCGCCACAATCTCAAATGGCCTAGAAGCCAGTGTAGAAGGTTGTACTTCAGCTGTAGGATGTTTACCCTTACGTACTAATTGTTGACAGACATTACAAGACCGACAAAATTATTTTATATCATTGCAAAACCCTGGCCAATAAAATGAGCCTGAATTCTGGCCCTGGTTTTGTCGTATGCAAGATGACCAGCAAACGGTGACCTCAATTTTT
>JACEFZ010006789.1:0-40000 GCA_014155875.1 Cepaea nemoralis
TATTTTTTTTGTTTTTAACAGTGAGTTATTGTTACTGTTATGTGATACAGTGAGTCATTGTACTGTTTTGTCTAACAGTGGCTGTTTTCCTCTGTCATGTAATCCAGTTGTTGCGTCTAACATTGGTTGTTGTCCCTCTGTTGTATAATACTGTGGATGTGCATGACAGTGGTTACTTGTCATTGTTTATATATATATGTGGGAGATTAAATGTGGGGCGGGGCACTTACATATGGACACACCCTCTGGGTAGAGTGATTAGTACTCGGGTGTCTGTGGTAGAACTTCCCGGATCTCCCAGCCTTCTATGGGAAACATTTCTTCTATGTTAGTGTTGAACTTGCACCCTTTTCTGCCTTGTTCAATACTTGGGGGTTACGAGCCAATATATTCATTCCTATAGAGGGCGTGTTTGGGTTTTAGACCCCATTCATACTGAATACCCCTAGCGAAACTTGTCCTTATTCTAATTTATTATATTTACCACCCTACAGTAGAGTAGGACTGATAGAACTACAAACATTAAATTTTTAAGAGCATGCATCCTTCTCATCGCAACGCACGCCTGTGAGACCTGGACACTTGCTAAACAAGCTGAACAGCGCATAAATGCCTTTGAATATGCATGTTATAGACGGGTTCTAAGAATATCTTGGATACAGACAAGAACAAATGCATCCATACGACAAGAACTGACTATTGAAGAAGGTTGACTACTTAAGACAATAAAACACTTTGGTCATTTGTAACGTCATGAAAGATTTGGAGAACAATAATGGAGGGGTGTATGCAGAAGAGATGAAGAGGAAGGCCAATGGATGCAGGATCTGGCAAATGATTTCCAGATGGGTGTATCGGACGCGGGGCATCTTGCTTATGACGAAGAATTTTCTGGATGTTTGTTATGGTAGCGAAGTTCTGCAAAGGACATACTACTGAATGATAAAATGAAGTGTCCCAATGTACAAAAACTGTAGTTTCTTGTCGGCAGTACAGCTTCTCTGTCCATCTTCATGGTCCCAATAATATGTGGTTTTGAGACTAACATATCAGCTGCCTCGTTTCCGCGGACACTTGCCTGGACCATGAAGTCACACAAGTTCCCAAAAGTTTAAAATCACCACAAGTGGCAGCCACACATGCTACAGCCTTCCATCCTGAACTTCGCGAAGAGGGGACTTGAAAGTCTGATAAAATGATCGCTTCTGTAAGTGGAGTATAAGGAAGCTGTATTAGTGCCAGCGTGCCAGCCTCTGTCTCCAATCTCACCCTAAAGGAGTTTCTTTGAAACATTTCGCACAGTTCGGCAACGATTGTGACTCTCACACTAGCTGAAAAATGTCATCCAGATGTCTTACTCTGGAGCTGAAAGACCCGCTGTGCCACGGTTGCGTAGTGACAAAACGCTTGCCTCTCGTCTCGTTGGTTATGGTTGGGATTTGCAGCAAAGAGATTTGTAAACATTGATCAGGTCTCCCATGTCCTAAATTGGGAACCAAGAAATATCATAGGAAGTAAAGGCGGCCTTCGTAATAGTGACCACATGACTCCTCGAGTACCGTAAGGACTAACAGTATAGGTCTAGCACAATTTGTCCAATATACCTTGCGGCGTGAAAGAGGTCCTGTAATTTGTTCTTACAGATAGGTCAATCTGATGCACTATTGCATCGTGCCCACTCCCGTTCCAGTTCCAGTTCAAAAACAAAAATTCCAAATTTGACCTCGTCTAACCCGCTTCATCAGCTGTGGTTATTGTTGAGGTACGTGGTTTTTGTGGGTTTATTCACCCTAATTCTTGTCTTGTGAGTCCTATCTCGGACTGGTTATGTAACGTTTGTGTCTGTAACGTCAGCAGTGGTCGGCGGCTATCCTTTATGCTCTTCTGTTGTTATGGTTTTCTTTGTTGGTGTAGGCTCCTGGCTCGTCTGGCTGCAGTCCTTATAAGGACTTTTCGTGATCACACTCCAGCTGGGGATCGGTCGGCGGCTGTCCTTTGTGCATGTTTCCTTTTGTTTTCGTTGTTGGTGCAGGCTCCAGGCTTGACTGGTTGCAGTCCTTAAAAGGACTTTTTATTTGGTATTCTGTCTCCTTTTTTGTGCATTTTCTGTAGGAGCTTTTCGACGGTTTCTTTTTCCTCATTGGGGAAACAGTTTTCACTGTTGCGTTTGCGTATCTGCTGCCTAGCGTTTTCTTCCTCCGTGGTCAGCCATGGGACGATTTCACCGTCCTCGATATAGTACTCGAAGTCGGCCTCACAGTTGTAGTGTACTAATGGGTATATCATCGGTTTCCCCCGGAGTTTTTTAGGCTTCTTCTTTTCTTTTTCTTCCCAGCGCCTTCTGAATTCCTGGCGCTTGAGTTCCTCCTTGTCGACTGGGTATTCTGTGCCTCCTTCAGAGATCCGACGGTATAGTATTGGGTGTCCAATATACCTTGATACTACTACTGCGATACTTCCTGATCAATGTTTAAAAATCTCTTTGCTGCAAATCCCACGCTGCACAACTCTTGGGTGTTGTGGTTGGGCTGCTGGCTTTAGCTTGCTGTTCAGACTCGGTCTCTTGGGTTTCTTCTTGCGGTTTTTCTGTGAGTTCTTGTGTGGCTTCTGTTGGTTTGTTTTGAAAGAGTTCCATTTCAGCTCTATGCAGTTCTCTTTCGGTCTTGATAATTTGTAGGATTTCTTCGTTCTCCTTCTTTATCTCAGCCATGCGCTCGCTGAATCTCTTGTTTGATGTTGAGCTGGATTTCTTTCATGTCGGCCAGCAGCTTCTCATTATCGCTGGTCGGAGTCGTCGTCAGCAGAGCCTTGACTTGTTTCTTCAACTCGTCTATCTGCTTTTGAAGTTGATTTCTTTCAGCTTGTGCTATACCCGTGGCTGTCTCGCCCCTCTGCATTGCTTCCTTGAATGGTGTCTTTGTGATGATGGCGATCTTTAAGACGTCTCTGTGTCTCTGCAGGTACGGACAGCCCAGGTATCTTGCTCCGTGTTTGCCCAGACAGTTGGCGCACTTTCTTCTGTTGTTAGGAGCTCGGAAGTCCGTGTCCAGCTTGGCCAGCGGACACTCCTTGAAGGCGTGGTGATCGGCGCAGTATCGACAGATTTCCGTCTTACTGCGACATGTTGCTCTGCTGTGACCGGCCCTCTGGCATCTTGAACATTGATTGACTCTTGGGATGAATCTCTCTGGCTGTTGAGTTTTCTTGCTGATTGATACTGTGATCGGCATTTCGCTGCCCTCCGATGTCACTACTGCCAAGGTTGTAGGTATCTTGGAGTATGTGAGAAGCCGCTCCGCCGTCAAGACTTGGATGTGAAGATTCTCTTCACGTAGCTGCTTCAGGATTTCTTCATCTGTCAGCTCCACAGGAATCCTCTTGACAACCCATCTGACTGTCTTTGAGTCGGTGTTTCCGACTCTGGTGTCTTTCTCCTCCTTCTTCTCTGCTGTCTTGGTTCTTGACTGTGTTGGGCTGTCAATCTTCTCCCTCGTAGTAGCTTCAGTAATGGCTGTAGTATCAGGCTCATTGATGCAGCTAGCAGGTGGCTCTCGACGTTCCTCTTCTTGTTGTCGGCTCCCACGCTGCACATCTTGGCAACAGCGTGTTTCTTGTTGTTGGATTTTCCACGTGACATTTTCCCGCTGATCAGGCTTCTTGACAGAATAATGCGACTTGACTTGTTAGCGCTCGCAGTGCGAATGACTCGCTACTCTCACCTCGTGAGGACCTATTATAGTTTATTTTCCCTATCTGTACTCCACTCACAGCACCCTGTAAGCTCTGGCAAGTGTTATAATCACACAATGGTGTCCCTGCTATAATCTCTGTGTGTCTATGCTTCTATTCCGTGCCTTACTGGGTACATATTATCTACAGTTGCTATGCGTCCATGCTCTATTTCGTTCCTCACTGCGAACAGTTTCTCCATAGTCGATGCATGTCCATGCTTCTATTCCCTCCCTCACTGGGAACATATTCTCTATAGCCGCTGTGTGTCCATGCTTCTATTCCCTCCCTCACTGGGAACATATTCTTTATAGTCGCTGTGTGCCCATACTTCTATTTCCCCGTCCCCCTTCACTGGGAACATATTCTCCATAGCCGCTGTGAGTTAATGCTTCTATTCTCTTCCTCACTGGGAACATATTCTCTATAGCCGCTGTGTGTCCATGCTTCTATTCCCTCCCTCACTGGGAACATATTCTTTATAGTCGCTGTATGCCCATACTTCTATTCCCCCCTCCCCCTTCACTGGGAACATATTCTCCATAGCCGCTGTGAGTTCATGCTTCTATTCTCTTCCTCACTGGGAACATATTCTCTATAGCCGCTGTGTGTCCATACTTCTATTCCCTCCCTCACTGGGAACATATTCTTTATAGTCGCTGTGTGCCCATACTTCTATTCCCCCCTCCCCCTTCACTGGGAACATATTCTCCATAGCCGCTGTGAGTTCATGCTTCTATTCTCTTCCTCACTGGGAACATATTCTCTATAGCCGCTGTGTGTCCATGCTTCTATTCCCTCCCTCACTGGGAACATATTCTTTATAGTCGCTGTGTGCCCATACTTCTATTCCCCCCTCCCCCTCACTGGGAACATATTCTCCATAGCCGCTGTGAGTTCATGCTTCTATTCTCTTCCTCACTGGGAACATATTCTCTATAGCCGCTGTGTGTCCATACTTCTATTCCCTCCCTCACTGGGAACATATTCTTTATAGTCGCTGTGTGCCCATACTTCTATTCCCCCCTCCCCCTTCACTGGGAACATATTCTCCATAGCCGCTGTGAGTCCATGCTTCTATTCTCTTCCTCACTGGGAACATATTCTCTATAGCCGCTGTGTGTCCATACTTCTATTCCCTCCCTCACTGGGAACATATTCTTTATAGTCGCTGTGTGCCCATACTTCTATTCCCCCCTCCCCCTTCACTGGGAACATATTCTCCATAGCCGCTGTGAGTCCATGCTTCTATTCTCTTCCTCACTGGGAACATATTCTCTATAGCCGCTGTGTGTCCATACTTCTATTTCCTCCCTCACTGGGAACATATTCTTTATAGTCGCTGTGTGCCCATACTTCTATTCCCTCCCTCACTGGGAACATATTCTCTATAGTCGCTGTGCGCCCATACTTCTATTCCCCCCTCCCTCCTCACTTGGAACAGATTCTCTATAGTCGCTGTGTGTCCATGCTTCTATTCCCTCCCTCACTGGGAACATATTCTCTATAGCCGCTGTGTGTCCATGCTTCTATTCTCTTCCTCACTGGGAACATATTCTCTATAGCCGCTGTGTGTCCATACTTCTATTCCCTCCCTCACTGGGAACATATTCTTTATAGTCGCTGTGTGCCCATACTTCTATTCCCTCCCTCACTGGGAACATATTCTCTATAGTCGCTGTGCGCCCATACTTCTATTCCCCCCTCCCTCCTCACTTGGAACATATTCTCCATAGCCGCTGTGTGTCCATACTTCTATTCCCTCCCTCACTGTGAAAAGATTCTCTATAGTCGCTGTGTGTCCATGCTTCTATTCCCTCCCTCACTGGGAACATATTCTTTATAGTCGCTGTGTGCCCATACTTCTATTCCCTCCCTCACTGGGAACATATTCTCTATAGTCGCTGTGCGCCCATACTTCTATTCCCCCCTCCCTCCTCACTTGGAACATATTCTCCATAGCCGCTGTGTGTCCATACTTCTATTCCCTCCCTCACTGTGAACAGATTCTCTATAGTCGCTGTGTGTCCATGCTTCTATTCCCTCCCTCACTGGGAATAGATTCTCTATAGTCGCTGTGAGTCCATGTTTCTATTCTCTTCCTCACTGGGTACATATTCTACCGTGGTTGCCATTCCCACAACAATGTCCGCTTATCTCATCCGTAACCATCAGCGTCTAATTCCTGTTCTGGTCTGTCTTATCTCATCTTGTTCCTCTTGTACCTTGCTGTATCGAGGTGAAGCATAAACAGAGGTAGAGTGCCCGTTTATGGGCTACATGTATCGAGATTCCCAGAAAATCTGCTATTCCCTCTACCGTTTACAGCCACAATATTTTGGCCACGTTATGAGAAGAAATGTATTGGGAAAATTGGTGACAAGTGGTAAAACTGATGGGAAGAGAACAAGGGGAATGCAGAGAAGTAAATACCTGGATGGCTTGGTCAAATGTTATGGTCTAGACAAGAACACTGAGCTGATCCACGAAGCCAGTGATCGCACGAGATGGCGAAACAGGACCGCCCACGCTTATCAGCATGGCACATGATGATGATGACTGTTTACGTGGCCGGCCGCTTCTTCTGCTTCCGTTTGGTCTATACATCATTGCTTGTTATGGTATACTGTTTGTTTAAAAAAAAAGTAGCTTAAAAGTCGACAGAGTCGACTTAATTGCATCGGGTTTTTATCCCATATGGTTAAGTTTCTTTCCGCAGCGCGGAAAGCGTCGCACAAAGCACACGCTCTGTAGCTCCAGCGACGACAGTCAAGAGTCTCTGAAAAATGCACTCGTGAATAGAAGGACGCGGCTCGGAATCGAACCCACAACCTTCGGAGCCCGAGTCAGACGGCTTGACCTTTTCGCCACGGAGGTTAAAGTTAGTTGTATATCCTTAACAGGACGTAGCAGCCAACGGAAGTATATTTTGGCTCCTTGTGATCTTTTGGCAAGTTAACATTGAGTAGTTTCCGTTGCTTTCTGAACGACCGGCACCCATACCATTTCATAAAAAACCAACGCAAGGCGGTCTACTGCCAATTCACAAGCAGCTGTGTTTCGAACACGGTATGCAGGATTACGAACTTGAGTCCCTAACCCCTTAGCCACTGAGCTGGTTAGTTGGTCATCATCATCAAGTGCCATACCGACACGCGTAGGCGTTAATGACTTCCCACAGATCTCGGTCTTTGGTTTTCTGGAGAAACTAGGCTGACGATATTCCTCCATGCCGTCGTCCCAATCCATCCAGCATCATTTCTCATGGCCTGCCTCTGCCTCTCTTCCCCTCAATCTTTCCAGTTGTGACGATGTTCTCCAATGCCTCTCTTCTCATCACATGACCAAAGAAAGCTGTTTGTCTCTTTTTTATTGTTGTATATGATGTTCTAGTTTCATGACCCTCTTTATGGCAGTCGTTGTTAGTTACTTTGGCAGTCCAACGAATTCGCAACATTCTTCTCAGGAACAACAATTCTGTTGCTTCCAAGTTCTTCCTAATTTATTCATTTACATTCCAAGATTCACAGCCATATAGCAAAACAGGTTCTATATAGCACTTCAGCACTTTCTTTCTTACATTCAATTGTGGCAGTCTGGAAATGAGTTTCCACGAACCGCCAAAACTACCTAACGGGTATCCACCGATATATTTTTAAAATTTGGAAGTTCTTCTTCTTCTTCTTCTTCTTCTTTGCGTTCATCCGGAGTGTTTTCAGATGCGATTGGGATGTGTCTCGATATGCACCCTTGGGTTGAAACCCTTAGGCCAACACATCCGACTTTTAGCGTGCAATTTTGACTAGGTTAGCATTCCTGGGAGACTCTCACTTTTGTGGTACCGTCCACCTCCAATCTGGTCAAGTTGGAACGGTCGAAGACTTAACGATCATCCCTCAAAGGAAGGCAGGGACAGTCCATGGCATTTTCCGCCATCCTGGGTGGCTTCCATAATTGCAGAGCCGACACATAGCGCTCTGGTGCTGGGCTCATCGAGGGAATCGTCACGTCCTGCGCATGACTGTTTTAATTCCTCACTTCAATATATTGGGCATTTCGTTCGCCCCAGGCCGTTCCCGCACAAACAAGGCAGGTCTGCAGATGGTAATCACTCAGCGAGTTTTCGGTTCGGACATGTGCTTGTTGTTGTGCCCGTCAGAGCTGTTCCAGGCACGACGGACATTCGGAAAACTACCTAGTCAGAGCTGTTGCGAACAAGAGCGGCATTCGGAAACTAGGTAATCAGAGCTGTTCCTAGCACGAGAGACATTCGGACGAGACATTTCACTCGGACGTAAATGCGTATTGCCAATTTTTATTTTGCCACCCGTAGGACGGCACTTCCGGCTTCGGCTGACATTTTTAATGAGGTTAGCCTTCCTCGGGTTTCGAGACACGTTATACTTATTGTTGTGATGTCGCCCACATTTGATCGTTTCCCTTAAAAAATTACAGGACCGTCACTTTCTCACTTAACTGTTTATGTCGTTTAATCCATTAGGAGCGACACCTGCCAGCCAACTCACGACAGTCAGTTAAGACAGTGTGTTGTATTTGTGACCTGTATACTTGTAGACTTGAGCTCAAAGCAGAAGGCGAATCAAAGGGTTTCTATACAATTAGTAGTCTCACTTACACAGGAAAACGGAACATCTTTATAATCTCTTTAATCTTCTTTCCCTCTCCTCACCCCCACTCTCTCTCTCTCTCTCTCTCTCTCTCTCTCTCTCTCTCTCTCTCTCTCTCTCTCTCTCTCTCTCTCTCTCTCTCTCTCTCTCTCTCTCTCTCATGTGCTTAGTGCTTAGTTTGCTGTTTTCTGGTGAAATCTAGCGCTGCTATAACCCCCACGTTAGTCCTGATTTCATCATATATGATTTTCTTTCTTCTTGATACATCGAGTATTCTTCTCAGGAATCTCATTTCTGTTGTTGTGATTTTTCTTGTATCTTTTTCTGTCACTAACCGGATTGGCATTCGTCGCATAGAGTTGGTGGAAGATTGTGCTGTAGAGTGCTGTCTTAATAACTATTGATATGTGTTTGTTCTGTAGTATTGGTGCCATTTGCCCAATGAGTTGGTTTGCTTTATTCTATTTTAGATATCGTCTTCTGAATTGCTATATGATGATATTATACTTCCTAAGCACTCGAAACTCTTTACTTGTTTCAAGGGGTGTTCTTTTAGATGAATCTTTGTTATTTTTTCTTCTATGGTTATGGTCACTACCTTTGTTTTACTGATGCTATTTTTCATATTATGTTCCTTACACATTTCGTTTAGACTATTTATGTGGTCTTGTAATTATGGTTCTGATTTTGCTATTAATGCTTGATCGTCCGCAAGTATGAGTTCTTTAATGATATAATTTACCGTTGGTTCTTCTTCTGTGTTCATAATGTGGCTTTGTTACGGTCTCTGAGCGGAACGGTACAGCGACCGTTTCCGTGTGTATTTGTATGAAAGCGTGTTGAAAATTTACAAATACATTTCAAAAGTAACGTATCATGTCTTTAAAAAAAATCAGAATGAGTGATGCGTTACTTTTACATGGGATATGTTGAAGTAATTTAAGAACTATGAAACATTTTTCCTCAAAGTGAGGGAAAGAGTTTTTAAGAGTTATATTGAGCCAATCCTGATGTACGGAAGCGAATCACGGACAAGTCGCAGACAAGTCAGGAAATATGTGGAACTTATGGAAATACGGTATTTATAGAAAATTTATGAGAACGCCGTAGTCGGACAATAAGTGCCAAAACGATATCTTCAAATAAGCTAACTCACAAAGAGAACTTTTAACTGGCAACAGAGGAAGACAGCCCACATTCTTAGGCCATATCACGAGAATGGGACAGTTGGAGTATGTCGTCACCACGGGACAGTTGGAGTATGTCGTCACCACGGGACAGTTGGAGTATGTCGTCACCACGGGACAGTTGGAGGGAAGGAGACGCAGGGGGAGATAAAGTGAACAGATCTAGACAGTGACATCATGACTTAGAAGAACATTGGTATACAGAATGATTGGCAGTACACGAGACAGAAAGCTGTGGACAGACATGATGACGGGCGCAGCACCATATGGACAATAAGAAGATGTTGCATGCTCTAGTTCTGCCAAAGCCCGTAAAGTTAGTAATAAAAAATGGGTTATAGTCCTGTAGACAATCCGAGATTACAATGAAGCATCTTTAATATACACACGTAATGCTTCTAATTGCCGGCTTCCTGGCCTAGTTGTTAGCGACTTTTCTCCGTAATCTCGTATACTCTCGTAAGTAACGTAACGACGGTGAGAATCAGCAGTGGTTCGAATCGCGTCGGTAACTTACGGGGTATGTGAGCCGGCCGCTCAGAAAGCAGTGGCAAACTACTGAGCGTAATCTTGCCAAAAAATCAACAATCAGCTGAAAGATGCTGATGTTGACAGCGATGTCCTGTAAAGGATATGCAAAATTTTTTTTAATGCGTTTAATTATATGTCTAGGTACACGGATAACATCAGATGGAAGATGCAGCACAGAGATAAAACGGATAACATCAGATGGAAGCTGCAGCACAGAGATAAAACGGATAACATCAGATGGAAGCTGCAGCACAGAGATAAAACGGATAACATCAGATGGAAGCTGCATCACAGAGATAAAAACATATTTTGTGTGTGTGTGCATATCCTATTTACAAGTTTTTCAGTAAACACCAGCATTTTCAGCTGCAGTTGATGTCTTGGCAAGGTTTACATTTAGTAGTTTGCCATTGCTTTCTGAACGACCGGCTCACATACCTTTCCGTAAGAAACCAACGCGACGCGATCCGCAGCCGAATCTCGCGCTGTTGTGTTTCGTAGTGGGTATACGGGATTACAAACAGCATCCCTAACCTCTTCGCCAGGGAGACCTGCCAAGAACAGAATAGCATAAGCAAATACCGCTTGTTATCACATGAAGAACATTTTGTGCAATAAGCCCTTGTCCTTATGAAGTTCTTGCGTGTTACATAGATCCAGTTGTAACATACGGATGTGACTCCTGTCCAGGATTTACAGCAGTATGCTAAAACTGGATCTAAACAGACGAAATAATCCCCGGAAGCCTTAGAGATGTGGTTTTATAGAAGAATTCTGAAAATTAATTGGACAGCCAAAATAAGCCATCTGGATATTTTGAGGGAAGCTAAGTCGCAAAGACAACTTATTACAAACATCAGAAAGAGGCAGTCATGATTGTTTTGGGCCACCTTATGAGAAGACAAAGACTTGAACACGTTGTGACAACTGGAAAGATTTGCCAAAAGAGAGATAGAGGAAGACAACGTAAGAAGAATATTGACAGTCTTCTGTCATGGCACGGGAGGCAGTAAAGCCATGCTGTCGGAGATCGCAATTTGTGGAGAGGTATGATCACCCACTCCAGCCTTAAAGGCACTGTATGATCATGATGATATGATGAATGCGTTTAAAGATATATTTTACAAAACTAGACAGTTCTGAGCCGGCTTCGTGGCTTAGAGGTTATGACTTTTCTCCGTAATCTCGTATACTCTCGTCGGTTAACGTGATGACGGTAAGAATCAGCAGTGGTTCGAATCGCATCTGTGACTTACGGGGTATGTGAGCCGGCCGCTCAGAAAGCAATGGCAAACTACTGAGCGTAATCTTGCCAAGAAATCGACATACAGCTGAAAGATGCTGGTGTTGACAGCGATGTCCTGTAAAGGATATGCAAAATAAAAAAAAAAAGAGACAGTTCTGAAAATGTGTAAGGATCCAAATCCTTCAGCATGATAGCCCAGCTGATATCTGAACCATGAATCACTCTGAGACAGAACACGAGGAGGACAGGAAAAGATCCCAGTCAGCGCCCCACAATCGTTACTGTACAATACTGCTGGCATATGCCAAGGGCTGCCTGTGTAAACTCGTGGTGTAATGGGCATCGATTCAGCCTTCATCGTCTGCAGGTTTTGAAACGTTTCCTCCTCACCAATCCATTCTGCTGTGACACAACCGATTGACGAAGTTAATGACAGCTAATTGTCGTATTACATATGTACATGGCTATTACATGTCTTGGTTATGACAGCATCATATAAGGCAGCCTGAGACCTTTCCAGAACACGCCTGTATACGTGTGTAAATGTGCGCCCGTGTGTGTTTGTGAGCGTTTGAGTGCCTGCGTGTTGTATGACAATATACTTGCATTGTGAAACCGTTCAGTTCTTGGCTATTTTTAGCCTTACGAATAGCCATAAACTTGTCATAGTTTCTCAGCCAAGGATATGAACACATTAACGGACAAAAACGATACAAACACCAAGGTCTCCACATAGCACAGGCGTATTGAATATATGGGGCCTGGTACCAATTATGTAAAGATACGACGGCAACAGATAAGGTTTGTGCAGGGAATGGTCAGCCAAGGGAAATAATCAACTGCCTTTTTATTGTCAAGTAACTGAACAATCTCAATTCGTATTATGTGTTAACTTTCAATGTTACAGTGGGCGCTCTAGTGTTGCGGTTAGGACTTTACCCTGCCAGTGGCATGAGTGAATGCGTAACAGCGCTCGTTCTAACACATGAAAGCTGATGCTGAGGTAGGGGGTTCAAACCATACACCGGACAGTTGGAAGAAAATGTTGACCTATCGTCCTTGACTAGGGGACGTAACTTACAAGTACCTCTGAAGTCGGAATGGGTTCACCTGATGGCGAAGGACACTGGTAATAGGAAAAGCTAATCCACACGCAAAATTCAGTCCAGTGCTACAAAAAGTAGCGGGTTTGGACGCAAACTGAAAAAAGTCGAAGGGTTCGATGTTATCTCTCGTCGTTCGCTACGGAAGGGAAAGACTGACCACTTATTCATGACTCCGTGCACTCAGCGCCACAAAAGTGTGATGTTTCTAACACATCACATACCCACAGAAGTGTGGTATTGCCAACACATCACATACCCACAAAAGTGTTATATTGCCAACACATCACATAAACACAGAAGTGTGATATTGCCACACACAGCACATACGCACATAAGTGTGGTGTTCCTAATCGCATACCCACAGAAGGCTCCTACCACAAGACTTGCTGTGGTGTGTTGTGTTCAGTGGTCGCGTGAAGCCACTACGTCAAGTCACTAAGAACAGGACCCTTTCACACACGCTATAGGCGTACCGGGCATGTAAAGCTAGACGCACATTGTTTATAGATAAATGGCCACCTGGTGGGCGCTGTGGGCTGTATCATGCCGGCCGCCTTTACTTCCACATACATTTCCTAGTGCCCAGTTTAGACTGGGTCGACCCGGGAACCCATGTCAGTTTTAAACACCCGGATCCGCCCCCGACGAGGATCGAACCCTTAACCAACGGGTGTGCAGGCGCACTGCTCTAACGCCACTCTGGTGAACACTCTAAGTCCAAGCTGGTACTTTAACTCCGTATATCTTCGATTTTTATTCTGTAAATCTACCCAGTCCTAATTAATGTTTGAATTCTTCCTGCACCTGATTATTGTAACCCTGTCAGCCCAAATTATTACTTTAACCATGTCTGCATCTGATTACTGTAACCTACTCAGTTCAAGTTATTACTTTAACCCTGTCTGCATGTGATTACTGTAACCCATTAAGAATAATTTATTACTTTAATTATGTCAGCATCTGATTACTGTAACCCACTCAGTCCAACTTATTACTTTATTTCTGTCAGCACCTGATTACTGTAACCCACTCAGTCCAAGTTCTTACATTAACTCTGTCTGCATCTGATTACTGTAACCCACTCAGTCCAAGTTATTTCTTAAACACTTTAAGAACGTGATTGCCAACTCACATTCCTTCCCTGAAAATTGTGAAAGTTATTCAATTGTTTTTCATACATGCTTACGCTAAAGGCTTGCGAACGCGGTTCGTAAGCCGGGTACCAGGCGTTCGAAGCTCAGCTTCGACCGATTTGTGCAGCAGACCGTGTCGCGTTGTGTTATAACGTGCTAGTATTGGAACCGGTCGTTCAGAAAGCAATGGCAAACTATTGAACGTAACACTTACCTAGTACATCAACAGCAGCTGAAAAATGCTGGTGTTGACTGCAACGTCCCATAAAGGAAACGCAACAATTTTATATATATATATATATATATATATATATATATATATATATATATATATATATATATATATATATATATATATATATATATATATATATATATATATATATATATATTACATGATACTGGCATACCTTAACATAGCTATGTTTGTGTCGTTTCTGTCTTTGCATGTTAGTAATTTTGTTTTCGTTTGCTCACGAAAATTGTCATCACATTTATTGTTTTTAATCTAATTTACAATTAAGAAAGAATTATATTTTTGTTTTATTTTCACAGTTGTGTGTTGAGCAAAACTGATATTCTACATTTGTTGTTTTTTGTTTCCACTATTCGTGAACAATTAACGCCGTACGAATTTGCACTGGCTGAGTACATCACAGAGACAAATAGACCAAATTTGCCTTGGCTGAGTACATCACAGAGACCAAATGTGCTTTACCTGAGTACATGACACAGACAGACCAAATTTGGCTTAGCTGAGTACATTACAGAGACACACAGACTTTGGCTGAGTACACCACACAGACAAAAAGACCAAATTTGCCTCAAACAGACCACATTTGCCCTGGCTGAATACATCACAGAGACAAACAGACAAGATTTGGCTTGACTGAGTACTGACAGAGAAGAACAGAACAGATTTGCCTTGGTTGAGTACAATAACAAAGACCCAGATCTTTGCTTCATTGACTGCACAAAGGCCTACGATAAAATATGACATGTCAACGTGACGAAGATGCATGCAGATCTATAAATTGATGGGAAAGTCTCTAGGCTTGTTAAAAATAAACATTGGAAACAACAAGCTGCCATTAAAATTGATAATGAAGTTGGCCAGTATCAGTCTATTAAAAGATGTCTTTGGCAGGGATGCGTAATGACTCCTTATCTTTCGTTTCTACACAGTGAACAAATGAGAAATTTAGGATATGAGAGGAATTGCCATTGGGAGACAAAATATCAATAATATAAGACATGAAGATAATACAGTACTGATTGCAGACAACGAATCGGATCTGTAGCATTTAGTGGATGCGGTTATTGTACACAGTGAACCATTAGGAATAGAATTAAACTGTAAGAAAACAGACATTGTGGTCCTCTCCAAGAAGAAACACCACAATGTAATTTATATATATATAAAATAGAATGTCTGTATGTATGTCCTTTATGCGTTCGCGAATGGTCCATCCGATTGAGATG
Source organism: Cepaea nemoralis (assembly GCA_014155875.1). NCBI lineage: Eukaryota > Metazoa > Mollusca > Gastropoda > Stylommatophora > Helicidae > Cepaea > Cepaea nemoralis. The sequence goes on from JACEFZ010006789.1 coordinate 15,043, forward strand.
AAATTTTCTACACATCTTCCTCTCATTCCCGTGCTGCCAACTGTCATAGTTTGTTAGTGTAAAAACAGTTATTTACTTAATATTATTCAATATTTTAATTTACATTATAATGTATATATAGCGAGGGGACACAACTTCTAATAGCATTGCTATATATGTAAAATTGTTGCATATTTCTCAAATAAGTGGACCTTTTCGCTACAGTTATCTACAGGCATATACGTTATAATCCTCCTCCTCCTCCTCCCCATCCCTCCATCCTCCTCTCCCTCCTCCTCCCCCCTCTTCTCCCCTCCTCCTCCCTCCTCTTCCTCCCTCCTCCTCCTTCCCCCCTCCTCCACTCCCTGCTCCTCCCCTGCTCCTCCCTCCTCCTCCTCCTCCTTCTCCTATAACAGTGTAGGCTGTTATACGGGGTTTAGTTAGGTGGCACGGCGTGCAAGGAGAAAAGAAATAACCAGATGTTGGGGACGCTCACGGGCTGACGTAGGGGTAACCAGGGGGGAGTTGTGACTTTTCCGCCCAGCCAGCAAGATGCTTTGACTTTTGTAGTTGATGTACGCATTTTTATATTGCTGAAGATTCTTCTAATAAACTGAATTTTATAGTCACCGCTGGCTTAACTTCATATCTACCGTTGCTTTTGAGTCTCGTCACTCTGCAATAGACTCAAATTGGTGCCGTATAAACCAGGATCCCGAATCATGGGTTGTTGAAGAAAACGCAAAGTATTGACCACGGCAGGAATTTTCCGAAGTGCGTTTAAAGAAAGTCATGCTACGTTTCTAAACTATTGCTGAACGCAGTTGGAAAAGATGGCTTCTTCTATTACCATAGCCGTGGCCTGAAACGGTCGTTCTCAAGAGGCTGTTGCTACTCCACATCGTCATTTGCAAAGCGCTATAAGAGCTCGTTGTCAAGTCAGCTCCAGGCTCTGTTGGGTCACTCCTATACGCTGCTGTTAGATACTGGGTACATCATCTAACCGAGTATCTCAATGTTGTTACCAAGGGTCTACCTGCAGCCGAAAAATTGTTTTGCTGATTTGAAGACTGGTCTAATTGGGCAGCCGCAACAACGCTGAAGCTTACTCAAGTTGAGAGAAAAATGTCCAGCTCATGAAGATGTTTATCATAAAGTGCGATCCAGTTGCATTGGGCTCCTCTGAGGCGGGTGGGCATAATGGTTGCCGACCCTGCTAAAGAGGAGAGCCTATTTCAATCGCCTTGTTCCTCTGACCAAAGTTGAGCTCGAGGCGTTTCCAGACCAAAACGATACAGAAGTGCCCATCCATGGGTGAAGTAAGTCAGAAGTGCCCATTCACGGGTGAAGTCAGACGTGCCCAACCACGGGTGAATTTCTCATCACACTAGCGAAGCCAGATAACTGAACCCAGAGGTTTCCAGGATCGAAACTAACAGAACAGAAGTAAATATCAAGCTCTCGTCATTTGGAAGTATTTTGAAGGACACTACTCGCTTGGAAAGTTACAGCCTCAAGTGTATCCTTACATAAAAACTGTATTGATTATATCTGATTTTAACATTGTAATTGTGCAATAATTTTTTATTGGCCGAAGTTATTATAATATTTAACAAAAATATTAAAATGGCACAGGATGAGGCTTCGTTGACACAAATTTTGGGTGGAGTAGGTAGAGCAATAGGCAGACTTAACACAGCAATAAAACAACAAGGAGTAAGTACAGACATTGAAAAATTCAGTGGACAAGCCAGAGATTTTAAGAAATGGATGACAGGGGTAGAAAAACACTCTTTCCTAGTAGGAGCCACGGACGAAGAAAAGAAAAAAAAATTGCTTACCAGGCTACTGTATTACCGGTTTCGGATCATATTAGGAGGAAATTAGAAGCTGGGGCAGATGAGACTGGGAACATTTTAAAGATGACCTGGCCCATAAATATGCGGAGATCACAGATCCACAACACGCTTTCTCAGTGTTAAGACAGTCTAAGCAGAACAATGAAGAAAGTGTTCAACTATACAGCGACAGGTTAATTAATTTAGCGGAGGAAGCGTTTCTAGGACAGAACGTACAGGGTGAAGAGGTGGAAAGGATGTTAGTTGGAATATTTGTTGACGGGATAAAGTCGGATGGACTTAAATTCAAGCTTATGAGGGAAAATCCTGCAAGATTATCACAGGCTGTGGATATAGCTATACAAGAAGAAAGCTTCAGAAGGAGATTTTGATTAAGGGTAGGACGAGAAATAGGAAGCAATAGAGAAGAGAGAATTGAGGAACCTATGGAGATAGGACAAGCAAGGTATGGATGAAGAAGACGGGGAGAAATACAGACATTGCAGGAAAATAATAACGAAAGTAGAGGAAGTCAATTGAGAAATCCTATAAGAGAGACAGTAGCTAATACAAATATAGTCTGTTGGAATTGTGGACAGAGGGGACACACTTTTAGATTTTGTAGCAACCAACGTGCTCAGGTTAGTACACAGAATAGAAGTGTTAATAGTAGACCAAATAGAAATTTTGGAGAAATGCAAAGAAGATGCGGAGTTAATCAGACCAGCGCAGAAATACTGACACTGGTAAGAAATTTATAGAAGACAACGTAGTCGAGGTTTCCAATCGAATGGCCAGTATGATACCATTACGCTAAGGCCACGTCAAAGTTCAACCTGCTTTAGAAGACAACCGCTTTATAACAACGACAGAAACTACCGCAGACGGGATGTAAACGACGTGACGAGAACACGAAGGTATGAAGAGAGACAACATAGCAGGCCAGAAGTCAATGGTTGGCAGAGACAGAATGTTTATAAGAAAAGATGGAACTGGAACTGGCCATCTAATAATGAAGAGCTGAGAACATTGCGAAGTCAATGGTTTGAGATCAGAAGGTTGAGATATGCACTCGCAAAGTCAAACAAAAGAGAAAATCAGCATCAGACTAATAGAACCTTAGCTGATGATCGACAGGTGTTTTCAGTTGTTAGAAGTAGACAAGAAAGAGCGACACAGACACAGACGCAGACAGGTAATATGATAGACAATAATACGCAGACTCAGGTAGACACGGTACAATCGACTAAAAAGATAGGAAGTGGAACACAAACTATTAAGACGGTAGAACTTACAGAACCAGCACAAGTAAAAATTGAAAAGGTTGCGCCAGTCAAAATTAAAGAGAATGTATGTAAGCCGTTAAAACCAAGAAACACCAGACAGAAAGTGAGAAAAAGTGTTAAAGCCAGATCTGCATGTTTGCTGGTAAACGTAGGTACGACTTACGTAGTAGCAGATGCCTCAGATGGAGACATTGAGTTTCTCCCTGACTGTGACATGAAAGGTAGCGGTATAAATAAAAAGAATATTGGTTGTAGGAGTTCCGACTACAGAGATGTTGCTTCCTCTTCTACAACATATAATCAACAGGTTGGGGGAACGACCATATACAGTGATTATTCAGAGGACGAGGGAGGAAGATTTAAAATATATCTTACGTATATACTTAAAATATATCGGACGTATACTGAAAATAGTGAGCAGACCGACGCGGTAAAAACAGGAGTAGCAAATAAAGGAAACAGAAAGAAAGCACTTAAGAAGAAGAATAGTAATAGACATATAGCAGAAATTTACTCGACTACGGAAGATGACATAAGAAAGATCAGAGAATATATGACCATAAGACCTGAATACTTTAATGACAGTCTGACAGTTATAGATACTGAAGATGAGATAGATGAAGAGAGACACATACTAGTAGTAGGAGACAATGAACTATTTGGGTTAGATACGCTCTATGGCTGTTAGAATTCTGAGGATGATGAATGGCATATTGCATTGTTTTAGCTTACGAGATGAATTGCGGTTTGAGCATATACATATGTTTCTGTCTAAAATAGGCAGATGAGTTTTTTTTTGTTGATGTAGTATCACAATATATGGTGCAGACAATAGTGTTATTTTGGGTAGAGAGTCACAGCAAGTGATAGATAATTTTAAAGCTGGTGAGTGGTGGAATATTCTACGTGGGTACGCTATAAAGAATATCTTGTGTTTGGTTGTGGTGCGGGGAGAATAGACAATGTGGAAATTGAAATGTCCCTTGTCCGGAATGGGCGGATGGAGTGGGTTGATCACGTTGAGTGATGTATAACTGGTGTGATTAAAGTAGGGTAGACTGAACACCGAATTTGCACGGAGAAAGATAAATTAATTATGAATGCTCGTACTAGAGTTGACGCGTTGTTTGAGATGGCTTGACTCAGAGCTTTTGGAAGAGTAACTGGAGTATGAAAATGCTATGACGTGATGTCTGAGATAGAATTAAAGTTTCGCTTGTTGGTTTGGGAAGCAAATATAGTAGCATTGGCAGAGGTAAGATGAACCGAGCGTGTCTGATGAGGAGATGTAGATTGAGGAGGAATAGAGTATCCTGTGTAAAATAGCCAGATGAGCGTGAGAGAGTATTAAGACTGTGGAAGCTGATGCTTGAAGAATGCAAGTTCTTGGTGAGGGTGATGAAGTAATTACGTGATGGTTGCGGAGAAAGAAGAGGCGACTAAATCTGAGAAAGTATTATGTGAAGAAGCAAGTGAATCGTTAGAAGCATGTTAGAATGTACGGCTTATTAAGAGCTTGAGGAATTAATAATACAGGAGAATGCAGCGTTTCTTACGTCAGGTATTCGAAAGCAATCATCAGTAAACGTTATGAATGGGAGACTAATGTTACGGAAGAATGTAGAGCTTGAGACGTCAAATGTATGATGTGCTCCCCAGACCTAGTACAATTAGAAGTAAGACCAATGTGGTAGTAGAGACTAATTAAGAGACTGACACTATTTGGTAGAATGATGTGAGAAAATAAATGGCTTGGTTTGCGCTTATACTTGCTGGAGGAGAGGTGATTGTCGATTTTCAGAAAAAAGTATGGTCATTTTTGATTAATGACTTTTGTTGGGGGAATAAATATTGTCCTGCGTATGATGATGTGGGTAACAGATATATTTTGGGGTTAATGCAGGTTAATATTTGTCCTAGCATTGAGTTGTTTTTATTGTTGTTAGGAGTAGATCATTAGTCCAAAAAAGAGATTAATGTTGTTTGATTACAATAAGTAGTTAATTTTATTTGAACTTGATTACTATTTCATTATGTATATTTATTTTGAAAAATGTGGGGATATATGAAATCATGTGTGAAAACCAGGGGGGGGGGGGGGGGTGATATTGTTCTATTTTGATTTGTCTTGACTCCAGTTATTTATGAATTGTGGTTTTATTTAGCTAGTATGTTACTTTGTTTGTTTATTTTCACTTGCAAGACTTATAATGATGTTATTTCTTGAGTTGCCCTGACCATGTTTAATATAGTTTTTCTTTTGGCGTTCAGTTGTGGGGAGTTATAAAATATGAACTGGTCCATATTAAAGAGACTTGTTAATAGAGTCCTTGGGAGTTTTGGATGCAGAGTTACGTTCAGAAAATATGAGGCAACTTTAAGAAATGATCTTCAGTGGGTAGAGAGAAACACATGGATTGAGAGCCATGGAGGGATATAGTTGGCATTGAAATTGGCTGCGGTTGTCAGCAACGATTGGAATAAACGTGGACTGAGAGCCATGGGGAGTGGATTAAATAAGCAAGTTCACAAAAAGGGGGGAAAAGTGTTTTGTTATAAATTATGATTGGTTATCATGTTCAATCGTTTTGCATTGTTAAATATTAAGTATAGAAATTTTTAAGTTGTTAGAACTTGTTAGAAAAATAGTTACCAGTTGCTCGATATGAATTAATATAAACATATGGATGTGGGGGATGAAATAGGAGCTGCATTAGACAGCGTTAATAGAAACACATGGATGTGGGGGTTAAAATAGGAGCTGTATTGAACAGCGTTAATACATAGATGGGAAATGACTGGTTTAACTCAAAAAGAGGGTAGCTGTGCTTATCAGCATAAAATAAACATTGGATAATTAGGAGATGCTGTACTTATGGCATGAAAGAAGAAGTGGAAATCAAAATATAGGTTGGGAAGGTGTGTTACAGATAGAAAGTACAATCATATATTGCTAGCTGTTGTTGGCAGCGCAAATAATAAAATTTTTTTTTACTGAGTGTAGAAGGCTGGAGTTTTAGATCGATGTAACTTTTGACAAGAGCATGAAGATTAACGAATTATGTGATTTGGGTTTTTGAAAACTTTATTTTTATAAAGTTTTGAAAGTGCATGGGAGGATAAATGTGATAAGGGTGACTACTTCTTACTACTCTTCGGTGCGCACCAACCACTTTCCTGTCTATCTTTCCTGTTTATCCTGTGTTGTTAATGTTAGTGAGAGTATGATAGCTTGTAGAAATACATAAGAATTTTCAATTTTTGTTAATCATAATTTAGATCGAAATTTTATGAAATGAAGCGGGTTGCTTTGTGAAGAATATTATACGATGAGTTTTTGGTGATATAGGCTTACGATATGTAAATAATGTATGTGGATATATGTGGGGCATATAGAAAGAATGGAAGATAATAGGGAAACAAAACTCGCTTACACTCAGGAAATAAATGATCGTAGACCCCGAGGTAGACCAAGAAGGCGGTGGAGAGATAATACATGTACAGACCTACAAGCACTTGGAATCAACGACTGGCAAGAGAAGGTCCACCAGAGAGACGAATGGAGACGGATTGTATTTGCAGCAAAGAACCTCAATGGCTCGGAACGCTAAAGAAGAAGAAGAAGAAGAAGGATATTATAATGAAGAAGAAGTGTAGAGTAGGGGCAGTGGCGGTTGGCTATGAGATGAATTGTGGGGATAGAGAGAGGTGTGTAATGAATAAGAGTTCCAGGTTAGAGTTAGAGGTAGGTTCAGATTGGTTAGTACGGGATAGGTAAGCGGATTGCTTATGATTTATAGAAACGAAGAAGAAGTAACTTTAATTATTGTGGGATTATTGGGTTAAGTGTCTGGGGTCATGGATTTGGGGGTAATTGAGTTGTGGAAGTAAGACTTTTCGGGGAAAAGTCTTGGTAGGGTAGGAAGGTAATATAACAGTGTAGGCTGTTATACGGGGTTTAGTTAGGTGGCACGGTGTGCAAGGAGAAAAAAAATAACCAGATGATGCACGGCTGAGCACCGTGGCTATGTAGTTGGGGACGCTCACGGGCTGACGTAGGGGTAACCAGGGGGGAGTTGTGACTTTGCCGCCCAGCCAGCAAGATGCTTTGACTTTTGTAGTTGATGTACGCATTTTTATATTGCTGAAGATTCTTCTAATAAACTGAATTTTATAGTCACCGCTGGCTTAACTTCATATCTACCGTTGCTTTTGAGTCTCGTCACTCTGCAATACTCCCCTCCTCCTCCCTCCTCCTCCTCCCCCTCCTATTCTCCCTCCTCCTCCTCCTCCCCTCTTCCTCCCTCCTCCTCCCTCCTACTCCCCTCCACCTCCCTCCTCCCCTCCTACTCCCCTCCTCCTCCCCTCCTACTCCTCCCCCTTCTCCTTCCCCTCCTCCTCCCTCCTCCTCCCTCCTACTCCTCCTCCCCCTCCTCCTCCTCTTCCTCCTCCCTCCTCCTCCCGCCTCTCCTCCTCCTCCTCCTCTCCTCCTCCTCACATCATCCTCCCCTCATCCTCCCCTCCTCCTCCCCCTCATCCTCCCCCTTCTCCTCCTCCCCTCCTCTCCTCATCCCCCTACTCCTTCCCTCCTCCCCCTCCTCCTTCCCTCCTCCACCCTCTTCCTCCTCTCCTCCGCCCCCTCCTCCTCCTCTCCCTCCTCCTTCCCCTCCTGCTCCCTTCTCTTCCCCCTCCTCCTCCTCCCTCTCCTCCTCCTTCTTTTTCTTTTGCTGCGTTATAATATATAATGATAAAATCTTTAAGGCATTTTCAAAATTTTCATATAAATAATGGATCTATTTTAAATATATGAAAATTTTCTAACTCATTTTTTTATTTCTCTTCGACATCTATACAGTCATCCCAGCATTTATTGCGTTTTCGTGATATCTTGGTAAGTTCGGGCCGGGTCGTCTTTCTTTGGAACGGGAACGGGAGCAGGGGCCGAATATGAATTAAATGAGACGCTCCCTGCCAGGGGCTGGGCAAAGCCGGGTCGGGTCGTCTTTTTTGGGAACGGGAGCAGGGGTCGAATATGAATTAAATGAGACGCTCCCTGCCAGGGGCTGGGCAAAGCCGGGCCAGGCTACTTATTTGGGAACGGGAACGGGAACGGGAGCAGGGGCCGAATATGAATTAAATGAAACGCTCCCCACCAGGGTCTGGGCGAAGCCGGGCCGGGTCAGACAGACAGACAGATAGACAGACAGACAGACAGACAGATAGATCGTCGGGAACGGGAACGGGAGCTTATATGACTACTTATATGAATTAAATGAGATGCTCCCCACCAGGGTCTGGGCGAAGCCGGGCAGGGTCAGCTAGTATATGGATAAATGGAAATATTCTATAACTTATGAATCGTTACAGCTATCTCTGACCCGTCATAACATCTGATGGGACGTACCTTGAAGAGATTAGAAAAATAATCGCTATGGCAAAGGTAGCCTTTTGTAAGATGGAAAACATACTGACCAATACAAAGATGTCAATTGCAATGAGAAAAATAGTGTTGAAGTGATACATAGAAAGCGTAATGTTACATGGATGTGAGCATGGACAATAAGCACACACGTTGAGAAACATCTGATGGCAGTGAAAATGGGGTTTCTGATGAAAATGCAAAGAATGTCATGGACAAGCAGATAAACCAATGTGCAAGTCCAACAAGATACAAAAGTAAACAGCAAATTGATTAGAGAAACTAGACGCAGACAGTCCAGATTTTTTTTGGGCATGTTATGAGAAAGAAAAAAAAACAAGAAAACTTAGTGACAACTTGTAAGACTGAGGGGTAAACACTAGAAAGGCAGGGAGATGAATGTGGCTTGGCCACAGGGCAAAATCAAAAAAAGAACAAAAAACTGATCCACGACTCTGGTGATCACGTGAAATGCATGGCAGATGAAGATGATGTTGAATACAGCACAGAGACAAACAGGCCAGATTTGCCTAGGCTAAGCACAACACAGATACGTACAGACAGGATTGTCTTGGCTGAGTACAACACAGATACGTACAGACAGGATTGTCTTGGCTGAGTACAACACATAGGCATCAGATAGGATTGTCTTGGCTGAGTACAACACAGAGACGTGCAGACAGGATTGTCTTGGCTGAGTACAACACAGAGACGTGCAGACAGGATTGTCTTGGCTGTGTACAACACAGATACGTACAGATAGGATTGTCTTGGCTGAGTACAACACAGATACGTACAGATAGGATTGTCTTGGCTGAGTACAACACATAGACGTGCAGACAGGATTGTCTTGGCTGAGTACAGCACAGAGACGTACAGACAGGATTGTCTTGGCTGAGTACAACACAGATACGTACAGATAGGATTGTCTTGGCTGAGTACAACACAGATACGTACAGACAGGATTGTCTTGGCTGAGTACAACACAGAGATGTGCAGACAGGATTGTCTTAGCTGAGTACAACACATAGACGTACAGACAGGATTGTCTTGGCTGAGTACAACACAGAGATGTGCAGATAGGATTGTCTTGGCTGAGTACAACACATAGGCATCAGATAGGATTGTCTTGGCTGAGTACAACACAGAGACGTGCAGACAGGATTGTCTTGGCTGAGTACATCACAGAGACGTGCAGACAGGATTGTCTTGGCTGTGTACAACACAGATACGTACAGATAGGATTGTCTTGGCTGAGTACAACACAGATACGTACAGATAGGATTGTCTTGGCTGAGTACAACACATAGACGTGCAGACAGGATTGTCTTGGCTGAGTACAGCACAGAGACGTACAGACAGGATTGTCTTGGCTGAGTACAACACAGATACGTACAGACAGGATTGTCTTGGCTGTGTACAACACAGATACGTACAGACAGGATTGTCTTGGCTGAGTACAACACATAGACGTACAGACAGGATTGTCTTGGCTGAGTACAACACAGAGACGTGCAGACAGGATTGTCTTGGGTGAGTACAACACATAGACGTGCAGACAGGATTGTCTTGGCTGAGTACAACACAGAGATGTGCAGACAGGATTGTCTTGGCTGAGTACAACACATAGACGTACAGACAGGATTGTCTTGGCTGAGTACAACACAGAGATGTGCAGATAGGATTGTCTTGGCTGAGTACAACACAGAGACGTACAGATAGGATTGTCTTGGCTGAGTACAACACAGAGACGTGCAGACAGGATTGTCTTGACTGAGTACAACACAGAGACGTACAGACTTGGCTGAGTACAACACAGAGACGTGCAGTCTTGGCTGAGTACAACACAGAGACGTACAGACTTGGCTGAGTACAACACAGAGACGTGCAGACTTGGCTGAGTACAACACAGAGACGTACAGATAGGATTGTCTTGGCTGAGTACAACACAGAGACGTGCAGACTTGGCTGAGTACAACACAGAGACGTGCAGACAGGATTGTCTTGGCTGAGTACAGCACATAGACGCGCAGACAGGATTGTCTTGGCTGAGTACAACACAGAGACGTGCAGACTTGGCTGAGTACATCACAGAGACGTGCAGGCAGGATTGTCTTGGCTGAGTACATCACAGAGACGTGCAGACAGGATTGTCTTGGCTGAGTACATCACAGAGACGCACAGATAGGATTGCATTTTCTGAGTACAGCACACAGACGAACAATTCTAAATAAACCCAAATAATGCCCCTGACAATATCAGCGACTGGACACAAACGACAAAGTCTTGACCGGCAGGGAACTATCGCGCTCAGAGTAGGTAGGACATAGGTGACTGAATAAACACATGTAGAGGTTTTGTCTGCCAGAGTCACCACTGTGTACATATATATATTACACGAGGGAAGTGCTAGGAACCATGCGAAGATTTTTCTCTGTATAAACCAAGATAACGTATCCTGCCCTCTCATTTTAAAATATGTACCCAGGTCAAGTAAGTCAAAAAAGAAAGATTCCCGCTTCATTGGGGATTGGAACATATGACCACCACGCAGGTCGGCAGGCAAATATACTAGCGACTGCGCTTGCCGTGGCTCCCCGGTGCTGTATTGGTTAGACGGAAGCCTGCCACCACCCGGAACTGAACCCAAACGAATGTGCCACTACGACTTTAAAGGTCATTCAATGGATCGCAAAACAACACACCAGTATGTTAGAAGAACATGTAATGATCCTAAATGTGTTTGTTTGGTAGCACACAAGAGTTACTTGATTAAGATGCCATCTGGCTTGAGTCTCGTATATAACCCGCCCCATGGTAGAATATGTCGTCAGCTTATCTTTCTCAACATCGAGGTTCATGTCAGTAACAATTAATTACACGAAACTGAAACGTGTACAAACTGCAAGCTAAAACCTTACACATTGAACACACCGTGCGCAAACAATGACCTACGGAGAGATACAGAAATGTCTAGGTCAGTGAGTCGCATATCTTGAAACAAAGAGTATTTATTATCTTATCTAGATGGGACGCAGAGGTGTTTCCAAGGCACCAGGGCCGGGTTATATACTGGCCAAGACCTATTGACGCGTCCTCGTCGAGCGTCCTGGGCAACAGGTCCCTTCGTGGTCCTGGCTAAAGTCAGTAGGATCGCCGATTCCTCCGAAGTCGGAGAGTGTCTGCCTGTACGGCGAGGAACCACCAGTCTGCACACCAATAAGCCAGACATGGGACAACGGATACTCACGCAAAACTCAGGTCCTGTATGACATCACACTGATGTTGGACAACAGGATGCCTTCATCCGACATACAGGACTTCGCGTTGGAGCTCAAACCAACGAACACAAGCAAGCAAGCAAGCATCTTATCTAGATGTTGCCTTCTAAAGGAAAACCAGAAATAGGGCCCACACAATTCCTATATAAAATTGATCAAACTAGGCATTGTAGTGTTACGCTAAGGCATGGATCACCAAACTACGGCCCGCTGACCGGTTCCGGCCCTGCGACGTAATTTGATCCGCCCGTCGACGGTGCTCGAACTTCCTTGATACAACGTATGGAACACGAGATGTTGTGATACAGTTTAAATCTAACTATTATGTTTAGAATAATATGAGACCTTCACACATGCGGATACCTCATGGCTGCTATGTTTCGTAAATTTACTATTTACTATTTTCAATTATAAATTATTGTATCTAGATTTTCTTATTTATTGCTAATGTTTGCTAATTTCGCGCCATCCATACGTGCTAATGACGTCTACGCTCTAGACGGTTGCCATGATTTCCATGGCAACACACACTGCACACACTCATCTTTCCCTCCCCCAGATGCGTCCGGTTGTCAACACAGGTCTGTGTTCCAGAAACATTTACTTCTTTTTTTCCCAGTCATCCATATTATAGGTATAGTAACAAGGATTTCTTTGTTTGACAGTGATAGGTAAGTGAACTACAAGTGTGAATAGAGGCAATACAATAGCAAACATAGCATAAAAATGCCATTGAAGCCTCGTGTTGTTACGAAAATTTCCACAGCTCAGAAGAATTCCCCTGTCGAATGTGTTAATCGAGCTGGTCTCTAGGCCAGTGTTTTTCAACCTTTCTACTGGAGCAGATCCTTACGCAAATGTTTACGTTGTTCAGTGAACTCTGAGAGATGATCAAAGTGCCTGTCCTACTTTATGTAATAAACCAGATGGGCAGAAATGCTGCAGTTAAGCGATTTCGATTTGCTTCTGTGGAATCCCGGGTTCGAATCTTCGGTAAGGTTCGAATCCTCGGCAAGGTGTAAGATTTTTTTCTGTCGAGGCCAAAAAGGAAATCCTAACCTGCACAGTTCGCGGCCACTGTACTAGCCAGCCGGCCTTAATTTCTCAGACTCAAAGACCCCCCTACCATACACCGCAAGGTACTACACTGATTTGCAAGCAAATGGCTTATTGAAAGAGAAGCACAGAGAAGGAAAACTTGTTGAATTTTACCGCTGCTTACCTGATGCTGAGTTTCAGAAACTGAAGAAATTTGCTGTTGGTATAGGCATCAGTGCTTGGAACAACTTATGTCTATGAGCAAACATTTTCAAAACTGAAGTATAAGAAGTCAACACATCGAACGAGATTGACTGATGAACATTTGAAAGCAATTCTCTTGATTGGATGCAGCAAGTCCAAACCAAACATTGATGTTATCTTGAAAGCCAAATATCAGATTCACAAATCTCACTAACCTTTTTTTTTTTATTTTGCTGCTTAGTTTGTGAGATTCGGATATGTGCACATTAGGTCTGATGTAACTATCTTTTTGCTAACGTCACCTTCTTACCTTCTTTTATAACTTTTGTTTAGTAAATAAATATGTTGGTTGTCTTTGGTTTTTTGTGTGCATTGCACGCCACTCACCCATGATTAACTGAAGTTTTCGTCTCTCTCTCTCTCTCCCCCCCCCCCCCCCATAGCTTTCGTTCTAGTTTGCTAAGTATTGTTAAAGTTAGTTGCATATCCTTTACAGGAAGTTGCAGTCAACACCAATGAATGAATCACTGAAAAACGAGAAGTAGATTATTGTGTTTCGAACGCGGGTATACGGGATTACGAACCGCGTTCGTAAGATCTTCGCCACGGAGACCGGTGCAAGTATTGTACAGAAAGAGTATCCGGCCCGCGCTCGTCATTTTGTCAGTTATCGTGCCCGCCGTAAAAAAAAAGTTTGTTGACTCCTGCGCTAAGGAATAAAGATCCAGTCGACGGCTAAGAAAGCGCGGGAAAGGCACTGCCTCCGTGAAAGAAAAATAGTCAACCGTACAGGAAACCGAAGACTAGTTGCATTCCTACCACTCAGGGCTAGTAACAGAATGAAGTTATATATTCTGCAGGTAGCCTGCCGGTCCACCAATCGTGGGTTCATATTAGCTTTGAGGCGAATTTAAAAAAAAAAAAAAATTTGACTCGACTTCCAGGACGACTCAGCCGAAATTCTTCTTCTTTGGCCTTTATCTTGCATTCCATTTGTTTGCAGGTCTTTCTCTATTTCTTGTGCACCGTGGCTTCCAGATAAAGACCGTTCAAGTTGTACTATTCTCTGGTATTCTTAGGGGTCAGGATGAAGACCGCACACTGGAATGCAATAACCCTCTTAGTTTGAAAAGAAATGTGGTTTCTATTCCCAAGGACTTTTCATGATCAGGTAGAGATGGCATTACTATGTTTGTTTGTTTGGGTTTTTCGCTCGCTCGCTTTGAACTCAAGCGTGGTCCATACACACTACTTCTAGTAGTGATGGACTGAATTTTTGCGTGTGGATTTTCTTTCCGTATTAAGTGTCCCTCGCATTTAGAAGAATCCACTCCGACTTTTGAGGCACTTATAATGTATGCCCCTAAGCCTGACGAGAGGTCAACATCTTAGTCCAACTGACCGGTGTATGAACTGAACTTGCTACCTCGGCATCAGGACACGGGGAGTCTAAGAGGGAGCGCACTTATCCATTCGGCCAGCTGACCTCCACAATATATGTATGACGTCACACAGACTACAGTGGTTTTTACATGGGAGAACTTGGTGACAACTGGCAAGATGGAGGGGAAGAGAACAAGGGGAAGGCAGAGAAGTCAATACTAGGAATAGGATGGCTTGGCCGGCTGACCCACGACTCTGGTGATCGAGTGAGATGGCGAAACATGACCGCCCACGCTTACCGACATGGCACATGATCATGATGATAATGAGTGGTGTTTCAGCACTGTTAACATTACATTGTTTAGTTCTCAGCATCTTAATTACTCCCCCCCCCCCCCCCAACCCACCGAATTTTCTGGTCCAATTATTGTGGCCTCGTTTCGAGCGTCCTCACTTGATCTTACATCAGATTTCGGGAGTGAGATAGCAGGACAAGGTCAGTGCCATTACCTATTTCACGCCATTTCTGGTGGTGGATATCTCCCTGGCCCAGTTTACGTAATAACGTCCTTAAACATAGCAGCCGCGGTAGCGTAGTGGCAAAATACTTGCCTACCGACCCGGTGGCCATGATTCACACCCAGACTTATTTTGATAATTAACCTGGCCTGCCAGGTCGACCCAGCTTAAAATGAGTGCCCGGTAATGTATTGGCAGTTGAAGAGGGCCGGTGCGGTATTGACCACGTCACTATTGGAGTGCAGGTTGGGCAATAAGAAGATGTGTCTAACACCATTTGTACAGATAGCTTTCAGGTGTGTGAAAGACGGCCTTTACTAACTACTTGCCTACATCCCTAAACAGGATTGGATTTTCAAGGATGAAATTATCAATCACTTGACTAGAATGAATTATATTATCCAGCCCCTTCAAACACTGCCTTATCAAGTTCATATCAGAGTTAGCCTGTTATCATTGCCATGACTTGTGGCAGCTGCAAATGTGATCATAGGCAGCGCGTCAGTAGTATAGTAACGTGGTTAGCACGCGTATTTTTGTGGATCTTATATAAATCAACCATTTATCGATCCTGATCCACAAAGGGTGATAACTTTTTTTCCCCCAAAAAAGTAGGTGGTCAGAGGTGACGTGGTCAAGTGACTCATCATAGGTGGCGTGGTCAAGTAATTGTAGGTACGACATAAAAAATACGACATAAAACATCAATAAAGAAAACAAACGATCAAAAGAAGGTATATAATAATGTTAATAAAATATATATATAGAAGGGGAAAAAAACATAGTAAGTGCCCGCTTATAGTTAAGGGTGTGTGATGACGTGGTCAAGTAATGGTCAAGAGGTGGTCAAGTGGTCAAGGGGTGGAGTAACCACTTAAATTAAAGGGGAAAGTACGTGTAGTGATGTGGTGGTGGTTAAAGTGTGCGATGACGTGGTCAAGCAGTGGTCAAGTGGTCAAGTACTGGTCAAGTGGTGGTCAAGTGACGAAATTTTAATGGAAAGTAGTTGTAATGATATGGTGATGATCGTGAGGTGGTAAATTAGTGGTCAAGCAGTGGTCAAGCAGTGGTCAAGTGACGAAATTTTAGTGGAAAGTAGTTGTAATGATATGGTGATGATCGTGAGGTGGTAAATTAGTGGTCAAGCAGTGGTCAAGTACTGGTCAAGTGGTGGTCAAGTGACGAAATTTTAGTGGAAAGTAGTTGTAATGATATGGTGATGATTAAAGGGTGGTAAATTAGTGGTCAAGCAGTGGTCAAGTGGTGGTCAAGTGACGAAATTTTAGTGGAAAGTAGTTGTAATGATATGGTGATGATCGTGAGGTGGTAAATTAGTGGTCAAGCAGTGGTCAAGCAGTGGTCAAGTGGTGGTCAAGTGAGGAAAATTTTAGTGGAAAGTAGTTGTAATGATATGGTGATGATTAAAGGGTGGTAAATTAGTGGTCAAGCAGTGGTCAAGGCAGTGGGTCAAGTGAGGAAAATTTTAGTGGAAAGTAGTTGTAATGATATGGTGATGATCATGAGGTGGTCAAGCAGTGGTCAAGAGGTGGTCAAGCGGTGGTCAAGCGGTGGTCAACTGGTCAAGTGACCACTTAAATTGTAGAGGAAGTTACGTGTAGTGACATGGTGGTGTTTAAAACGATCGCTGACGTGGTCAAAAGGTGGTCAAGTAGTGGTCAAGGGGTGGTCAAGTGGTCAAGTGACCACTTAAATTATAGAGGAGAGTAAGTGTAGTGACACGATGATGATCAAGATGTGGTCAAGTAGTGGTCAAGTGGTGGTCAAGTGGTCGAGTGACCACATAAATTGCAGAGGAGAGTAGGTGTAGTGACATGGTGATGATCAAGAGGTGGTCAAGTTGTTAGGTCTAGAGGTTGGGGTGTCTCAGTCATGAAGTATCAAACTGTCTGCTGTGGGAAGGATGGCGCTGATCAGGGCGAGTAGGTTCTAATACGTTTATCTCTATTGTCTACAATTGGCGTGGTTGTATAGTAATAATAGTAGAGTTGTTTCGTAGTAATATTAGTCATCATCATCAAGGGTCATGTTAGGTGGTATTTGTAATGATAGTAGTAGTAGTAGTAGTAGCAATACCAACAATAGTACTAATTATCATCATCATCACGTGTCTTACCAACGGACGTATCACCCACACATTGCGATCTCCAACACCATTGAACAATTCCGGGGTTGACTCACACTACAGAAATCCCCAATTAACGGCATTACCTTCATGTAATGGTGGTACTCATAGTATCAATAGCACCAGTAGTAATAGTCACCAACATCAACAAGAGACTTAGCGCCTGACATTGGTCAGTATGACACTCCATAAACTATGATCTCCAACACCATGGATACAAATAGTAATAATATTGGTAGTAGTAGTAGTAGTAGTAGTAGTAGTAGTAGTAGTAGTAGTAGTAGTAGTAGTAGTAGTAGTAGTAGTAGTAGTAGTAGTAGTAGTAGTAGTAGTAGTGGCGGCGGTGGTGGTGATGGTGGTGGTGGTGGTAATAGTAGGAGTAGTAGAATAGCGAGGGTGCTTGTTGTTTCACTAAGTATTTGTATATCGTATGTAGTATAAAGCTAGTTTGTGTTGTATGCCATGTAAGGTGTTACTGAAATATCTGTATTTTGTAGTTCTAAGAGGTGATGATAGTGTCTCCAGTGCTGCGAAAAAGGCTCATTGTGAGATATCGATCATTTCTCAAAGAGACAGCATCCGGGGTGCATGCCCATTACGAGCAAACAACGATAAGGCAACGACAAGGCAAAATGGCGTCGAATATAGCGTAAAGTACACTACTTATGAGGTCATCGGTTGTCCGTTCCATCACGGTCGACAAATAGGCGCTCACTAACTTCACAATATGCTCACTCAAATAAACATATAGGATAATAAGGCACCGACCCAAACAAGGAAAACGGACAAAAACAAGGGGGGAAAATGACATAAGCGTCAAAATATAACACATACAAAGACAGATACAACAGTGACTAAAAAAATAATAAAAATGACACGACAAAATAACACACACACACACACACACACACACACACACACACACACACACACACACACACACACACACAATGAAAACTGAAACAACCAATGAAAAATCGCTGACACGAACACTAGAAGCTGACACAAACACTAAACAAGGTACCTAAAGAAAAGCTAAACTTTGTTAACCAAAATGTGAAAGTAGGAAAATGTGATACCCAAATGTAAAACAAATACAGGAATAGCTCGTCCCAACTTATAAAAAGTAGGAAAATATGTCAACCAAATGGGGAAAAGTTAGGCCAAATACAAAAATATCTAACTCAAACTAATGAAAAGTAGGGAAACTTTGTTAACCAAAGGAGGGGAAAAACCTAGGTCAAGTAGGAAAATCTGTTACCCAAATGTGAAAAATGTCGGCCAATACAGAAATAGTTCGTCCACACGTATGCAAACTAGGAAAATTTGTTAGTCGAACAGGATAAAATATTGCCCAAGTAGGGAAATTTGAGAGCCAAATGTGAAAAAATATAAGACAAAGAGAGGAATATCTCGTTCGAACTTATAAAAAGAAGGAAAATTCTCAACCAAATGAGAAAAATTTAGACCAAGTATAGTAACATCTCAACCTAACTTATGAAAAGTAGGAAACTTTGTTAGCCAAAGCGAAAAAAACCTAGGTCAAAAAGGAAAATCTGTTAGCCAAATGTAAAAAATGTCGGCCAAATACAGAAATACCTCGTCCGCACTTATTAAAATTAGGAAAAATTCGTTAGCCAAATAGTAAAAGTATTACCCAAGTAGGAAAATTTGATAGCCAAATGTAAAAAAAAAAAATAAAAAAAAAAAATATCACCCAAAGAGAGAAATATCTCATCCAAACTTATAAAAATAAGGAAAATTCTCAACCAAATGAGAAAAAGTTAGACCAAATATAGTAACATCTCAACCAAACTTATGAAAACTAGGAAACTTTGTTAGCCAAATGGAAGAAACCTTGGTCAAGTAGGAAAAATCTGTTAGCCAAATGTGAAAAATGTCGGCCAAATGCAGAAATAGGTCGGCCACACGTATGCAAACAAGGAAAGGTTGTTAGCCAGATAGGAAAAGTATTAACAAAGTAAGAAAGTGTGATAGCCAAAGGTGAAAAAATATCAGCCAAAGAGAGAAATATCTCATCCAAACTTATAAAAAGAAGGAAAATTCTCAACCAAATGAGAAAAAGTTAGACCAAATATAGTAACATCTCAACCAAACTTATGAAAACTAGGAAACTTTGTTAGCCAACGAGAATAAAAACCTAGGTCAAGTAGGAAAATCTGTTAGCCAAATGTTAAAAATGTCGGCCAAATACAGAAATACCTCGTCCGCACTTATTAAAATTAGGAAAAATTTGTTAGCCAAATAGTAAAAATATTACCCAAGTAGGAAAATTTGATAGCCAAATGTAAAAGAAAAAAAAAATATCAACCAAAGAGAGGAATATCTCAGCCAGACTTATAAAAAGTAGGAGAACTATGTGCCAAATGGGAAAAAGTTAGGCCAAATACAGAAATATCTCAACCAAACATATAAAAAAAAATAGGAAAATTGATAACCAAACGGGACATATGTTGACCAACTAGGGAAATGTGTTACTCAAAGAGGAAAAAATAATGACCAAGTAACGAAATACATTGCTCAAACTTATGAAAACTAGGAAACTTTGTTAGCCAAATGGAAGAAACCTTGGTCAAGTAGGAAAATCTGTTAGCCAAATGTGAAAAATGTCGGCCAAATACAGAAATAGTTCGGCCACATGTATGCAAACAAGGTAAGGTTGTTAGCCAGATAGGAAAAGTATTAACCAAGTAAGAAAATGTGATAGCCAAAGGTGAAAAAATATCACCCAAAGAGAGAAATATCTCATCCAAACTTATAAAAAGAAGGAAAATTCTCAACCAAATGAGAAAAAGTTAGACCAAATATAGTAACATCTCAACCAAACTTATGAAAACTAGGAAACTTTGTTAGCCAACGAGAATAAAAACCTACGTCAAGTAGGAAAATCTGTTAGCCAAATGTAAAAAATGTCGGCCAAATACAGAAATACCTCGTCCGCACTTATTAAAATTAGGAAAAATTTGTTAGACCAATAGTAAAAATATTACCCAAATAGGAAAATTTGATAGCCAAATGTAAAAAAAAAAAAAAAAAAAAAAAAAATATCACCCAAAGAGAGGAATAGATCGGCCAGACTTTTAAAAAGTAGGAGAACTATTTGCCAAATGGGAAAAAGTTAGGCCAAACACAGAAATATCTCAACCAAACATATAAAAAATACGAAAATTGATAACTAAACGGGGAAATATATTGACCAACTAGGGAGATGTGTTACTCAAAGAGGAAAAATAATGACCAAGTAACGAAATACATCACTCAAACTTATGAAAACTAGGAAACTTTGTTAACCAAAGGGAAAAAAAACCTTGTTCAAGTAGGAAAATCTGTTAGCCAAATGTGAAAAATGTCGGACAAATGCAGAAATAGTTCGGTCACACATATGCAAACTAGGAAAAGTTGTTAGCCAGATAGGAAAAGTATTGGCCAAGTAGGAAAATTTGAAAGCCAAATGTGAAAAAATATCACCCAAAGAGAGAAATATCTCGTCCAGACTTATAAAAAGTTGGAAAATTTGTCAACCAAATGGGGTAAAGTTACACCAAATACAGAAACATCTTAACCACATTTATAAAAAAACGAGGGGAAAATGTCGACCAAATACAGAAATAACTCAACCCAATTTATAAATATGGCAACCAAACTTATGAAACGTAGGAAAATGTGTTAACTAAAAGGGGAAAATATGATAAACGTAACGAAATATCTCAGCTAAACTTATAAAAAGTAGGAAAATATGTCAACCAAATGAGAAAAAGTTAGGCCAAATACAGAAATTTCTCAACCAAACTCATGAAAAGTAGGAACATCTTGTTACCCAAATAGGAAAAATATTGGTCAAGTAAAGAAATAGCGCGGTCAAACTATAAAAACATACCAACATTTGTTAACACAACTTGGCCACTTGTTCTTACAAACTTGCTCGCTGGCTCAAACAATTTGTCCACTTGCTATTACAATCGGTCGACCTATCGTATCAATTCACACACTTACCATAACAACTGTCCCTTTTCCCCAACAACGTGTCCACCGACTCTCTCATATTATCGACTCGCCCTATCAACTTACCCACTGACTCTAACAACTTCCCCACATGGGCTCACAAAATTTCCATTTGTTATTACAACTTGTCGACAGTCTCGACCAAATTACCACTTACTCTTACAAACTGTCCCAACTGCGCGCACAAAGGTGTCCACTTGTGATTTCACGGCCTCCTCACCACATAGATAAGTAGCCCTCATAAAAGACAAATGTATCCCGCAAGTCATACAGAAGAGTCCCCCATACTGTCATCAAAAAATATTTGTGTGTGTAGGTAAGTTCATGTCTTTGGCAGTTCATATTTTGTAAATTCATTTCTTCAGCATAAGATTTGTGTAAGTTCACACCCTCATCATAAATTTTGTTGTGTAAGTTCATGTCTTCGACAGCGTAACCAGGAAAAGATCGAATTAGTTATCCCCCTTAGTCTGGGATTTATGAAAATATATGCTCCCGCAAGCGATATTACTCATGACGTCATATAAACAAAAATATAAAGGATAACAAACGAGGCAGATGTTATCCTTTATATTTTTGTTTATATGACGTCATGAGTAATATCGCTTGCGGGAGCATATATTTTCATAAATCCCAGACTAAGGGGGATAACTAATTCGATCTTTTCCTGGTTACGCTGCCGAAGACATGAACTTACACAACAAAATTTATGATGAGGGTGTGAACTTACACAAATCTTATGCTGAAGAAATGAATTTACAAAATATGAACTGCCAAAGACATGAACTTACCTACACACACAAATATTTTTTTGATGACAATATGGGGGACTCTTCTGTATGACTTGCGGGATACATTTGTCTTTTATGAGGGCTACTTATCTATGTGGTGAGGAGGCCGTGAAATCACAAGTGGACACCTTTGTGCGCGCAGTTGGGACAGTTTGTAAGAGTAAGTGGTAATTTGGTCGAGACTGTCGACAAGTTGTAATAACAAATGGAAATTTTGTGAGCCCATGTGGGGAAGTTGTTAGAGTCAGTGGGTAAGTTGATAGGGCGAGTCGATAATATGAGAGAGTCGGTGGACACGTTGTTGGGGAAAAGGGACAGTTGTTATGGTAAGTGTGTGAATTGATAGGATAGGTCGACCGATTGTAATAGCAAGTGGACAAATTGTTTGAGCCAGCGAGCAAGTTTGTAAGAACAAGTGGCCAAGTTGTGTTAACAAATGTTGGTATGTTTTTATAGGTTTGACCACGCTATTTCTTTACTTGACCAATATTTTTCCTATTTGGGTAACAAGATGTTCCTACTTTTCATGAGTTTGGTTGAGAAATTTCTGTATTTGGCCTAACTTTTTCTCATTTGGTTGACATATTTTCCTACTTTTTATAAGTTTGGCTGAGATATTTCGTTACGTGTATCATATTTTCCCCTTTTAGTTAACACACTTTCCTACGTTTCATAAGTTTGGTTGCCATATTTATAAATTGGGTTGAGTTATTTCTGTATTTGGTCGACATTTTCCCCTCGTTTTTTTATAAATGTGGTTAAGATGTTTCTGTATTTGGTGTAACTTTACCCCATTTGGTTGACAAATTTTCCAACTTTTTATAAGTCTGGACGAGATATTTCTCTCTTTGGGTGATATTTTTTCACATTTGGCTTTCAAATTTTCCTACTTGGCCAATACTTTTCCTATCTGGCTAACAACTTTTCCTAGTTTGCATATGTGTGACCGAACTATTTCTGCATTTGTCCGACATTTTTCACATTTGGCTAACAGATTTTCCTAGCTTGAACAAGGTTTTTTTTTTTCACTTTGGCTAACAAAGTTTCCTAGTTTTCATAAGTTTGAGAGATGTATTTCGTTACTTGGTCATTATTTTTTCCTCTTTGAGTAACACATGTCCATAGTTGGTCAATATATTTCCCGTTTAGGTTATCAATTTTCCTATTTTTTATATGTTTGTTTGAGATATTTCTGTATTTGGCCTAACTTTTTCCCATTTGGTAAATAGTTCTCCTACCTTTTATAAGTCTGGCCGAGATATTCCTCTCTTTGGGTGATATTTTTTTTTTTACATTTGGCTATCAAATTTTCTTACTTGTGCAATATTTTTACTATTTGGCTAACAATTTTTTCCTAATTTTAATAAGTGTGGACGAGATACTTCTGTATTTGGCTGACATTTTTTACATTTGGCTAACAGATTTTCCTACTTGACCTAGGTTTTTTCGCTTTGGGTAACAAAAGTTTCCTACTTTTCATAAGTTTGGTTGAGATGTTACTATACTTGGTGTAACTTTTTCTCATTTGGTTGAGAATTTTCCTTCTTTTTATAAGTTCGAACGAGATATTCCTCTCTTTGTCTTATATTTTTTCACATTTGGCTCTCAAATTTCCCTACTTGGGCAATATTTTATCCTGTTCGACTAACAAATTTTCCTAGTTTGCATACGTGTGGACGAAATATTTCTGTGTTGGCCGACATTTTTCACTTTTGGGTAACAGATTTTCCTACTTGACCAAGGTTTCTTCCATTTGGCTAACAAAGTTTCCTATTTTTCATAAGTTTGAGCGATGTATTTCGTTACTTGGTCATTATTTTTCCTCTTTGAGTAACACATTTCCCTAGTTGGTCAATATATTTCCCGTTTGGTTATCAATTTTTCTAATTTTTATATGTTTGGTTGATATATTTCTGTATTTGGCCTAATTGTTTCCCATTTGGCACATAGTTCTCCTAATTTTCATAAGTTTGGCCGAGATATTCCTCTCTTTGGGTGATATTTTTTTCACAATTGGCTATCAAATTTTCCTACTTGGACAATATTTTTACTATTTGGCTAACAAATTTTCCTAATTTTAATAAGTGCAGACGAGGTATTTCTGTATTTGGCTGACATTTTTTCCATTTGGCTAACAGATTTTCCTACTTGACCTAGGTTTTTTCGCTTTGGCTAACAAAGTTTCCTAGTTTTCATAAGTTTGGTTGAGATGTTACTATATTTGGTCTAACTTTTTCTCATTTGGTTGAGAATTTTCCTTCTTTTTATAAGTTGGAACGAGATATTTCTCTCTTTGGCTGATATTTCTTCACCTTTGGTTATCACATTTTCTTACTTGGTTAATATTTTTACTATTTGGCTAAAAAAAATTTCCTAATTTTATTAAGTGCGGACGAGGTATTTCTGTATTTGGCCGACATTTTTTACATTTGGCTAACAGATTTTCCTTTTTGACTTAGGTTTTTTTTTCGCTTTGGCTAACAAAGTTTCCTACTTTTCATAAGTTAGGTTGAGCTGTTACTATACTTGGTCTAAATTTTTCTCATTTGGTTGAGAATTTTCCTTCTTTTTATAAGTTGGAACGAGATATTCCTCTCTTTGGCTTATATTTTTTAACATTTGGCTCTCAAATTTCCCTACTTGGGCAATATTTTATCCTGTTCGACTAACAAATTTTCTTAGTTTGCATACGTGTGGACGAACTATTTCTGTATTGGCCGACATTTTTCACATTTGGGTAACAGATTTTCCTACTTGACCTAGGTTTTTCCCCTCCTTTGGTTAACAAAGTTTCCCTACTTTTCATTAGTTTGAGTTAGATATTTTTGTATTTGGCCTAACTTTTCCCCATTTGGTTGACATATTTTCCTACTTTTTATAAGTTGGGACGAGCTATTCCTGTATTTGTTTTACATTTGGGTATCACATTTTCCTACTTTCACATTTTGGTTAACAAAGTTTAGCTTTTCTTTAGGTACCTTGTTTAGTGTTTGTGTCAGCTTCTAGTGTTCGTGTCAGCGATTTTTCATTGGTTGTTTCAGTTTTCATTGTGTG
>JACEFZ010006789.1:45000-310806 GCA_014155875.1 Cepaea nemoralis
TTTAGGCATCGTGGGGGAGGGGTTATTGAAGTTCCAGCGCCTGTGACTTGCACCTTTCCTAAAATTTCCTCAAATTTCCATGAGTATTTATGAGCATACTCTTTTATCTAATAATAATAATAATAATAATAATAATAATAATAATAATAATAATAATAATAATAATAATAATAATAACAATAATAATAATAATAACAACAACAACACACGCTTGCTTCACGAACATTGAACAATTCCAAACCATTGATTTCCCTCCCTTACATCTGAAATAAGTAATAAATCATCCAATATTGTAGTCAACTCAAGTATTGTTTTGTCAGCCATATTTATCGCAATAACCAGCAATAGCAAGACAGGGGAGATGACTTCGGTAAGGTACTTTTTCGCATTGAACACAAAGTTACTTCCACTTTATCAACAAAGGGACACTGCTATAAGAAATATGAACTCTCGAATAATCAACATCATTGCACTCCGGATTTTCCCACAAGTGCACCGTCACTTTCTCCAACAAAGAGTTCCCATGCTGATGGTACCAGTGATTGAACGTCTGCCTGGGGTTTTCTCTAAGCGTTAAGTGTAGTCCTGATCTTCTGCTGACCTCTCGCTGAATCTGTCTCTTCAGGTGTGGTTCCTTTGTTTTCTATGCTTCACTTTCCACTCGATCCCGCAGGGATCGCAGCCATTAGTACATTATAGTATGGGTGTACAAACAGTACAAGTGAGCATAAGATCATTTCCTTCTGGGTAGTGTACATATGGTGCCAACCCCATAGTGTTATGTGCCAATCTGGTACTAGGTCGGTGACGTCATCAATACCTGCCGGCCGCCGTGACTTCCCACAACATTTCTTGGTGCCAATGTTAGACTGGGTGACCTTGGAGTCCAGGTCATCCCCATTCGGGAGGGGGTTCGAACACGAGACCACCGGCAGGCAGGAAAGCATTCTAACCTCTGTGTTTGGGTATATGGTTCTCCACAAGTGTACTGTGGTGGACGAACGAACGAACGAACGAACAAACTTTATTTTCAAAGGGTTAAGAATTGGGCACGCAGGACCGTCTAACATTCTGCCCTTCTATCACTCTCTTTCATACATTATTTCATTCACACATCATTCAAGGCTAACAAAGAACAGTAACAATATAAAAGATATGCATTATAAAGGCATGGGCAAAATGCAAACATCAAAACTACACGACACAGTAATATTAGATAATGGTCTGACACTTGTTATTAGCCATGTGGAATATACTGGCCTACAAAAAGGTGATTGGCTGTTATACTAGGGTTTTGTTATTATTATTATTATCTCAATTATTAAGGGGGAAGGTAATCCGTAGTGAGATAGTGTTCGAATAATTTGCGATTATATGAATAGGGATTGGTGATGTCTTTGATTTCTTGTGGAAGATTGTTCCACAGCTGAGATGCAGAGTACGTTAAGCTTGTTTTGTATAAGTCAATCCTAGGCTTCGGAATGTGTAGTATATTTAAACGTTTACTGTGTCTAGCATTATATTTAAACAAAGGCCAAAGATAATTTGGGGCATTCCTTTGCAGGATTTTGTGAATTAGTTTAGCTTTATTGAAAAGCAGGCGTTTGCGGAATGGTAGTAACTGAAGGCGTTTATACAGGCTAGGATTGTCAGATAAATGTTTGCTATAAATTAGACTCATGGCCCGTTTCTGGAGTGAGTAAAGTCGCTTGGTGTTTGAATTAGAACAACCGTCCCAGATTGTAGAGCAGTAGTCAAAGTGTGTCTATATATGAGAAGTATAGAATAGAGACAGACGAGACAGACGAGCAGGCAGGCAGACAGGCAGACAGGCATATACGCAGGAATGATGGCCCTCTCACAGGTAAACACAATTATAAAATTTTCTTGGAATGATATGTTTCAGTAACATGAGACTCTGATTTCTCGCATGCTTCTATAAAACATAATAATAATTGTATGATACTATAAAACGTATAGATTGTTTGTTAAATTAACTGTTTCGTTCGTTTCATTTGCTTCATTCCATCTTAGTTTGTAATTAAACAGAAATACGTTATAATCTCTATAAGCGGACTAATACAGGGTAAGGGGTGATAATTAACGTGGAAAGCCCGATAATTGTTCGCAGCCTAAGGCGCTAATTTTACCAATTTACTTATTTTTGAAGCATAAACACGCTGAATACAACATGCAGAACAACACAATATACAATGAACTTATAATAAAATCACTATTCAGAAATTATAGAATGACTTTCCACACAGTTTGACTTGACAATAGTTTGTGGGAGATTGAGGCACAGACAAAACAAGTCTACCTGTGCTATCATCTGAAATGACCAGAATATGGAGATGTAAATGTGTTTATGTTTTGAAACAATGATTTTTCATTTCGAAAAGAGGAGAAGGGAGTGAAAAATATCGCTTCTTGGCCTTTTGGATAAGGTCAAAGTGTAGCCATCTGCACTTTGATATAGCCTTTGCTACTAGTAGAGGCCGTCATCAGAATGACACACAGGGACGTCGAATTTCATGGTGCTGCTCTTGCTCCTGAGGGTCACTGAGCTCTAAAAATAATAAAAAACAAAACAAAACAAAACAAAACAATAACAAATGAAACCTTTAACATAAAAAAGAAACTTTGCTCGCAAGATGAAGCAAACCAGACCAATTCCTCAGTAGGTCCGTACGAAGACAGGACACACAGTCAGAGACAATGCCAAAAGTTGACATTAGAAACGCATTAAGCTGAAGATGTACGCTCTCAAATGTTAGAAGTTTGGTCTATATTTCTGTTATTGTATCTGGTTTAACTGCAATAACATTGTCATTATCATTTAAAAAATAATTATTCATTAATTTCTGTTTTAATATTTGTCAGTTAAATATTCATCACTATCATCGGCATCTTCTACTATAGTCGTCAAGTATCGTGGGGAAAAATAGTTGACGCTTCAGCGCGCGATGGGTGGCACTGGATATTGTCATTCCGTGTGACTGTACAATGGTTTTGATGTCCTTAATCCATTCTCCTCTCTTGTCGTCGTAGCAGATCTTCTTTGATGTAGGGCCATTTCTGGTAGTTGATGGTGGTGCATTCTAATGAGATGGCCAAATCATTTGATCTTCTGCCTTTCAATATATGTGGCACAAGTGTTGATCCCATTGTCTGTCTGATAACATCATTTCTTAGTCGGTCTCGGTTAGTTAGGTTGGCAGCTCTCCTCAAGCAACTCATCTCATAGGCGTTGATTTTGCTTAAGTTTGGATATGTCCAAGTTTGATATTGGTAGCATAGGGTTGGTGTGAATACATTAAAAAAAAAAATTATCTCTCGTTTTGCGGACATAAGTATATTTGGATGTTTCAGTATGGGTAATAGCCTATATATAAGCGCACTTGCTTTTTGACATCTGATTTTGTTTCTTTGTCTATTCTGTCGTCTTCTGTGATCATACTTCAAGATATTTGAATTCTTTAACTTGTTTCAGAGGTGTGCTATTTATCAGTTAAATGTTAAATCCGCTATATCCCAGAATGGCTATATCGAAGATGTACTGTACCATCACCAGCGTTTGTGTCGATGCTGGGATGTAAGCTCAAGATTGTTCCGCATAACAGAAAGGCCTGGTTCTCTTTGTAAAGTAGACAGCCTCCGCACGCTGGAATTCAGCCCTAGAATTTGGCGATATTACCACTCTAACACCGAGCAGACGTGGGGTTGAAGGCTAGCCTAGATATCTGACAGTTTATGAGGTAAATTTATCCGAACGTTAATCAAAGGATCTGTACAGAACAAAAGCACTATCTGTGACGTCAGATGTCCAAGAGAGACGGCCTCTGTAGTGGTTGAAGTATATCTGTAACCCGTGACTGACACATTCCTCCCCTCTACCAGCTGGTGTTTAGCTTAATGAGAGGACATTATAACTACTGACAACCGATGTATGCTCCTCTCTTCCCCTTCCCGCAAATGTAGCAATGCTAATAGTTTCAGCAATGCAGTGGCTATAAATAGGTCGGATTTGTCAGCTTAGAATCACACTCAGATAAAAACATAATAATCTTTCAATATTCAGAACAATATTTTCCCGCACTGAATTTGAGTAACAAAGACACACACATTAGATTGCACGATTTATTGCTTAGTGTATTTTGCTGCATCTCGTCAGGTACACAATGCTTTAGTTTATATTATGTGATTTCTGCCGTAGGCACTTAATGAGATGCTTCGAAATATTCCAGGCAATGAATCGTGCAATCTATTCGTTGTGTCTTCGTTATTCAATGACTGAAGTGTAAGGAGATCTGCATACAACAGTCTGGCCTTTTCACATAAAATTGCCTGCGAAACAGTATCGCCATCTAATTGTTTTTGATTTATCGAAATTAATCATAACTGTTCGACATCTTCGATTGTTTGCGACCTCTGTTTTGTTAGCACATTCACGCCTTTCGTTACATTACCAACCTTTATTGCTTCCTTTTTCGCCACAATGGAGCTTATCGTGGATGGCGACTTCCCGTACATACGGCCGATTTCAGCAATTATATAGTATTTCGTATTCGTATATTTTCGTTATCATATTATATACAATTCGTATTTTTCAGTGATTTCCTTCTTCAAAGCTATTGTGTTCCCGGCCTTCTTCTTCGAAGGGCTGCTTGCTCAGGAAACTTTCTTTGGTCCCATGATGGAGGATCGGGTTAACGCATTAGCAAGTGATGCCCACACAATGAGAAATAACGCTAAACTGAGCAGAAGAAAACGTGGGTCCCTTTGTTTTCGCAAAAGTAGCAGCGAGGTCCCGTGGGCAGGCCGACGAAATCTGAAGCAGCCGACGAAATCTGAGGCAGCCGACGAAAACCGAGAAACTGGAAAAAAATCGATGAAAACCGAAATCGACGAAAACCGAAGGCAACGAAAACCGAAATTTCACTATAATCACATTGGGACGTTAGTATAGGGAGTGGCCAGCAGGCTCTAAGGAAGTAGAAATTCAGCAATTAATTCGTCCTGGCGATGCGATTATCTATACCGATGGCTCTGTGTTAAGAAGAAAAGAGCATGCGAGGTCGTGACAAGACGAAGCATATGACGCCGTAACAAGACCAAACATGACATGGTAACAAATTCAATCATATGGTGCTATAACAACACCAAATATGTGACGTCGTAACAAGATGAAGCATATGATGTCGTAGTTTGAGTATAATAATGGCAGATCTAAAGTAATATAACAAAGAACAGCACTCACGCTGGGTACTCACATCACACAGCATATACTGTGGACAAAGCATACACAACCTCACTCCATGTGAATCAAGGATAAATTGTTTCTGAATCTCTGATGCGATTACTACTACATCATTCCTCGCTCATCCAACCCCCTTTAAAATACTCCGTATGTGAGGTGGACGCGTCCTAACCTGGACCCTCAGACCGTATGCAAGCACTTCTTACTGCATATTTTTATGGACCAATATCATTCGATGGGTGATATTTTTAATTATCACCCCGGCCGCCTTTATTTTAAATGGCATTTTCTGGTAACCATTTGAGGATGGTTATACCTGGAAGTCTTAATGAGAAAAAACTTTCCGTCTCGACGGGGAATCGAACACATGACCACAGGGTCGGAAGGCAAGTTTTCTAACCAGTATGCTACCCCGACTCCCCATTTACGCTGCATGTGGTTTTAAATACAACTAACAGTTTACTATGACACATATCGTGCATACCTTAAGCCCTAAACATTACTGTCATACTATCTGTAACATAATGGCCTTAGGTATCGTTTCATGCATATAAAAATTGCTTATGTTTCTAGAAGTCAACACCAGGTGGGTATAGACAGTTAATTAGAGCAGTGGTTTCTCAACCGGTGGGGAATTCCCGGGGGGGGGGGGGGAATTTGAGGGTTTCCAGGGGGGGGGGGAATGAAGACATTATCAAATTGGCTTCAGGACCACACAAAACATGATCGGGATATTAAGCGTATTCGTGACGTTAAATCCCCCGATTATTTCAAGATCGCGTTAATACAAGAACCGATTACTTGATATTGTTTTCCCTCCATAATATACGGTTCTTTTCCTTCTACCTAGCCTCTATGATTTAGGTTGCCGTATTTTACCAGAGATTTTATTTGCGGTAACTTACGTTTTTTTGTTATTGCTTCTCCGTTTTAATGAGGTTGAGAGTACTCATCATGTTAAATTTCCCGATTATTTCAAGATCGCATTAAAACAGAAACCGATTACCGAGATCCCTCCATTGTTTACAAATCTACACGTCTCCGCTTTCCAAATTATTATTTTTGAGGAGGTAAGGAGACAGTCTTTTTAAGACGTAAGTTGACTCGTGGATATATATATATATATATATTGCATATCCTATTTACAGGGCATTGCAGTCAACACCAGCATTTTACAGCTGCTGTTGATGTCTTGGCAAGTTGTATGTTCAGTGGTTTGCTATTGCTTTCTGAACGTCCGGCTCACATACTTTTCCATAAGAAACTGATGCAACGCGATCCGCTGGCGAATCTCGCGCATATATATATATATATATATATATATATATATATATATATATATATATATATATATCACCGTCTCCGTGGCCTAAAGGCTTACCAGCGGTGACCAATTTAACAGCAGACCACATCGTGCTGGGGTTTTAGCGTGTTGATATTGGAGCCGGTCGTTCAGAAATCAATGACAAATTACTGAACGTAAAACTTGCCTAGACATCAACAACAGCAGTAAAATGCTGGTGTTGACAGCGATGTACTGTAAATAGGATATGCAATATAATTGTGTGTGTGTGTGTGTGTGTGTGTGTGTGCGCGCGCGCGCGCGTGTGGGTGTGTATACACGTCTGTGGGTGTTTATGTGTGTTGATCTTGACTTTATCGTTTTATATTTATAGAATCTGAAGCCCATGATGAGTGTCAAGAAACGAAAGTATGACCTGTCTTATTTGAATTATGGATTCACAAATATCGTCATCAACGGAGAAAAACGACCCCAGTGTGTTATTTGTAGTAAAAGTTTGTCAAATGATTCTATGAAACCGACACAGTTGAGGAATCATTTGTTGAATGTTCATCCTCAATACAAGGACAAGGACAAAACCTATTTTGAACGTCTTGGGAATGCTGTCAAAAGGATGAGACTGGATTTAACAGGGGTATTCCAAGAAACAAACCAAAAGGTTACTGAAGCTTCCTATGTCGTAGCACCGGAGATAGCGAAGCAGAAACAACCACAAACAATTGGGGAATCTTTGATCAAACCTTGTTGTCTCAAGATGGTGGAAATTGTGTTGGGAAATGAATCTGAGAAAAAAACTTGCAGCGGTTTCACTATCAATCGACACTGTTCAAAGGAGGATCAGCGATATGGCCAATGACATCAAGGATCAAGTTGTGCAAGAGATCAAGTCTGCAGCATTTGGGCTCTATTCAATTCAAATTGATGAATCGACTGATGTGGCATCGTGTTTGCAAGGTATGTGCATTCAGGATCATTTAAAGAAGAACTTCTTTTTTGTTCTCCTCTTGAAACAACTACCATGGCCTCTGATATTTTGGAAAAGGTTTCATCTTTCCTTGAATCAGAAAATCTTTTATGGGATAATATGTGTGGGTGCTGTACAGATGGAGCACCAGCTATGTTGGGGACCAAATCAAGATTTCAAGTTAGTGTGAAGAAACGTGCCCCAAAAGTGAAAGGCATTCATTGCATGATCCATCGTCAAGTACTGACATCCAAAACACTTCCAGCTCCTTTGGGGAAGGTTTTGGATCAAACCGTTCAGATAGTGAATTTTATCAAAGGAGGAGCTCTCAACTCACGGCTTTTTAAGCAGTTATGCGTTGACATGGATGCAGGCCACCATTTGCTTCTTTTCCACACAAATGTTCGATGGCTGTTAAGAGGAAATGTAACTACGCGAGTATATGAGCTGAGAGACGAGCTCAAATTATTTTTTGAAGTTCAGGATAAGATGGACTTTTTCGCCTGGCTGGATGATGAGGAATGGGTCATGCGCCTTGCCTATTTAGTTGATATTTTTGAGTAGTTGAAGAAACTCAATCTTCAGATGCAAGGAAGGAATACAAATATCATACAATTTGTGGATGCCTTGAGAGCTTTTATGAGCAAGCTGGAAAACTGGAAAAGAAAGGTCAATATGACAAATGTTGCAATGTTTGAGAAGCTGTCATCCGTTCTCGTTGTTGATTGTAAAGACCAAGTACTTCCACAATTTGCAAAAAATGAAATTGTGCAGCATTTGACAGCGCTAGAAAATGAATTTGAGCGATATTTTCCTGAACTTAGTGATGATGAGCTGGATTTGGTGCGAAACCCATTCAAATTATCAGTTGAAAAAGTTTCTGATGATTTTCAAGATGAATTTCTGGAGCTGAAAAATGATTCGGGGACAAGGGATGTGTTCAGTGAGAAACCAATCATGGAATTTTGGCCTTTAATTGCGGTTCATACCCAAAAGTGACAGAAAAAGCAATCCGTCCATTGCTTCCATTTGCGTCAACATATCTTTGTGAGTCTGGCTTTTCAGCTCTGCTAGAAATTAAAACGAAACGACGCAACAGATTAGATGTTGAAAACGATCTCCGTTGTGCCCCTTTAAGCACTCCTCCGCTATTGCTGCGGGAAAAACAATCACAGTGTTCTCATTGATTACAATTTTCATTTAAATTACGAATCTACAATATCCAGGTTTTGTAATGAGCGTTTTGTTTGATGAAGCACAATTTTCTGGCATCCTGGTGTCGTATATTAAGCTACAATTCTTTGACGTTTTAACTGTTTGTTTATTGTAGTATGATTAATGTGGTGTTTTAATAAAATATTGCGAATGTAAAAATGCTTCTATTTAAGTTTTAATATCCATCAGCATATTCATTTGCTATTAACTGTAGAAAACTACACTATAAAATGTATCTTTACATGTGAAGGTTATGTACAACTATGGAAGAAAATAAGTATTTTCACTATTATAGGCATGCTATTTTTAATGCACCTTTTGAGGCTGACAAGTTTGGAAAGTTGGAGGGGGGGGGGGGGGGGGGGAGGGGGGGGGGGGTTGGGGGGGGGGGAATGACGTTCTGAAAATATGGTGAAGGGGGGAACGGGCCAAAAAAGGTTGAGAACCACTGATTTAGAGAATCAGTAGTGGTACTATATTCTATGGACGCACAGAAGGTGTGTGAAGGAAACAAGAGTTCTGTGAACGGGCTTCCGCTCTTTCTTCGAGCGCGGTTTGTGGGATTACGAATTGCGTTCATAACCCCTTCGCAACAGAGCAGACTGGCAGGCAGGTACACTGAGATAATGTTTAATTTGTTGGTTGATAACCGCACATGTGGGGACATTGTTGGTTGATATCTGCACATGTGGGGGACATTGTTGGTTGATATATGTACATGTGGGGACATTGTTGGTTGATATATGTACATGTGGGGACATTGTTGGTTGATATATGTACATGTGGGGACATTGTTGGTTGATATCTGTACATGTGGGGACATTGTTGGTTGATATATGCACATGTGGGGACATTGTTGGTTGACATCTGCACATATAGGGGACATTGTTGGTTGATATATGTACATGTGGGGACATTGTTGGTTGATATCTGCACATGTGGGGACATTGTTGGTTGATATCTGCACATGTGGGGGACATTGTTGGGTTGATATCTGCACATGTAGGGGACATTGTTGGTTGATATCTGCACATGTGGGGACATTGTTGGTTGATATCTGCAAATGTGGGGACATTGTTGGTTGATATCTGCACATGTGGGGACATTGTTGGTTGATATCTGCACATGTGGGGGACATTGTTGGTTGATATCTGCACATGTGGGGACATTGTTGGTTGATATCTGCACATGTGGGGACATTGTTGGTTGATATCTGCACATGTGGGGACATTGTTGGTTGATATCTGCACATGTGGGGACATTGTTGGTTGATATCTGCACATGTGGGGACATTGTGATTGATATCTGCACAATGTGGGGACATTGTTGGTTGATATCTGCACACTGTGGGGACATTGTTGGTTAATATATGTACATGTGGGGACATTGTTGGTTGATATGTATACATGTAGGGACATTGTTGGTTGATATCTGTACACCTGGGGACATTGTTGGTGGATATATGCACATGTGGGGACATTGTTGGTTGATATCTGACACATGTGGGGACATTGGTGGTTGAGATCTGTACATGTGGGGACATTGTTGGTTGATATCTGCACATGTGGGGACATTGTTGGTTGACATCTGTACATGTGTTTACATTGTTGGTTGATATATATATACGTGTGGGGACATTGTTGGTTGATATATGTACATGTGGGGACAGTGTCTTGTTATAATCATCATCCATATGTGAAACATGTCAAGCCAACATTTTAGACATAAGGATTCTAGAAATGGAAGAAGAACTGCCAGACTGCTAGAGTGCTTGCTGTATGAATACTCAGAAAGAATGGGGTAATACTTGATGACGTGAAATTTATGAAATATAACTAGGCATCATCTTCATGTGCCCTGTCGCATAACTTAAGAAGATCATGTCTCTCAACCATATCGCAGTGACTGATTTCAATTCATATTAGGTTGAAGAGAATCTTGGAATAACCACCATCATTATATGCCTTGCCTACTGACATGGTTAATAATACATTTCCACATGATTCAATGTTTACCAACATATATCTATGATTTATGAATTGCGTATCTTACACAAAATTCCCCGCCATAGTGAAGAATATGTTTGCACTGGACACAGTTTGAAACTGCAATTGTAATTCCACGAGGTGAAACAGTATGTGAGAGTCATAACTGTATCATACTTGCTCATGTTAATGTGCAAACAACATCAGGGGGGGGGGGGGGGGGGGGGAGGGGGGGATTGATAACAGTATGGCACTTGCTTAAACTATAATGCAAACAACACCATAGGTTTTCTTACTTCTATGTTTATTCACATTTCAGAGAGTCACCCTCTCAAATGCAGTTACAACACAAGACCCAGTGTTTTGCTTCACATATGTTTATTTACACTTAAGATCATTCAGACAGTCAAACTCTTGCATTTGAAACAAACAATATGTAAATTGTTGAATGTTTCCTGTCATTGTGAAGTAAACCATATGTGCAAAGAAATTGTGAGAGTGGAAACAAGTGTCATTGTGTGTTTTATGGAAAGAACACCACCACAGATCATTGAGCACTGTCATGTGTTATGTATCCTCAATATCAGTATCAAGACAGACAAGCTCACAATGGTAGTTTGAAACATCGATATGTAAATGCTGTCATTGCAATGTATTTCATCATTGTGATGTAATCCCTCTGAGCTTGAAACTATAATACTGCAAAAAGAGATGTAAATGATACTGTCAACTAACTACAGCATTGAAATGTACAGTTATTAGTCAGAGCTGATACCCAAGAACATATGTGCAGATCTGTACAATTTAATTCAATGGTAAAGTGCCATTCACTGTGTATTTACAGTTTGAATATTTCTTCTAGAATTGTGTAAGGAGCAGCTCAGCAATTTCAGCGATACACCCTACTTCTTCGTGCCAGTTAAAATATTTCTTCTACAACTGTAAAACTTCCAGCACAGTAATACCAGCGATATAACTTTGTTCTTCGTGTCAGTTAACATATTTCTTCTACAACTGCAACTTCCAGCTAAACAATTCCAGCGACATTTCCTTTGTCTTCGCGTAAGTTATATTATTTCTTCCACAACTGCAACTTCCAGTACAGTAATACCACGATATACCCTTCTTCGTGTCAGTTAAAATATGTATTCTACAACAGTGCAACTTCCAGCACAGTAATACCAGCGATATATCCTTCTACTTCGTGTCAGTTAACATATTTCTTCTACAACTATGCACTTCCAGCTCAGTAGTACCAGATATCTCCTTTTTCTTCGTGTCAGTTAACATATTTCTTCTACAACTATGCACTTCCAGCTCAGTAGTACCAGATATCTCCTTTTTCTTCGTGTCAGTTAACATATTTCTTCTACAACTATGCACTTCCAGCTCAGTAGTACCAGATATCTCCTTTTTCTTCGTGTCAGTTAACATATTTCTTCTACAACTATGCACTTCCAGCTCAGTAGTACCAGATATCTCCTTTTTCTTTGTGTCAGTTAAAATATTGCTCTACATTCATGTTCATCAATTTCGATGTAGCTAGACGCTTACGTTCGTTGTCTCGCTAAGTGAGTGACAGCATTCAGAATGTCTACCAGGTCCATGGCTCGTCCGCCATCCAAGGTAGCCTTATCTGCAAGCCTGTCAGCCAGCTAATTTTCTTGTACACCCGCATGCCCTGGGACGAAAATGAAGCTAATCTTTGCTAGCCGAGATCGCTCCAGAGACAGCAACCACTCTCTTCGGAGCCACCCCATCTCTATCTTCCTGAGCATACTCACTGAGTCACTAAGGACACATGCCCGAGGGAATGTCTGTGTCTCGAGCCATGTTATTGCTTTACTTACTGCCATGACTTCCATAGTCAGGCTACTTGTGGTCAAAACAAAAACACCAGACTCTTCCTTCATAATTCTCCCTCCGGCCTGAGCCGTAAAGGCCCATGAACTTCTCATTCGTCGAGCGACCGATCCATCCGTGTAAATGATATCACCCTCTAAAGAATTCTCGAAGATCAAAGCTGGTACTTTCGCCTACACAAAAGCTGGATTTTTTTAATGTCTACATTTCCTGTCTAGTTGGATGCAAACTTAAAAGGACGTACAGAAATCTGTTGGCACTTGTACCCACTCCTCGCCAGGTTCTAAGTCCTCAAGTGAACACACCTGCTGAAGAATGTCTTCGGCTTGTCCCATCAACGGCTTTCCTCTTTTTAACCTGCTGTTCTTTACCTTCTTAATTTTTCTATGCAGTGGATGTTGTGTATTTGCGTTTACTCAGGGGTAGGCACGTGCTCGGCAAATTTTTATTATGTCCCCCATTGTTGGAAATCAAGAAGGTAGCGCATCGCCCTGCTTGGTGTATCTCTTGCACATCCTTTTAACCTGTCCCATCAACGGCTTTCCTCTTTTTAACCTGCTGTTCTTTACCTTCTTAATTTTTCTATGCAGTGGATGTTGTGTATTTGCGTTTTACTCAGGGGTAGGCACGTGCTCGGCAAATTTTTATTATGTCCCCCATTGTTGGAAAATCAAGAAGGTAGCGCATCGCCCTGCTTGGTGTATCTCTTGCACATCCTAGAATAATACGCATAGCTTCGTTCTGTATCCTTTCCAACCTTTCCATCTACTTATGGCTGAGAGTCATGATAGCCATTGCATACTCAACAACAGACAGGACCAGACCCTCGTAAAGAAGACATAGATGGCGCTGCTCACAGTTTGCCGCAGCCAAACCCCGCTTGGCCATTGTTATCACCTGGTCTATGTGTTCAGTGTGTAAGCAAGGCTTCGATCAAATAGTATCCCCAGGTTCATTGCCTGCGTTCTTTCCAGTCTCTGATGTGCAGCTGGTGTTGGAGTTTTGACAATATGGTTATTCAAAGAGAACCATGTCTCTGGTGCTATCGTTGGGTTAACCATCGCCCCAGCTTCATCACACCAAGTGCTTATGCGATTGATGTCTGTTTGTAGTTCCACAGCAATCTGATTTCTATCCTTACCCTGACGATACACTAACACGTAGTCGGCATACGACAATATCCTTCTTGGTCCTGTGATCTGCTCTGTTATTCTCACAGTGCTCATGAATAGCACCGGAAATGGTGATCCTTGTGGCAGGCTAGGATATTTTGTTCTTAGTTCAGAAGTCCAGCTGCCACATCTAAAAACTACTTTTCGTTGTGGTGATCCAACTAAGGAGGAATGGACTGATCTTGAGTTCAAGAAGCTGAACCATTAAAAAAATCCAACGGTACACTATTGTACGCATCATCAAGATCGATCGCCGCAGCACATGTTTCAATGTCTGAGTGAAAACCTTCATAAACGTCATGGACAAAAACTACTGCGTTGGTCCAGGTTTCTCATTTTGGACGGTACCTTCCAAGGGTAGGTGAGAAAAAACCTTGTCTCTTTAGCTGGCTTGATAGCTTTCTGGCTATTAACTTCTCCAGCAGCTTGCCTATTGTGTTTTGCATGGTTATTACCCAATATCCCTAAATTCTTGTTTGGTCTTTGTCAGGCTTCGGCAAGGGAATAAGATAGCTGTGTAACCACTGCTGCTTGAAGATAGCACACCCTATGCTGTTGTTGTACATATCTGCTAGTTCCTCTAGGTCGTCGTCGGTATACATACTAATGCCCTCATACTTTATATCATCTGGCCCTGGTGCCTTGTTTTTCGTTTGTCGAAGAACAGCCTTGATCTTTTCCACTGTCACTGTGTCTTCATCTGAAATGTTCTGGGCCTTACAACTACCTGAGGTAACCGTCTTGGCAAAATTTCGGCTTCTCATGTCTGTCTGATTGCTCTGCTCTAGATAGCGTTCGAAAAAGGCTTTGCCCTTATTCTCGCCAGTCCTCTGCCAGATGAGGTCAGCACCTTGGAAGTCAGGAATACTCTTATTCTTGACTACCCCACTCATGCTTTTATGCAGTCGCCAGAACAATTTCAGCGACTTGTCTGTGCTTACTCTTTGACATAACTCTGCCCATTTTACACATTCAACCACCTTAGCCAGTTTTTTATTTTTTATTTTGTTTATTTAATAGCATTTCTTTTGTGAGCATCTCTCTTTTTTAATGCATGCAAAGTATAGGATGGTCAACTCTGTTCTTCTTGGCGTTTTACCATTTCCTTACAGCATCTCGCTTATCGACCCAGGTCTTTTCCACCTCAAAATTCCATCAAGGTTGCTGGCCCCAGCTTTTTTCATGCCATGATGCTTTCTGCGCTTGTTGCGCCTTATTTTACGCACCACATCTTGCCCTTTACTATCTAACTTGAAAGTCTTGACCTTTGAATTGTGCTGCCTAGCTCTGCCTTTCTCCACCAATATGCTGCAAGGGTGGTGGTCGCTGCCGTGGTACCCTACGACACCCCATCTACACACTGTCGTGACTGAAGGAGAAACCAGCGCCAGGTCAATAATACTGTTCTCATCACTTGCTGTCCTGGTGACACAGCCACTGTTGATAAAAACCAGGTCAAGGGTTTCAAGTGCAGCCTAGAGCTCCTCTCCCTGTGTGTTGGAAGAAATGTTTCCCCATAATCCGCCTATAGCGTTGAAATCGCCACATAAAATATAGTTCCTCTCGTGACCTAATATGTCACTTAAGCACTGCAAACCTCTGGGAATCCACACTCGCGTTACAGACATAAACATTAACCAACACGAATGGTAGACCGGATTGATCTCTAACCACCCGTATTTGTATGCCGTCACTGTCCCACCTGGATATGTCCAGCTATGAAGCCACTACTACTGTCACGAATGAGAATCGCCATTCCCAGGTGTCGCCTGTTGTAGAAACATTTGAAGCCGACAATTTGGAGTGAATTAAGACCCAGTCTCGTCTCCTAAAGTGCTACAATATAGTTCCTATATACCAGGTTTTCCAGAATAGGGCTTCGTTGTTTGGCGCTGGCACAAATCCAATATGTAATACGAGTATTCTTGAGGCTCAGACAGTCGCATTTGAGTCTCAAACGCCTGGCTCCAGCTCGTCTGCTTTGCCGCTTAGGTTGCGCCCGTCGACGTGGTAGGTTATCTGCCCTCCGCACGGTGCACAAACGCTGGCTCGCCATGTTAAAAAAACCAAAACACCACACGGTATCTCACACGCTGTGAAAATTCACTCAAGGATTGATTCGCTCAGATGCACGAAACTCCGTAGCACCGGCGAAAATCATGAGAATAAAATCATGGTATACATCATGGAGCACAAATTACACACAAGAGATGAAATGATCCATCTCCTACGCGAAAAAAGGAGCGGTCACAAATCAACACAACTGTCCGCCGCCATCTTGCCCGGAAGTTTTTCTAGTGGCCAGTATGGGGAGTCTTTATAACAATTATGTTATTAAAATTTATGATCCTAAAACTTAACGTACTTATAGGTTCCTGATATAGGAGTGTTTATATAATCTCCAACATGTTATTACAATTTATCATCCTATCTTTCATTTTTTAAAACATTTTGCCTGTTTCAAAGTTTGGGAAATAATGACACGCGCGTGTGGATATATGTGTTCCTGCAGCTGTATGGGAAGGGGGACATTGCTGGGACAACTCCCCTCATAACACAGAGAAACTACTGCACGTCTTCAGAAATCCCCACAATAGGTAAATCAGACTCTTTTATCAAGTTCATGATTTCCTGTCACTATTGTAAACGACAGGACTCGCAAATAACGTCTGCAATTTGTCAATCACATCTAAGTCGTTTTTATATACAACGTGATTTAATGACCGCAACTTTTATGTATTTAGATATTATCTACGCACACATTTAGATCTAAACTAGATGCAATAAGGCAAACCAACTCATTGGACAAATGGCACCAATACTAAAGAACAAACACGTATCAGTAGATACTGAAACAACGCTCCAAAACACAATATTCCTACCAACTTTATGCTACCTTTGCCAAACCTGGACAATGGCAGAAAAAAAAAGATAAAATAAAAATTACAACAACGGAAATGAGACTCATGAGAACAATACTCAATGTATCAAGAAGAGAGAAAATCAGAATGAAGAAATCAGGACTAAAGTGGAGGTTATAGCAGCGCTAGATTTCGTCAGAAAATAGCAAGTTAAATTATTTGGCCATATAACTAGATTACCAACTAATAGCATACCACAACGAGCATTGATGTACAGACCAGATGGAAGCAGAGGAAGAGGTCGACCATGTAAACGATGGACAGAGGGAATAATAGTCTATTGGGAATATCGATACATGAAACCCATAAACGGGCACTCTCCCGCTGTTAATGCTTCACCTCGACACCGCAAGGTACAGGAGGAACACGATAAGATGAGATGTGATCTACACACACACACGCACGAACACACCCACGGAATCACACAGTCACACACACACATACACACACGTGCTGCAGAGTAATTGTTATATATATACACCCAGCATATAATTGTGTGTGTGTGTGTGTGTGTGTGTGTGTGTGTGTGTGTGTGTGTATTGCGTATCCCTTACGGAACGTTGTAGTCAACACCAGCATTTTTCAGCTGCTGTTGATGTACTAGGCAAGTGTTACGTTCAGTAGTTTGCCATTGCTTTCTGAACGACCGGCTCCCATACCAGCACGTTATAACACCAACGCGACACGGTATGCTGCACAACTCGGGTCGCAGCTGAGCTTCGAACACCTGGTACCCGGCTCACGAACCGCGTTCGCAAAGCCTTTGGCCACGGAGCCGATATATATATATATATAATATATATATATATATATATATATATATATATAATATATATATATATTTCATATCCTTTACAAGACAATTTGCTGCAAATACTAGCATTTTACTGCTGTTGTGATCTCTTGGCAAGTTTACGTTCAGTAGTTGCCATTGATTTCTGAACCACAGGCTCCCATTCCCATACCAATTCGTTAAATTCAGCGCAACGCGGTCTGCTGCCAAATCTCGCAGAGCTGTGTTTCGAATACAGGTTAGCGGAATTACGAACCGCGTCCGTAGCACCTACGCCACGGAGGCCGGTATATATATATATATATATATATATATATATATATATATATATATATATATATATATATATATATATGTAGTAGTAGTAGTGTGTGTGTGTGTGTGTGTGTGTGTGTGTAAAACACAGTAAAAATGGAATTAAAAGGTCTAATATGAATATGTAGTGGTACATTTTCATATAACAAAGGACACACTATTTTCACTGAAATATTAAATGTAGACCGCAATTAAACAGACAAACAGCATCACAGTAGCAAGACAACACGTTAAACAAACATGCTTCTATGTGCAATATTTATTGCACGTCTTGTCAATAATCACATTAGAATTAATTGTTATCTGGAAATTATATTTCCTAAACATTGTCAAAGGTTTCATTTTGAAAGATACATTATGTTTTCTTTTAAACAGAGCCTCTGTAAAGGTTAGATTAGTGAGATGCCAGCAGCAGATTGTAATATCCTAGATAAGAATGCAGTCTGAGATAAGCAGAGTTCATACTACAATAAGGCAACAGCGCTTACACACTTGTTCAGAATGTGCTTTATCATTTATCTCAGGAGTGTAAACAGTGTTGATTTCAGTGTGAACAATATGTTAGCCTGTGTCAACTCCCGCCTCTTCTGCAATCAACTGTGTCTTCTATAAATGTTCTTTATAAACCAGCGTGACGTTCAATATAAGGCCTATGCATGTCTAATTTCCAGCTTTCTTGGATTTGTAAAATCTTGTAGAATGTCAGTATTTTGGTTTTCTCTCTGTCTGTGGTATAATAAAAACTGTTCGTGCGCCAAAAAATGTTCATTCAGACAGTTATTGCTTGAACACACCCTCCAGCAAGCAACACACCAAATGGTTATTCGAGAATGAATACACAATGTACTTAACTCTTTCTGTGGCAAATATCTGTTACTTGAACTCAGCCTGTAGCAAGGAACTCAACCTTTAGCAAGGAACTCACCAAATGCTTATTCTTGCCTAAATATGCGATGCCAGTCTCCGCGGCGAAGGATTGGGTAATCCCGTATACTCGCGTTCGAAACACAGCTGCGCGCGATTTGGCAGCAGACTGCGTTGCGTTGGTTTTGCGTTGGAATCGGTACCGGTCGTTCAGAGAGCAATGGCAAACTACTGAACGTAAACTTTCCAAGAGGTCACAGCGGTAGAAATGCTGGTGGTGACTGCGATGTCCTGTAAAGGAATATGAAAATAACAAAATAAAAACACTACTCACTTTTCTTAAACCCTCCCAGTTGCAGAATATCTCGCTGCATGTGACCAAGTGGGAAGTTATACTTCCTTCAATGCCTACAACTATTATTGTATTCCTCTCATTGCTAATAGCTATTTTTAAAAAAATTTCCTTCAGTGCTACAGTGTTATTGTACTATTGTATTTCTTCAGTGCTACAGTCATTGTACACAGTGAACAACAAGGGTTAGAATTGAATAGTAAGAAGACACAGATTATGGTCGTCACTGGGCAGAAGGAAATACCACAATGTGATATACGAGTAAATGGGCATA
The DNA here is from genome assembly GCA_014155875.1 of Cepaea nemoralis. NCBI lineage: Eukaryota > Metazoa > Mollusca > Gastropoda > Stylommatophora > Helicidae > Cepaea > Cepaea nemoralis. The sequence continues at coordinate 64,282 of JACEFZ010006789.1, forward strand.
TTCTTAAACAAGTGAATCGATACAGTTATCTCGGCACAGTCATAACATCTGATGGGAGATGCCTTGAAGAGATTAGAACAAGAATTGCCATTGCGAAGGTAGCCTTTTGCAAGATGAAAAACATACTGACCAATAAAAAGATATCAATTAAAACGAGAAAAAGAGTGTTAAAGTGCTACACAGAACCTATACTTTTGTATGGATGTGAAGCGAGGATAATAAGCAGCCAAGCTTATTGACTGTGGAAATGTCGCTTCTGAAGAAAATGCAAAGAATACCATGGACAGACAGAAAAACCAATGAGCAAGTCCTTCAAGAAACAAATGAAGATCGTAAACTGATTAGAGTCATTAGACGTAGACAGTCAAAAATTTTTTGGGCATGTTATGAGAAGAAATGAATTTGAGAACTTGGTGACATCTGGCAAGATCGAAGGGAACAGACCAAAGGGAAGACCGAGAAGTAAATACCTGGATGGCTTGGCCACGTGGCATGGTCGAGACAGGAACACAGAGCCGATCCACGACTCTGGTGATCGAGTGAGATGGCAGCACGTGACCACCCACGCTTATCGGCATGGCATATGATGGATGGATGTTGTAATTCCTTCAGTGCTACGGTTATTGCTGTAATTCCTTCAATAATACAATCATTGTTGTAATTCTTTCAGTGCTACGGTTATTGCTGTAATTCCTTCAATGATACAATCATTGTTGTAATTCCTTCAGTGCTACGGTTATCGCTGTAATTCCTTCAGTGCTACAGTCATTGCTGTAATTCCTTCAGTGCTACAGCCATTGCTGTAATTCCTTCAGTGCTACAGCCATTGTTGTAATTCCTTCAGTGCTACAGTCATTGTTGTAATTCCTTCAGTGCTACGGTAATATTTGTAATTCCTTCTGTGCTACAGTCATTGTTGTAATTCCTTCAGTGCTATAGTTATTGCTGTCATTCCGTAAGTGCTACAGTCATTGTTGTAATTCCTTCAGTGCTAAGGTAATTATTGTAATTCCTGCTGTGCTACAGTCATTGTTGTAATTCCTTCTGTGCTACAGTCATTGCTGTAATTCCTTCAGTGCTACAATAATTGTTCTAATCCCTTGGGTGCTACAGTCGTGCTGTTCGTGCACTGAGCTGAGATTCTCCGGACTCGGGGGCTTGAGTTAGGAGTAGAACGGAGCACTTATGGGTTACACCATGTGTGCCGTGATGTTGATCCGTCGACTAAAGTGAATTAAGCTATCCATACAGTGCTACAGTTATTGCTGTAATTCCTTCAGTGCTACAGATATTGCTGTAATTCCTTCAGTGCTACAGTTATTGCTGTAATTCCTTAAGTACTACAGTCATTGCTGTAATTCCTTCAGTGCTAAGGTAATTATTGTAATTCCTTCAGTGCTACAGTAATTGTTGTAATTCCTTCAGTGCTACAGTCATTTTTGTAATTCCTTCAGTGCTAAGATAATTATTGTAATTCCTTCAGTGCTACAGTAATTGTTGTAATTCCTTCAGTGCTACAGTCATTGTTGTAATTCCTTCAGTGCTACAATCATTGTTGTAATTCGTTCTGTGCTACAGTCATTGTTGTAATTCCTTCAGTGGTACAATCATTGTTTAAATCCCTTCAGTGCTACAGTCATTGTTGTAATCTCTTCAGTGCTACAGTTATTGCTGTAATTCCTTCAGTGCTACAGTCATTGTTGTAATTACTTCAGTGCTACAGTCATTGCTGTAATTCCTTCAGTGCTACAGTTATTGCTGTAATTCCTTCAGTGCTACAGTCATTGCTGTAATTCCTTCAGTGCTACAGTTATTCCGTAATTCCTTCAGTGCTACAGTCATTGCTGTAATTCCTTCAGTGCTACAGTTATTCCGTAATTCCTTCAGTGCTACAGTCATTGTTGTAATTCCTTCAGTGCTGCGTTAATTATTGTTATTCCTTCAGTGCTGCAGCGCTATTATTACAATTATTGCAGACTTAATGAATATCATTGTAATGTCAAGAAAGTCCCCCCAAAAAAATTAATATTAAAAACTAAACTGTACTGTACAACTCACTGTTGTTAAAGTTAGTTGCATATCCTTTACATGACGTCGCAGTCAACCCCAACATATTTTGGCAGTTTGTGAATTCTTGGCAAGTTTTACGCTAAATGATTGCTTTCGGAACGACCGGAACTCATACTATTGTATGAAAACCAACGCTGGGCTGTCTGCTACCAAATCTCCCACGGCTGTTTTTTCGAACGCGGTATACGGGATTGTGAATCGGGTCCATAACCCCATCACCGCAAAGTCGGCCACTAGTGTTAAAGAGTTAAAATAGCAACTATTCTGAACAAGATGAGATAAGTTAACAAGGGAATGGTTCATAATGAATTGAAGTAATAACTGTCTGTGGTAGAAGGGGCTATATCATCAACTGTGTGTGACAGACAGAACTAAAGTTTCAACTGTCTGTGATAGAAGGAGCTAAATTATCAATTGCCTTGGACGGAAAGAGCTAAATCATCAGCTTTCAGTAATATAAGGAGCTATTTTCCAACTGTCAGTAATAGAAGGGGCTAAATTATCAACTATCTGTGATAGACAAAGCTAAATTATCAACTGCTTATGATAGATATAACTAAATGTTGTCAACTATCTGTAATATATAATGTTAAATTATCACCTGTCTGTGATAGAAAGAGCTACATTTTCAACTATCCGAGGCAGAAGAGGCTAAATTATCAAATTTCCTGAACAAAAAGAACTAAATTATCACCTGACTGGGACAGGGGCGCTAAACTGTCAGCTGTATATAACTAGTACTGTCAACCTATTTTAGTTACAGTCCTGTTGTTCTAATGTTAGTACCGACCTATTCTACACTCCGCCCCAGCCCCCCGGCCCCCTTCCCCCCCCCCCCCCCCCCCCCCCCCCCGCCACGCATAGTCCTGTACAGGACATCGCTGTCAACACCAGTATTTTACCACTGTTGTTGATTTCTTGGCAAGATTACGCTCAGTAGTTTGCCATTGCTTTCTGAGCGGCCGGCGCACTTATCCCGTAATCACCAACGCGGCGAGAACCGCTACTAATTCTCGCGCGCCGTGAGACCCTACGTAGATAAGTAGATAAACGGGATTACGGAGAAAGTCGTTTAACGCCTAGGCCAGGGAGGCGGCTATTCTACACTACAGTATGAGAAATAACCAATCTCTTCTATACTACAGCGTGAGAAATAACCAATCTCTTCTACACTACATTATGAGAAATAGCCAATCTCTTCTACACTACAGTATAAGAAATAACCAATCTCTTCTACACTACAGTATGAGAAATAACCAATCTCTTCTACACTACAGCGTGAGAAATAACCAATCTCTTCTACACTACAGCGTGAGAAATAACCAATCTCTTCTACACTACAGCGTGAGAAATAACCAATCTCTTCTACACTACAGCGTGAGAAATAACCAATCTCTTCTACACTACAGTGTGAGAAATAACCAATCTCTTCTACACTACATTATGAGAAATAGCCAATCTCTTCTACACTACAGTATAAGAAATAACCAATCTCTTCTACACTACAGTATGAGAAATAACCAATCTCTTCTACACTACAGCGTGAGAAATAACCAATCTCTTCTACACTACAGCGTGAGAAATAACCAATCTCTTCTACACTACAGCGTGAGAAATAACCAATCTCTTCTACACTACAGTGTGAGAAATACCCAATCTCTTCTACACTACAGCGTGAGAAATAACCAATCTCTTCTACACTACAGTGTGAGAAATAACCAATCTCTTCCACACTACAGTATAAGAAATAACCAATCTCTTCTACACTACAGTATGAGAAATAACCAATCTCTTCTATACTACAGTGTGAGAAATACCCAACCTCTTCTATACTACAGTGTGAGAAATAACCAATCTCTTCTACACTACAGTGTGATATATAGCCAATCTCTTCTACAGTATAAGAAATAACCAATCTCTTCTACACTACAGTGTGAGAAATACCCAATCTTTTCTACACTACATTATGAGAAATAGCCAATCTCTTCTACACTACAGTATAAGAAATAACCAATCTCTTCTACACTACAGTATGAGAAATAACCAATCTCTTCTACACTACAGTGTGAGAAATACCCAATCTCTTCTACACTACAGCGTGAGAAATAACCAATCTCTTCTACACTACAGTGTGAGATATAACCAATCTCTTCCACACTACAGTATAAGAAATAACCAATCTCTTCTACACTACAGTATGAGAAATAACCAATCTCTTCTATACTACAGTGTGAGAAATACCCAATCTCTTCTATACTACAGTGTGAGAAAATACCAATCTCTTCTACACTACAGTGTGATATATAGCCAATCTCTTCTACAGTATAAGAAATAACCAATCTCTTCTACACTACAGTGTGAGAAATACCCAATCTCTTCTACACTACATTATGAGAAATAGTCAATCTCTTCTACACTACAGTATAAGAAATAACCAATCTCTTCTACACTACAGTATGAGAAATAACCAATCTCTTCTACACTACAGCGTGAGAAATAACCAATCTCTTCTACACTACAGCGTGAGAAATAACCAATCTCTTCTACACTACAGCGTGAGAAATAACCAATCTCTTCTACACTACAGTATGAGAAATAACCAATCTCTTCTACACTACAGCGTGAGAAATAACCAATCTCTTCTACACTACAGCGTGAGAAATAAACAATCTCTTCTACACTACAGCGTGAGAAATAACCAATCTCTTCTACACTACAGTGTGAGAAATACCCAATCTCTTCTACACTACAGCGTGAGAAATAACCAATCTCTTCTACACTACAGTGTGAGAAATAACCAATCTCGTCCACACTACAGTATAAGAAATAACCAATCTCTTCTACACTACAGTATGAGAAATAACCAATCTCTTCTATACTACAGTGTGAGAAATACCCAATCTCTTCTATACTACAGTGTGAGAAATAACCAATCTCTTCTACACTACAGTGTGATATATAGCCAATCTCTTCTACAGTATAAGAAATAACCAATCTCTTCTACACTACAGTGTGAGAAATACCCAATCTCTTCTACACTACATTATGAGAAATAGCCAATCTCTTCTACACTACAGTATAAGAAATAACCAATCTCTTCTACACTACAGTATGAGAAATAACCAATCTCTTCTACACTACAGCGTGAGAATAACCAATCTCCTTCTACACTACAGCGTGAGAAATAACCAATCTCTTCTACACTACAGCGTGAGAAATAACCAATCTCTTCTACACTACAGTGTGAGACATACCCAATCTCTTCTATACTACAGTGTGAGAAATACCCAATCTCTTCTATACTACAGTATAAGAAATACCCAATCTCTTCTACACTACAGTATGAGAAATAACCAATCTCTTCTACACTACAGTGTGAGAAATAACCAATCTCTTCTACACTACAGTATGAGAAATAACCAATCTCTTGCACAATACAGTGTGAGAAATACCCAATCTCTTCTACACTACAGTGTGAGAAATAACCAATCATTTCTACACTACAGTATGAGAAATACCCAATCTCTTCTAAACTACTGTGTGAGAAATAACCAATCTCTTCTACACTACAGTGTGAGAAATAACCAATCACTTCTACACTACAGTATAAGAAATAACCAATCTCTTCTACACTACAGTATGAGAAATAACCAATCTCTTCTACACTACAGCGTGAGAAATAACCAATCTCTTCTACACTACAGCGTTAGAAATAACCAATCTCTTCTACACTACAGTGTGAGAAATAACCAATCTCTTCCACACTACAGTATAAGAAATAGCCAATCTCTTCTACACTACAGTATAAGAAATAACCAATCTCTTCTACACTACAGTATGAGAAATAACCAATCTCTTCTACACTACAGCGTGAGAAATAACCAATCTCTTCTACACTACAGCGTGAGAAATAACCAATCTCTTCTACACTACAGCGTGAGAAATAACCAATCTCTTCTACACTACAGTGTGAGAAATACCCAATCTCTTCTACACTACAGCGTGAGAAATAACCAATCTCTTCTACACTACAGTGTGAGAAATAACCAATCTCTTCCACACTACAGTATAAGAAATAACCAATCTCTTCTACACTACAGTATGAGAAATAACCAATCTCTTCTATACTACAGTGTGAGAAATACCCAACCTCTTCTATACTACAGTGTGAGAAATAACCAATCTCTTCTACACTACAGTGTGATATATAGCCAATCTCTTCTACAGTATAAGAAATAACCAATCTCTTCTACACTACAGTGTGAGAAATACCCAATCTTTTCTACACTACATTATGAGAAATAGCCAATCTCTTCTACACTACAGTATAAGAAATAACCAATCTCTTCTACACTACAGTATGAGAAATAACCAATCTCTTCTACACTACAGTGTGAGAAATACCCAATCTCTTCTACACTACAGCGTGAGAAATAACCAATCTCTTCTACACTACAGTGTGAGATATAACCAATCTCTTCCACACTACAGTATAAGAAATAACCAATCTCTTCTACACTACAGTATGAGAAATAACCAATCTCTTCTATACTACAGTGTGAGAAATACCCAATCTCTTCTATACTACAGTGTGAGAAATAACCAATCTCTTCTACACTACAGTGTGATATATAGCCAATCTCTTCTACAGTATAAGAAATAACCAATCTCTTCTACACTACAGTGTGAGAAATACCCAATCTCTTCTACACTACATTATGAGAAATAGTCAATCTCTTCTACACTACAGTATAAGAAATAACCAATCTCTTCTACACTACAGTATGAGAAATAACCAATCTCTTCTACACTACAGCGTGAGAAATAACCAATCTCTTCTACACTACAGCGTGAGAAATAACCAATCTCTTCTACACTACAGCGTGAGAAATAACCAATCTCTTCTACACTACAGTATGAGAAATAACCAATCTCTTCTACACTACAGCGTGAGAAATAACCAATCTCTTCTACACTACAGCGTGAGAAATAACCAATCTCTTCTACACTACAGCGTGAGAAATAACCAATCTCTTCTACACTACAGTGTGAGAAATACCCAATCTCTTCTACACTACAGCGTGAGAAATAACCAATCTCTTCTACACTACAGTGTGGAGAAATAACCAATCTCGTCCACACTACAGTATAAGAAATAACCAATCTCTTCTACACTACAGTATGAGAAATAACCAATCTCTTCTATACTACAGTGTGAGAAATACCCAATCTCTTCTATACTACAGTGTGAGAAATAACCAATCTCTTCTACACTACAGTGTGATATATAGCCAATCTCTTCTACAGTATAAGAAATAACCAATCTCTTCTACACTACAGTGTGAGAAATACCAATCTCTTCTACACTACATTATGAGAAATAGCCAATCTCTTCTACACTACAGTATAAGAAATAACCAATCTCTTCTACACTACAGTATGAGAAATAACCAATCTCTTCTACACTACAGCGTGAGAAATAACCAATCTCTTCTACACTACAGCGTGAGAAATAACCAATCTCTTCTACACTACAGCGTGAGAAATAACCAATCTCTTCTACACTACAGTGTGAGAAATACCCAATCTCTTCTATACTACAGTGTGAGAAATACCCAATCTCTTCTATACTACAGTATAAGAAATACCCAATCTCTTCTACACTACAGTATGAGAAATAACCAATCTCTTCTACACTACAGTGTGAGAAATAACCAATCTCTTCTACACTACAGTATGAGAAATAACCAATCTCTTGTACAATACAGTGTGAGAAATACCCAATCTCTTCTACACTACAGTGTGAGAAATAACCAATCATTTCTACACTACAGTATGAGAAATACCCAATCTCTTCTAAACTACTGTGTGAGAAATAACCAATCTCTTCTACACTACAGTGTGAGAAATAACCAATCACTTCTACACTACAGTATAAGAAATAACCAATCTCTTCTACACTACAGTATGAGAAATAACCAATCTCTTCTACACTACAGCGTGAGAAATAACCAATCTCTTCTACACTACAGCGTGAGAAATAACCAATCTCTTCTACACTACAGTGTGAGAAATAACCAATCTCTTCCACACTACAGTATAAGAAATAACCAATCTCTTCTACACTACAGTATGAGAAATAACCAATCTCCTCTATACTACAGTGTGAGAAATACCCAATCTCTTCTATACTACAGTGTGAGAAATAACCAATCTCTTCTACACTACAGTGTGAGAAATAGCCAATCTCTTCTACAGTATAAGAAATAACCAATCTCTTCTACACTACAGTGTGAGAAATACCCAATCTCTTCTATACTACAGTATGAGAAATAACCAATCTCTTCTACACTACAGTGTGAGAAATAGCCAATCTCTTCTACACTACAGTATAAGAAATAACCAATCTCTTCTACACTACAGTATGAGAAATAACCAATCTCTTCTATACTACAGTGTGAGAAATAACCAATCTCTTCTATACTACAGTGTGAGAAATACCCAATCTCTTCCACACTCAATCAATCATGTGCCATGCCGGAAAGCGTGGGCGGTCATGACTTGCCATTTCACTCGATCACCAGCGTCGTGGATCAGCTCAGTGTTCCTGTCTCGTCCATGCCATGTGGCCAAGCCATCCAGGTATTTTCCTCTCGGTCTTCCTCTTGGTCTGTTCCCTTCGATCTTGCCAATTGTCACTAAGTTCTCCAATCAATTTCTTCTCATAACATGTCCAAAAAATGTGACTGTCTACGTCTAATTTCTCTAATAAATTTACGATTTTCATTTGTCTCCTGTAGTACTTGGTCATTGGTTTTTCTGTCCGTCCATGGTATTCTTTGCATTTTCCTCAGAAACAACATTTCTGATAATTTGGCTGTGTGTCCAACGTGTGCCACGTGGTTACACACCCGCTTCACACGCCAGTGATCCGGGGCTTGTTTCCGGATCCGGTCAGGGATATGCACTACTGACGAGCTCAAACGAGGGCGAAACTCGAGTATAGTGCTTCCATATTGACGTGGATAGGCCTTATGTTCATACCAGAATACGATTAGCGTTGCCAGTAGTGGGTTGTGCTCAATATTTAAAATTCAAATCCCGGAATAACCAAATTAATCAAATCTTTTTATTGGTCAGAATGATTTTCATCTTGCTAAAGGCCACTTTCGCCATGGCGATTCTTGTTCTAATCTCTTCAAGGCATCTCCCATCAGATGTTATTACTGTTCCGAGACAATTGTATCGATTCACTTGTTGAAGAATATTCCAATTTACTTGTAAATTGCATTGTGGTACTTCGTTCTTCCTAGTGACGACCATAACCTGTGTCTTCTTACAATTTAATTCCAACCCCAGCTGCTCACTGTGTACCACAACCGCGTCTACTAATTGTTGTAGATCTTGTGCATTGTCTGCAATCAATACTGTATCATCGGCATATCTAATGTTATTGATATTTCGTCCGCCAATGCTGATTCTATTGATATCTTCTACATTTCTAAAAATATTTTCACTGTATAGGGAAACAAGATCTGGAGACATTACACATCCCTGCCTAACACCTCTCTTAATAGGTTGATATTGTCCCACTTCATTATCAATCCTTATGGCAGCTTGTTGTTTCCAATATGTGTTTTTTATAAGTCTAATGTCTTTCCCATCAATTTGTAGATCTGCAAGCATATCTACCATGTTGACATGTCTAACTTTATCAAAAGCCTTTGTGTAGTCAATAAAGCAAATGTGTATATCCTTGTTTACAATACAGTGTGAGATATACCCAAAGTCCAGCACATGGTCTCATTTTGGGTATAACGGCCCACACCTAATTACTATCCCACAACTCCATCTGCAAATCTTTGTAGGAAGGCCACAAAAGATGTCTGCAGTCAAGGCTCTTAAGCAATACATGTAAATGTGAAATGTCACAGTCTGTCCACTTTTCAATATTATCAGCTTAAAGTTTGTCAATCTTATTCATTTTCGTCATCATATACCAGGTTCTTTGCAGGTAGTCGCTCTCATCAAGGCCTGTCGAAAATAGCCTCGATCCTTTGCCAGTTCCCCTGTCTCATGGTAGCTACTCTTCAATAAAGAAAAGCATGACAGCATACGTTCTCATGCTAGGCAACCAATCTCTAGTTTTAAATAAATAAATCCTGAAAACATACATGCTCACGCTAGGCAACCAATCTCTAGTTTTAAATAAATCAATCATTACAGCATACATGCTCACGCTAGGCAACCAATCTCTAGTTTTAAATAAATAAATCATGAAAGCATATATGCTCAAGCTAGGAGTACACCCGAAGATGATGCGAACAACACCTTAATCTGTTGCTCTTTATATGACGACAGAAAATACTTCCTGACTCTTAAGAAAAGTACGTGATGAGAAATCAGTTGCGTATATATTGATGTTATTCCCATAGATTATTACGGAAAGATGTGTACCAAGGAAGCGGAGAAGACAAAGACTACACCGTAAATGTATTTCTGGTATGGAGGAACGTTCTGTACTGTGCCAATAACTGGATGATGATGATGATGATGATGATGATGATGATGATGATGATGATGATGATGATGAGTGGCGTAGAATGAGTCATGACACTGTTACGTGTATGATCGTTCGTTGTGAATGGTAAAGTTCACATTTCTGTTTTTTATGTAATATTTTAGCCAGTGCCGGTCTCCCTGGCCGAGGTGTTAGCAGCTTTCTCCGTAACCCTGAATACTCTCGTGGTTGACGTGAGCGCACGAGAACTGGAAGCGGTTAGAGTCACGCCAGTGACTTATGAGAGTATGGAGCCGGTCGCTCAGAAAGCTATGGCAAACTACTGAGCGTAATCTTGCCAAGAAATCAACAATCATCTGAAAGATGCTGATGTTGACAGTGATGTCCTGTAAAGTATATGCAAAACATTAAATTTAATTTTAGCCAGTCCGAAGGTGAAAATTAACCAGGTCTACATGAGCCAGAAGCCGATTTCCCTGATCTTGGGGTTACACGACTTTCTCCGTAATCCCGTATACTCTCGTGAGTAACGTGACGTGCGCGAGAATCGGTAGCAGTTCTCTCCACGTAAATACTTACGGGATATGTGAGCCGGTCGCTCAGAAAGCAATGGCAAACTACTGAGCGTAATCTTACCAAGAAATCAACAATCAGCTAAAAGATGCTGATGTTGACAGCAATGTCCTGTAAAGGATATGCGAACAAAAAAAATGAGCCAGAGGTGAACATCGTAGCCTCTGACCAACCAAACTACACACGTTGGCCTCCATTATCTTTCTTTACCGTATCAATGGGTTCAGCCGTTACAGAGAATGTAGCTTATTGTAATCGCTAAATAGTAAACTAGACGGAATTATATAACATGAATAACGGAATGGTAAACTAGATCTGATTTAAAAACAGCTTAATGATAAATAGACGGGAGTGTCCAATGTGAATAGCCGAACGGTAATCTATACATAATTATCTGACGTAATACTCGTAGTTGAATGGTAAATTCGGAGGGATTTTTGATGTGAATAGTTGAATGGTAAACTAGACATAAATATCTGACATGAATAGTTGAATGGTAAATTATACGGGATTGTCTGATGTGAATAGTTACATTATAAACTAGCACTGATATCAGCTTAAGGTAGAAGAAGTTCTGCCACCTAACAGAGGCTAAACACGGCGTCACTTGAGGAGATGCTGAGCAAGGTGTTTGTAAATGAACTAACGACATCGACAACTGATGTGTGCTCATTGGTGTTAAATCCGCTAACATCTCTTAACAGCGAGGTTAGCTATGATGACCTTGATATGGTGGTAATTAAAAAGTGTTGAAATTGTCGTGCACTGAATGGTTGTATGTCAGGATTGTCAGGCTTACGTGCAGATATTTAGGATGAAACAACTGAAATATTGACTACTACAAACCCTAGCAGGTCTTTTGCGAATTACACACATTAACTGGTCACTGTGAGCTACAGCCGATAACTGGTCTCTTGTAAAGACATCGTCACTTTTGAGGAAGATGACGTGTGCTTCGAAATTATTTCGCCATCGGTCAGAATGATGCTCGTAGCCTCAAGCTCTAGGAAATTTCCTTAACATGGAAAGGAAATAGCTCAAGCTCTAGGAAATTTCCTTAACATGAAAAGGAAAATAAAAAGGAAATTTCCTTGTACGGTTGTTAAAGGTCGGGTCGACCCTAGTGCCACATGAAGATGTTAAAAATGACCGCCGGGAAGGTTATTTTAACGACAACCATTGGATAGAGAAGCGACCAAATCACCTATGTGACTGGCGAACATTTAGAGAAGGGGCACGATTAGTCTGGTGTTCCAGTGCAGATGTATTCATGCATTCATTAGCTCATTTACTCTTTGTGGTGAGTTACTTGGGAACGCCTCACCTTTGCTTATGTCAAAAGAGGAAAGATTAACTTAACTGAAAATATGTAAAACATAAATGCAATGTAAGATAATCAAAATGTTTGTTGACTATAATTAAGAGAGGTAACCTACGCAGGGTCAAGAGTCAACCAATCAAACGCCCAGAACGAGAGGTCACGAGAGAAGAAGTCTCGTAATAAAAAGTTCCTTCCGGTCTGGCTATTTCTCACGCGCTTTTAAAGCGAGTGGACCTGGGCAAAATCAAGACTGGTAAGAGCGGTAATCAAATTGCCAGGTCATTTAAAAAGAGAAACCAGGAGATCAGTGGGCTTTTGTAGACAACCAGAGGCCAGCACTTTTAGTACAACGGTAGCTCAGAACCTGACTCTGGCTAACACTAGCACCAGACAGGGCAACGCACAACGCTGATGTTTGGAGATAATCTGAGGTGTAAGAATAAAACTGTCAACAATCAGCAGACCAGAATCTCTGACCAGCAGACTGAGAGCAGTGAAAAACCTGAACCAGGCATCACCCACTGAGAGAAGGGAAGCCCGTCGGTGAAGAAGGAAGGCTGTCGTCACTGGATGCACGTCTACCACAGGTTATGTAATATGCAGTGTCCTTGCCAGATCCACTACCAGAACTTGTTTTCAAACCTCTTATTGGCTTATTATCAAAAATATTATTAGATGTTCATTCCAGTTTGTGGAAGGGGTTAATGATCAATAAAATTATAATTTTTATTATAGATTTTAGCCGGCTCCCTGGCCGAGGGGTTAGCAGCTTTCTCCGTAACCCCGAATACTCTCGTGGTTGACGTGAGTGCACGTGAATTGGAAGCGGTTCGAGTCGCACCAGTGACTTATGAGAGTATGGGGCCGGTCGCTCAGAAAGTCATGGCGTGCTGATGAGCGTAATCTAGCCTAGGAATCAACATACAGCTGAAAGATGCTGATGTTGACCGCAATATCCTGAAACAGGATGGAAACGCGGAAAATTTGTTTATAGATTTTACAAAACCGTATTAGTCTAGTCGCCTTTACTATCTATAGATTAATAGACTTTTTATAAAGAGTTAATGAGAGGGAAATGTTCATATATTTCTGTCTGTGTGGTCCTGTTGTATGACAAAGCACTGGGGGTTCTATAAATGTTTGCAGGAATTGTGGCCTGGAGACCTAAACCAGCTGTCTTGAATCTTTTACACAGTGTCCAGTCTAAACTTCCGGTCCTGCACCACTGTAAGGGTAGTTGGTTTTCTTCAGGAACCGGTATACAAACCTACCTAGTATTAAACGAGCCAAATTCATCGGCTATTCCTTCTCTCTCTCTCTCTCTCTCTCTCTCTCTCTCTCTCTCTCTCTCTCTCTCTCTCTCTCTCCTCTCTCTCTCTCTCTCTCTCTCTCTCTCTCTCTCTCTCATCGAAGACCAGGTTACACTCTATTAAGTCGGATCATGTTCCTCTACTGTCCTCAGTTCACAACATCTGTCTGAGCCTCTACATTCATTCACGCGTGTGTGATGTAGTTTTTAATTGGACGTCTTGTTTTTATAGTGCCCTGGATTTTGTCCTCCAATGATAAACCTCCACGTTTCATATTGTGACCAATCCAAGATTATCCCCTTTGTCGTATGCTAATCAATAGTTGTCTACTTTCACCGCTGTCTTTAAGAATTTGTATTACACCCGAAATAAAGAACATTAGGGAATCCCGAATATTAAATTATCTCAGTTGACTGCTTTTGTCAAGAGAATATCAATACTGTACTTTGAAATTTAATAATACTTTCCCCGATTTTGTTGCACTAGAGTCACGACAAGGGATGGGTCTCGATAGTGCTCAGGCTTTGCGTAGCATGTCTGTGTTTGTTTGGTGACGCAGCCGTCTAAACGGCAGGTACGTTATGATAGACAATGTAACATGCTAAACAAATTTCTTCTTCTGACATTCGTAATGATTGCTCAGGCTGTCACTTTATTTCTGGCCTCTTGAGATGTTTATTTCTGCCGCAAACTACGCCGATGTGGTAGACTATCTATTGGGAGAACATGACAATGTTATAGTCCTTGGTGGAATGTCGATCAATGTGAAGTAGCATTTTCACCATAACATTGATTGTGCTCAGCGGTAAGACATCAGCTAGGGAGACATTCATCGGAGAAAGACAGGGAAATGTCTCAAGAACATAATTAAAGGCCTAGTCAAGGGAGAAGAGACATGAAATACAAGCAAAGTTGTCAGACAACATTCTCACAGTGCCCTGTTTCTTAATGGAAAATGATGAATGCACGGTTGTTTTGTGAGTCTGACTTGGGGACGTAAATTACAAGTACCTCTAAAGTCGGAGTGGGTTCGCCTGATAGTGAGGGACACTGGCAATAGTGAAAGCTAATCCACAAGCAAAATTCAGTCCAGTGCTACTAGAAGTAGCGTTTATGGATTATGCTTGCGTGCAAAGCGAGAGAGGGCCAAGAAAAACACAACATTTCAATAAACTGAAATCGCAAATAGTAGACCGAATATGTCGCTTGCCTGTATTAATTGTCACACACATTAGTCATAGAAGCGGGCGCGTTGGTAGAGTCGGTAGGGGACTACGTTTATAATGTCACGACTGCGGTTCGACGCCTATGTTCGTCGTTCGCTATGAGACTGGCCCCTTCCTCCACCAGGCCTACTAAATGCTCCTTGCATTCAGGCATACAAAATGCTCCTTGCATTCAGACATATGAAATGCTTCTTGCATTCAGACATATAAAATGCTCCTTGCATTCAGGCATACAAAATGGTCCTTGCATTCAGACATATAAAATGCTCCCTGCATTCAGGCATACAAAATGCTCCGTGCATTCAGGCATACACAATGCTCCTTGCAGTCAGGCATACACAATGCTCCTTACATTCAGGCATACACAATGCTCCTTACATTCAGGCATACACAATGCTCCTTACATTCAGGCATACACAATGCTCCTTGCAGTCAGGCCTACACAATGCTCCTTACATTCAGGCCTACACAATGCTCCTTGCATTCAGGCCTACACAATGCTCCTTGCATTCAGGCATACAAAATGCTCCTTGCATTCAGGCATACAATATGCCCCGTGCAGTCAGGCATACAAAGTGAGATGGTCCTAGCACATCATAGATTCATAATATCAAAGATTCTGACTCCGGGCCTGTGCCGTCTCAGAAGATTGATGTTTCTGCTACCTAGTTCATTTTTAGTTTACAGTTTGGTATTATGAGCCGGCGCTGTGGCGGAGGGCTTACGGACGCAGTTCGTAATCCCGCATACCGCGTTCGAAACACAGCTGCGGGCGATTTGGCAGCAAACCGCCTTGCTTTTGTTTCCTGTACAAAGGTATGAGTGCCGGTCATTCAGAAAGCAATGGCAAACTCTTGAGCATAAACTTGCCAAGAAATCACGAACAGCCAAAACAAAACTGCTGGGGTTGACTGTAACGTCCTGTAAAGGAAATGCAACTAACTAACAGTATTATAAGAGAGATGGTCATATGTTGGAGTTCATCTAAAGGCGACGATTTATTACATTGAAATGGGCTCCTGTGTCGACACGAATATTTCCTGGGAAATAAAGGCGGTTATCTTTATACTAACTACTTCACCCATCGAGTGTCAATTAGTCTAACAAATATGCGGCTATTAACTATACCCATACACGTTATGAAGTCCTTTAGTATAGTTATGTGTAAGAGGCAAGACATTCGCTACACTTTATTTCACTACAACGGTAAACACTTCTCATTGTTGTCTGGCAGTGTACCAAATTATTAACACTTTTAAACGTTGTGTCCATTTTCTTGCTATCTATTCCGTTCTCACTTGCATTCCTATCCTCGCGTTTTCTTCTGTCTTGACTTACTCTTCGGTTCACATTTGCTCTTTTGCCCACACTTGCTCTTCTATCCTCACTTGTTCTTCTGTTACACTTGCTCTTCTATCCTCTCTTGCTCTTCTATCCTCTCTTGCTTTTATATCCTCTCTTGCTCTTTTATCCTCACTTGCTCTTTTATCCTCACTTGCTCTTCTATTCTCACTTGTTCTTCTGTTACACTTGCTCTTTTATCCTCTCTTACTCTTCTATCCTCTCTTGATCTTATATCCTCTCTTGCTCTTCCTTCGTCACTTGCTCTTCTATCCTCACTTGTTCTTCTGTTACACTTTCTCTTCTACCCTCACTTGCTCTTCTATCCTCTCTTGCTCTTCTAACCTCACTTTCTCTTCTATCCTCACTCGCGCCTCTATCCTCACTTGCTCTTCTGTCCTCACCCGCTCTTGCAGGAGTATGATTACGTAATTAACTCAATGCGTAGTTGTTGAAGACAACAGTATCCAGTAATCATACAATACTTATTTGCATCAAGCGTGTGCACTTAGTGTAAAGCAGCCTTAGCTAATGGCCATTCTATTTATTCATATATTGTTTTGCGTATCCTTTTACAGGACTTAGCTGTCAACAGCAGCATCTTTCAGCTGTCTGTTGATCTCTTGGCAAGATTACGCTCAGTAGTTTGCCATTGCTTTCTGAGCGGCCGGCTCAGTATCCCGCAAGTCACGAGCGGGGGTCGAACCGCCTCAGCTCTCGCTCCGCTACGAGACTCTGCGTGATAAACGGGATTACAGAGAGAAAGTGTTGTAACCCCACAGCCAGAGAGACCGGCATTCATATATTACTTGGTGGAAAAGAGCATCACTACGCTGGATTAAATCGTCAAAATAACAATTTTCGTTCACCAGCTACCTGAACGGGCGTGAAGTATTGGCGCCAAAATGTTATCATTTAAAAAGCTTATGAATATTACGAGTTGCAATTTTCTAAAAGAAAAAAAAAAAAACGAATAATTGTAATGCATGTTCTTGACGAGATTAGCAACCACTTTAACTGCAATGATGGGAAGGGATTAAAAAAAAAAAAAACTAAACTAAATAAATAGAATTAGTAGCCGGGACAAATGCCCGCAGAAGTCGGATGTGTCGGCCTAACGGTGCAAGAACACAGCTCTGCTGTAAACAGGCACAACGCAATCACGTACGAAAAAGAAAAAAAAACTTCGGATGAACGAAGAAGAAGAAGAAGAAGAAGAAGAAGAAGAAGAAGAAGAAGAAGAAGAAGAAGAAGAAGAAGAAGAAGAAGAAGAAGAAGAAGAAGAAGAAGAAGAAGAATTAGTAAAACATAACGAACGGGAGAAAGATATAATAATGTGCGATAATCGATATTCGTGTACTTACTTTTCGGGCGGCAAAAGAACTCTACCTCTTCCTCTGAGCGCGGGCAGACGAGGGTACGACGCTGATGCATTCCCGTAGTCATAACCAGGCGGGTAGATATACCACTGAGAATTCATGGCGTCTGATACGCGCGGAATACAACGTGAGAACCGCTGTCGGAGCCCCGGTTAACTTTGAAGAAAGTTCTGAAACTTGAGATGTGCAGCCGATGTTTACCTGAAAGTTCTGCTAAGCAGCAAACAAATCCCCAGCAGTGGAACAAAAATGTTTGTTTATCTCATTATACGTTGATCAGTGCAAGCAAGTTGTGTGTTGATGATCAACTGTGAAAATGTACTAGATGCACGATGTAATTGCCATCAGCCACGCTGTTAAAACAAACAGAAATGATGAGATGTTATTCCCAAATTGATGCTGATTTTATAAACACTATCTTCATGGCTTGCTTCAATCCAAATGTAGTCTACCTTACAAGATACCCTACGTCACACTGTGTATTAGAAAGGTAAAAGAGCCATGCTAAGCAAATAAACAACGATTCTATGGGCTGTTTTTGGTGTAAAGTTCTGTGTAGTTCTACAGCTGACCAAGTTTGTGGGCCCACTCCACACGCGTGCATCTATTGTTATATGGAGTGCCTCCGTCTAGATAAAAGTCATGTCTGTAGCTAATCATATTGCAAGTTTTCATCACGTGACTATTTCAAATTATTCTGTTTGTGAAGATAAGATATCGAAATATAGAATTCAGATAAGTACATCAGTTGAAGTTTCTTACTGGCTTGACAACGGGACCAGCCAGAAATAAGAAAAAAAAATGCCAATCGTTAATATATTATTTATTGATCAGCTTAAAGTTAGCCGTAAAGACGGTGCGGAGAAGCAGAAGTCAGGGCACAATCGTGATGGCTGACTAAGAAATCATAATGAGTTATCTCAGCAGGCGTAGCGGGAGTCGCCTTAGGGATAATTGCTCTATAAATAGAATGCACGAGACATGTAATATGAGGGAAAGACCTGAGGAAGGAAGGGTTGGTGAGAAAAGGGATGGGAGGACGATGGGAATGGTATAGAGCAGGCGAGAGACGGTGCCATATGGTATTGGGAGCAAACACTACCTGCCAATTAAAATAAAGTTAGATACATGTATTCAGAAAACAATGCTAGCCTACTGAATCTAAACTTGCCCAGGAATCACAAACAGCCAAAAAATGTTGGGGTTGACTGCCACGTCCTGTAAATGATATGCAACTAACTTTAACATATCTTTTAAGGGACGTCGCAATCAATCCCTGAATTTTTGGCTTTTTTGTTTTGTTTGTCTTGTTTGTCTCTGGAAAGTTATGTGTTTCCTGTTTCTTGTCCTCCAGTAGTTTCAATGGCATGCCTCTTTATCTCATTGTGTGTGTGTGTGTGTGTGTGTGTGTGTGTGTGTGTGTGTGTGTGTGTAACCGTAAAAAAGGGGAGGGGTTATTTTCATGTATATATGTCATCATGTGTTTATTAACCTTGGTGATATAGTTATTAGTGCGCTAGCCTGCGGAGAAATTCGACCGGGTACGGGTTGTACGGATTCACAAACAGAATAATTTGTACTTCATTTTTAATTCACCACAAACAAACCGCGTAGTTATTTTAATCACTGACCTAGATCTGGTTGGATAGTCGATTTTTAGAATAGGGATATCGGAATTCACTTTGTAATCGGTCGACAAGTGTGTCTGCAGTAAAATGTACCCAAAACCGCATGTCATTGTCTTCGCAAACTGTCCTCTAGATAATCAAAGATGAGCCCAGACAGATGGGACATGCACATGATAAGACGAATTGCAAACGATATGGATATACACTCCGACGACTGCATTCTCTGGTTTCTGGAGGAACGGTCTGCGGTGAACGGAAGGCCGAATATACGGAAGTGAGGCTAAGCAGCCATGTGCAGGACGTGACGATTTCTTAGGTTAATCCAGTATCGGCAGAACTTGGTGGAGTATTGATGCATGACAAGGCAGATGTGGTTGCGGCCTTGTGGGAGCACGTGTACACCTCGGAGGAGCAAATGGATCACCATAGTCTGGTTAGAATTAGGCAGCGAGGAGTGACGAGGGGATCTGGCCGACGCTCGACGCTCAGGGGAAAGGCGAGACGGACATATAATCAGATTGCTACTGGAACTATTAGTGTTGGAACTCTTCGCTGGTTGCTGAGGATGGGGACGGAGCGCTTATGGGAATGTCCCGAATGCTGTGATGTCGGTTCCTAGATCAATAAATCAATCAATCAGAGCGCTATGTGTCGGCTCTGCAATTATAGAAACCTCCTTGGATGGCAAGGAATGCCCATGGTTTGCCCCTGCCTACCCTTGAGGGCTGACCAGGATTTCTTCGGCTGTTCTAAATGGGCCAGCTGTGATGGTGATAATACCACAACAATGAGAGCCAAATGTCCTTCGAAACACCCGGGAAGGTAACCCGGCTAACAAATGCCTTTCGGCCGAAAGGTTCAAATATCACAGCTCTGCTGTAAATAGGCACAATGCAACTACGTCTAAAACAGCATTCCGGACAAACGCAGAAGAAGAAGATACACTCTGACGACAGTGAGAGACCATCGGGCCCAGAAACATTTATTGCATCTATCGATCGGTCTAGCAGTCCCCCACACACTCAACCGGAAGTGATCGACAACATATTCAATTGACTTGATTCTTTATTTCAATAAATACATTACACAATACCTTCTACGTGCGAAAGCAATTATATTCAACACCCTTCACTCACTATGGAATCACCCTGATGTGTGGTTTCCTGGGAACTTCCAGGATCCTTTGTTTGCGGTGAATTATAAATGAAGTACCGAATAATTTGAAATAGTCACGCGATGAGAACTTGCAGTACGACAGCCTTGACTTGTATCTAGACGGAGGCACTCCAGCAGAGATAGATTTTTGCGATCAGTACAGCTCTGGGGTTGACTCCGGCTAATGAAAATGGGTGGTATACAATTGTCAGAATGTTCTGGATATTCTCTCACAAGAAGAAGCGAGGGGTAATGGACCTGGCCCCCCAATTCATATGCCCGGCCTAGAATGCATGAAAACCAAACACTTCCACACCCCAACGATAACATCTGCTATGGGACTATATTCTGTCCAGAAATGAATGCCTTCATTCACAATCAATTATTTTGAAAACTGTCTGTTGCATCGTTATGAAAATTTTCCTGCCGTCATATATTTACCCCCACCCAAGGAATATGCCTTTGATAGGTCTAAAGGCAACCTAAATCATGGAAAGTGGCGACATTTATTTAGTGTTTTGGCGAAAAACTAGTGAATTCACACTAACAAACTTGGTTTACAGTACCGAACCTCAATTCCGGTGTCGACACAAGGCGTATACAGAATGGGAGTAGGTGCAATCTCTGCTCTGCTGAGACGGAACACGATTGCCTGTTTTGCACGACGAATATATCTGTGAATGTCTCTGTAGTGGGCTTTCTTCTTAACGGTCAAGATGTTAGTCCTCTTTTCATTGAAGTTTATAGAATGATTCGTATGTTCGTGTGTTGTCCCCTCATTTGACAACGTGTTTCTTCTCACGTTTCTTGTTATGACACAATATGTCAGTTCCCACCGCAATATTACTCTTCGGTTGGTATTCAATGCGTCTAGAGCCTTTTTTTTTTCAATGCCAGTTGTTTGTCACCGTTGAGGGCTTACGAAATTGAAAATTCATCACTGTGGAATACAAACTGTTGCTATTGACAAGTTGTATTGTTTGTGCCGATGCTGTCATGTTAAGGGCCTGCAATTCTTCTTCTGAATAGTTGGAGCAAAAATATCCAAGTAGGTGTGCATGTGGATTAATGTCTGCGATCTGCCCAGACCTTAATCTGTGTCGCACGATTCCAGTAGGTTGATGACTGCCCTCGGTTGCATCAAATTTAATCCATCCTTTCTCCAATAGTCATCTTCCTCTTTCAACACATGGTCCTCACATTTTTTTTCATTAACTTTTATCAGCCGGTCTCTCTGGCCGAGGTGTTACGCCACTTTCTCCGTAATCCCGTTTATCACGCAGAGTCTCGTAGCGGGCGAGAACTGGGAGCGGTTCTACCCCCGCTGGTGACTTGCGGGATAACTGAGCCGGCCGCTCAGAAAGCAATGGCAAACTACTGAGCGTAATCTTGCCAAGAAATCAACAGACAGCTGAAAGATGCTGCTGTTGACAGCGATGTCCTGTAAAGGATATGCGAATTTAAAAAAAAAAAACTGTTATCAATATTTAATAGCGCGGACTGGGTTAGTATCTTGACGTCAGACAATTTGAATATAGTATTGTCAGCTGACACCTGTCCTTTAATTTTAGCCCACACAAGTTCTTCTTCCTCTTCTTCTGCGTTCATCCGGAGTTTTTTTTCCGGATCTGACTGCGTTGTGCCTGTTTACAGCATAGCTGCGTTCTTGCACCGTTAGGCCGACACATCCGACTTCTGCGGGCATTTGTTGACCGGGTTAACCTTCCCGGGACACAAGTTCAATGGGGTTTAAATGAGAATGGTAGGGCAAGTCTCAAGCAACTATGGCCATGCTCTTCTATCAACTTGTCGATTTGATATTTCTTGCTTTTTTGCGCCTAGGACAACAACTGTAGCCTGAAATATGTTTCTGGAAATTGTATATTTGCCCTTCGGTGCTCGAAGCCGTAGGTATTTTGTCTTCTTGGGCAACAACATTGTGATATGATGCATTGTCCATGATTAGACAAGGCAGTCTATAAAGGGATGGAAGTACTGTATTCTCGAGCCAATCTCTAAATACAGTACCATTTATCTCGTTATGATAATCACTATTGTCTGTATGCTTTGATACGAACACGAGTCCAGCATTCTGTAGTAAGCCATTATGAGTACTACCAGCATGGGCTATGACCAAACCCTGTCCTTTACTACTGGGCATATATCGCTTTATCTTTCCATCCACTGATTGACATTCCTTTTCACTTGTGTGGTGCTCATTGATCCAGGTTTCATCCAAATACACTATGTCATAATTTTCTTTGCGCATTTCCCTTATTTCACGTAGGTATCTGCTTCTCATGGCTCCTAAATGCTGTAGCTCGCAAAGGATATTTCTACTTCCCTTGTACTTTCTAAAAGTGAAGCCTAATCTTCTTATAATTTTCCACAAAGTTGTTTTGGATAGCTCTATGTCATTGTTCTTTCTCAACCAAACCCTAAGTTTTCTTACAGTCACTGTTTCTTTGGCATCCAGCATTTTTATAATAGCCCGCCTTATGACATCCTTGTCAAAGCTGTCTACAATTGCCTTTCTACCTACCGTTTGTTTATCGTGTGTTGGTTTCATTCCAGATTCTTGCATCCATCAACGAAATGACCATTTACTCAAACCCAATGCATGGACTGTTTTTTTTCTTCGGAACTTGTAATAGTATGAAACAGTTTCTTGCGATCAGCTTCTTGACAAAAATATGTGTACAACTTCATAGTGATGCTTTGAAGTGTACAAAATTTCACATTCAATCCCACTGAACA
The DNA here is from genome assembly GCA_014155875.1 of Cepaea nemoralis. Lineage (NCBI taxonomy): Eukaryota > Metazoa > Mollusca > Gastropoda > Stylommatophora > Helicidae > Cepaea > Cepaea nemoralis. Next base: position 87,563 of record JACEFZ010006789.1, read on the forward strand.
ATATTCACACATTCAAATGTCAGCGATAAATGGTAATGTTTATTTATATAATCACGTTTCATGAAAGCACCCATATTATTGACTACATCTCTGAACACTCCCATTTAAACTGCGCAGGGATTTGCCATAAGGAAATTCCCATGCATCGCGGAGAATATTCAAAATTGAACGCTGATTTTCTGGGTCAAGATGTAATCCATTTAATAAGGGAGAGTTTATTCGCAGATGGGGCCCTGGAACATGTATTACTAACATGTATTCACTAACCCTAATCCTAACCCTAACTTAATACATTATACTGGCCCCCAACGATATGCCAGTTTGTACTGCTCTCTAATATAGAAGATATAGACGTCACGTGACCAGAACCGTTTGCGAATAAACACTTCGTTTAACAATATGCACTTAATCTCTGACCCGTAAATTATATACCGCATATAAACAAACATTGAAATCTGCTGTACAATCTCCAGAACAAAATTTTTTTTTGTTGGGTGGACATAATGATAAGGTTATATGCTAAATTTCATCATTTTTCCTCAGCTGGTTACTGAGATATAGATTTTTACATGGAGGCACTTATAAATGCACTATACCTGGACGTTTACTTTAGATATTAACAGATGATATTTATAAATTTGATGTTTCGAAATTCTTCTTCTTCTTCTTCTTCTTCTTCTTCTTCTTCTTCTTCTTCTTCTTCTTCTTCTTCTTCTTCTTCTTCCGCTTTTTTGTCTTCTTCCGCTTCAACTTCCTCTTCGTCTGCTTCTTCTTCTTCTCTTCCTACCGCTTTTTCTTACCTTCTTCCTGCTGTTTTCTTCTTACCCTGCTACTGCTTCTTCTCCCCCTGCTTCTTCTTCCCCTGCTACTGCTTCTTCTTCCCCTGCTACTGCTTCTTCTCCCCCTGCTACTGCTTCCTCTCCTTCTGCTGCCGCTTCTCTTCCTGCTCCTGCTTCTTCTGCCCTTGCTTTTGCTGCTTCTTCGCCTGGTGCTGCTTCTCCCCGTCCTGCTTCTTCCCCTCCTGCTGCTCCTGCTTCTCCCCCTCCTTCTTCTTCTTCTTCTTCTTCTCCTCCTGCTGCTGCTTCTCCTCCCACTGCTGCTGCTGCTTCTCCCCCTCCTGTTTCTTCTCCTGCTGCTGCTGCTGCTTCGCCTTCTCCTGGAACATATATTGAAGAGTATAACTCATGTTCTCTATGTTAACTGGTAATGCAATCATGTCGTAATTGCTTTATTATTACTTGCTGCACGGCTATTTAATCTCTCTCTCTCTCTCTCTCTCTCTCTCTCTCTCGCCCTTTCTCTCTCTCTTTCTGTGTGTGTGTGTGTGTGTGTGTGTGTGTGCGCGCGCGTGCGTGCGTGCGCATTCCGTTGTTTTCCAACACAATGATAATATTTCTACTCCACCCCTGTTGCTAATATGTCCCGAACATTTCTTTTGTATTTTATTTTAAGATTTTGATGATCGAACTAGCAACACCTATACCTCGATGCCTGTTTCCTTGTCTTTTCGTGATTATTGTCAATATTTTTTCTAAATAATATCACAGTCCGATTTCTGTAGAGTCCTTGTCGTTTCGACACCCATCGCGCAGCATGTAGGAGTATGCAGACAGACGATTACATCACACATGCCAGTCAGGGGATGTTTCTTGCGCCATTTAGTTCACCCAATAACGGATGTTACGGTGTATTGGCAACTCTGTAATGTAAGTATTTCGTGAAATCATTATCTTCACTCTACGACTGCCAGTTTACAGCGCCAGAGAATGCAAGCAGCGCACACGTCTAAAAATATCACACTCAAATCCAGTTACCTGAACTAGCGTAGTGAGCGGAGGAAAGGTCACAAAAGAAGGTCAAAACAAGCTACAGCTGCCCTAACAACCGAATGTCGACACGATCAGTAAGGAGTACACACGGGACTGGGGAAGTTAACAGAGTCAAACACTTTTAAAATGTTTTCAAACTAACGCTGAGGAGAAGGTAAGATATTTCTCGCTAAATGTAAGTGTCAGACATTTGCCATATTGTACATAGAATGTTAGTGTAGTTCATGTACCGAACAAACTTGAGACTTGGGATAGTGGTTACTGGTCGTTTAGTGTGTTCATTTAAATCTACACATGAAAACAAAGATATACTAAGCTGGCCAAGGCACTGAGAATTTCTATACTAGTTGATGATCACAGTTCTGTTGCTGTTTCATTATATATGTCTAGTCACCAACAGTGAAATTAAGGAGATGTCATAAAAAAATTCAGAAGCACTGTTTGGGTTCATATGAATAGAAGAAAGAACTAGCGATTAAAGGACACATTAGAGAACATAAACAATTGATAGCTATAGCTATTATACCGGGATTCGAACCTGTCACCTTCAAATGACCACGGCACCTCACTGCAGGAACAAGTGTACTTCAATACAGGGCCGACTGACAAAGAAATGTCAGCAACGTGTCGATCATAACTCAGTTCTCTTCATCAGGCCACAGTTCAAATAAGACGAGGAGCGGGATGGCATTTCATTTATGTAAATATAGATGATCAGGTCAGACAGAGCATTTCCTAAACATATATATATATTTGGATAGTTCCTAAACATATATATTTGACTAGTTCCTAAACATATAGATTTGAATAGTTCCAAAACATCAGTAACCAAACACTGCATTAATCATGCCTTTATAATCCAGCTATTGTCGTGGTGATTACATTAGACGTTCATCTTGTGCACATTGCTGTCTGTCTATCTGCCTGCCTACCTGCTTGCTTGCCTGTTTAATATATCTGTCTGTCTGTCTGTCTGTCTGTCTGTCTGTCTGTCTGTCTGTCTGTCTGTCTGTCTGTCTGTCTGTCTGTCTGTCTGTCTGTCTGTCTGTCTGTCTGTCTGTCTGTCTGTCTGTCCGCCCATCGGTTCATCTGTCCGTCTGTCTGTAGATATATAGCCAACCTGACCTACCAAATTACAATGTAGTGATACAAAATGTTAATATATGCGGGGTCTCCATAAAATTGCTATAAGCCTCTCCTGCCCTAACAGCACAAAAACATACAGAACACACAGACACTCGAGTAACGCTATATTTGGTTACACTGAATTGAAGGTGCCGAGCATCTAATGAACATATCATATCTATCGTGGTTTTGTTGTTTTGTATTGTGATTGAGTAGACGAGTCTGCCTGTACATATATATTGACACAACCATGAAGCTTTCATAATCAAGTATGTACACTTATCCTACAGTTTAAACAAACATGTTTTGGGAAATCGCGGTAGCATTTTCCGTATTACATTTGATGATCAAACCAGTGGTCAGATTTCAATCCGCGGCAGTTGCAGAATTTTAATTTCCAGACAGTAAGACTCGGGGGGGGGGGGGGGGGGGGGGGGTGTCCCTGGCCGAGGCTTTAAACGACTTTCTTCGTAATCCCGTTTATTCATGTAGGGTCTCGCAGCGCGCGAGAATTGGTATCGATTCTCGTCGCGTTGGTGACTTACGGGATAAGTGAGCCGGCCGCTCAGAAAGTAATGGCAAACTACTAAGCGTAATCTTGCCAAGGAATCAACAACAGCGGTAAAATGCTGGTGTTGACAGCGATGTCCTGTAAAGGATATGCGGAAAAAAAAAGACTGGGGAGTGAGCCGTTAGTGCAGTGGCTTGCACGTCCGCCTGCCTGTCCATGGTCATGTTTGCATCCCTGTAGATGGGGGTTTTCTAAAATTGACCTTGGCTCCCAGATCGACTCAGTCTAAATGGATGTCGAGAATTGCTCTGGGAATTAAAGGTCACCACATCACGCATCGAGCGCTGATTGGTCTATAAATATATAGGGCAAGCACCATATGCCCAATATGCTGCAAGCCGTGGAAAAGGATCATTTACATGTTTACAACCCCAAGGACGACCCAGTCTGACCATTTTCAGAATTGTTTGGAAAGGAAAGATCTCAAGGTAAGGAACTGCTCACCAAACCTCATTATGCCTTGGCCTATGTGAAGGCGAAACACCCCAGGGGCAGAACCTACGATGGGGCTATCTTTGGCCATTTAATTATACTGAGCAGTACACGCCAGGCTTGTCCATGGGAATGCGATTCCCATGGGAATCCCATGGGAAATGTCCCATGGGATGTGATGGGATGGGACAGCACACATTTGCATTTCCCATGGGACACATGGGAAGTAGCCATGTCAGAGCAACTTGATCTACGTTAGAGCTCCCTTAATTTTTTTTTTAAACCTTTTTTTAAAACCTTTTATCATTCTTTTATCTTTATATATTTGTTTTAATTCTTTTTCTCATGGTGGGTGATTAGGTACTATATTTATAGTCTATAAATATATAGTAGTCCTAATTTCAAATAATTTGTAAAGGCAGTTACTTGAAATCACAGTGTTACTGAGTGTAGGCTGTATAAGCCTAGGGTACCCAAAAATACGAGCTCCAGGATCTTACTAAAACTGTTATTGCTAAGATTTTGAGTGGGGGAGAATGCCATTTGATTGATGTTCCAAAAGAACTTGTAAAGTCTTCAACAGCTGATGTTAAAGCAGTTAAAATATCTGAAAGTATTTTAGCACCATTTTTTGCTTTGCAAAGTGCAAAACGCTATACAATTGGTATAAGTTGATTAATGAAAAATAGGTTAATAAAAGGGGTTATGGAGTTGCAATACAGCATAGCATGAATTGTGGTTCCGGTGATTCTACTAACATCAAAAGATTTTTTGAAGCCTGGCAGCGGGAAGTAACAAAACCACTACCAACATTGTCAAATGCGTGGTAAAAAAACAGCTGTTGAACTAATTACATCACATCCAACAGTATCCATTTCGGCTGAATGTGACATTATATGTGACGCTGCTAACTTTGATGCAAGACCTACTCACGCTGCAAACAAGGTATATAATTACACTATATCACGGCAAACAGTGACTCGTTCGATTTTGGCGCAAGGAAAATTGGCCAAACTGCAGTTTCAAAAATTGTTTTAAAATATGGCACAAGATCCAGAATGTGCAATGTCGGGAATAGTTGACTCTTGGTCTGCAAGACAAACATATCTTTTGCCATATGGGGGAATTATTGCATGTGTACTAGATAAAAATTGGGAATGGATTACCTTTCCTCTGTGTCTTAGAAACATTGATGGTAATTAATCCCATATTGCACAATTTACGCAGTTTTTTTTTGCACGTGAATTTCTTGCCGAATCTACCACATTCTCGTCAATTGTTTGTGTGTAGTGATAATGCAGCAAGCATGACGGCAGCATGTGATGGACGGTGTGATGGAGAAATGCAACGATCTGGTTGTACTGAGCACAGGTTATGCTGCCGTATCAGCAAAAACAATACTCTAACTGACGGCCTGTCGGAGTTTATATCCTAGACCAAGGCTTGGAACCTAGTCTGCCCTGCCCTGACATTTAGATTTTAGGTTGTCTCTTTCCCCTTCAACGTTCCTGTTGTCACGATGTTTTCCCGTTTATTCATGCTTATGACACACGGAAAACATGTAGACTGCTTATATCACGTGAACACCACACAGTCATAATGGTCAAGATATCATTTTATTGTCTAATGCGTTCGCTCGCCTTGAAGTCAAGTCCATACACGTGCTACAACTTCTAGTGCACTTAACTGTGGATTAGCTTTCCATATTACCAGTGTCCATCGCCATCAGGAGAACCCACTCCGACTTCCGAGGTACTTGTAATTTACGTCCAAATGTCAAGGACGAGAAGTCAACATTTTATTCTAACTGTCCGGTGTAGGGGTTGAACCCGCTACGTCAGGATAATCGCACCGTAGTTGTAAGAACAAGCGATCTTATCCATTCAGCCATGCTACCCTCCATTTTCTTGTAATGAGAAATGAGCGTGACTTGCTCTACACATAAGTCAATAGTAAGGCACTCGTTTGCACCCTGTGGGAGCATTCGGTGTATTGTCATATTTTATTATAGACCAATCGGTACTCGAGGGTTGATGGGGTCAATATCACACCGACCGCCTTCATTTTCCAAGAAATTTCCTGGTACCCATTTTAGGCTGGGTCGACCCACGTCAATTGTGAGAATCCGCCTGGATGCGGATACGAACCTCTGTCTACACAGTTTTCTGCAAACTTCGTGCTTTCCCCAGCTTGTTTACTAGCACCTAGGTACTGTGCGGGGATTTGCCTGAGACGAACTAACAAAAAGTACGCAGAAATCCACATGCAATAAAAACAAAACATAAGATGTACACAAAATACGTCTAGAAAATTTGGCTCGTGCTTTCCTTTCTCCACTCAGGTATCCATTAAGCCGGTTATTTACATGTGAATCTGGCAGACGCTGCCATTCCCGAGCCAGTTCACTGCTATGATAATAACATCAATACGAGGCCAGAGGCACATTTCCTGCACGTTTCTATAGCTCAAGAGCTCTTGTCGCCCCACAAGTGTTTCCTACTGAAATGATTTTAATGTATTCATTTGTTTGTCATCGTTGACATTTTTGTGTTTTTCGGTTGTAATGGCGAAGGGTAGAGTAAATAAAGATAAGAATGTCGATATAAGGGCACAAAAAAGTCACAGAACTAAACAATTACTGCTGTCTTTACAGCTGACTTGTCGTGACGGGGCTAAGGAGGTAATAGCAAGTTCAACCAAAATTATCCCATTTTAGATTGGCCCCTTGTTTTTTTAAGAATATACTGTTCATTCTACATGAATTATTTATTTATTGAATTGTGTTCCATTTGTTTGAGTGGTTCTTCATAGCCCAAGTGGAGACTGCAATGCGACATCTTCCGCACAACATCAAATCACCATCACCGCACGAACCATGTTTGGATAATTGACTAGTGTAAAGTATAACCCTGTCTTGTATCCTTGGTTACTGAACGACAATGTAAACAGTAACCATGACGATTGGCTGCACAGCAACAAATCCCTTTCCGTTGGTCTCGCCTACAGACAGCCTCCACGTAGCTCCATACCTATGCCCCATGCTTTCTAGTTCAGGTGATTCGTACAGTTTCATAATTCCACCACACACGAAAAAGAAGATTCGAATTCAGCCGTGGACGGGACGTTGAGGTGTTTCCAAGGCACCAGGGCCGGGTTATATCCTGGCCAAGACCTATTGACGCGTCCTCGTCGAGCGTCCTGGCAACAGTTCCCTTCGGGGTCGTTTCTAAAGTCAGTAGGATCGCCGATTCCTCCGAAGTCGGAGAGTGTCTGCCTGTACGGCGAGGAACCACCAGAACGGATACTCACGCAAACCTCAGGTCCTGTATGACATCACACTGATGTTGGACAACAGGATGCCTTCATCCGACATACAGGACTTCACGTTGGAGCTCAAGCCAACGAACACAAGCAAGCAAGCCGTGGACGATTTGGAAGAAGGCAGCTTTGCGTTTGTTGCGAAGGTATGTGACCTTGGCCATTCAGAAAGCAATGTCAAAGTACTCAACTAAAACTGCTTAGTAAAGCACAAAAAGCCAATAAATACCCTGGTTGACTGCAACACTGTACAAGAATGCAACTAATTTTCTATGATCTGACCCCATGATATTTTAGATTGACCTCTTTCACCACTCGCCGCTAGGGTTTACATGTAGACTCACCGAGGAAAGTATTGGACTTTTCATGCCATTAACCCATGACCTATCACGTATGAAAATCCTATTACTGTGTCTCTGTAAGGCAGTATTCGTGACGGACATTACTGAACTCTATGGACATATAAAACAAAGAGTAACATCATCACTTGCATAAGCCGAGGCAGAGAAGTGACTCAGCCCACGGAAGCTGGCCCTATTTGTAAGACTTTACATATGTATCCATGTGTAATTATTTCATTACTGTCAGGAAGTGAATTGACATTTTACCTTTGGTTCTTCTTCTTCTTCTTTTCGTTCATCCGGAGTGTTTTTTCAGATGTGATTGCGGTGTGTCTGTTATGCGCCCTTGGGCCGAAACCCGTAGGCCAACACATCGACTTTAGCGTGCTTTTTTGACCAGGTAGCATTCCTGGGTACCTTTGGTTCAATGCTTGTTTCATCACTAGCTTATTTAATCGCTGTTCTTATTCATTTGTTGGCATAATTGACTCGTTTGTCCAGGTTACTGGCTCTCAAACATAAGTAAATATATCAACAAGTCAACTCTTAAAGTGTTTATAAAACAACGCCGGACAAGTGCGTACTAATTCGATCTAATCTTTATCATAGGGGCAGTATCCCAACGAATCACACAACATGCATGTAATCCATTGATTAACCATATTCTCATCTCCATTGTGTCCTTTCGTTCTGTCCCTTTCAACCAGATTCGAAATTATCGTCAGGCCTGTCATTGCACTATTTCACACACACACCTATAGTTAACACTTACGTTGTATGTCCATACCTATCCTACTCATGCCACAGGTGCTTGTTAAACTATTCGTTAGGTAACTTCTCCATAATCATTTAACTTAGATAACGGCCCATCAATCCTACTTGTGCTTCATATTTAGTTCCTCCGTTATTAATCCGTGTTTCGTGCCCTATATCTTTTCTATTGGTTCTCGGTGGATATCTTCGCATGTTCCTTCATCATAAACTTGAACTATCTCTCACAGATACCTTCACACAGACTTCTCGCACTTTGTGAACAAATTGCTAGAATCTGTTACCTTGCTTTTACATGTGGCTCCTCATTTTTGTGTTTAACAACATTGATATAATATGTTATAGATATGGTCACATGTAATTTGCTCATTGTTTCGTGTGGTAACATTGCCTTAGTCTGTTAGAGATATTTTCACCTGTGATTCCTCATGTGTGTGTGTGTGTGTGTGTTTTTTTTTTGCGCTCGCTCGCTTTGAACTCAAGCGTAGTCCATACACACTATTTATAGTATTGCTGGACTGAATATTGCGTGTGGATTAGTTTTCCCTATTAACAGTGTCCCTTGCCATCAGGTGAACCCACTCCGACTTCAGAAGTACTTTTAATTTACGTCCCCAAATCAAGGACGACAGGTCAACATTTTAGTCCAGCTGTCCGGTGTAAGGGTTAAACCGCTTACCTTGGCATCAGCACAACGGATGTTTAAGAACACGCATTCTTATCTATTCGGCCATGTGGGACTGCTATATTTGTGTGTTTAACAACATTGCCATAATTTGTTAAAGACATTTTTACATATGACTCCTTGTGTTTCTGTTTAACAACAACACTGCTATAAAATACAGTTACATACACTTTCACATGTGACACCTCATGTTTGTGTTTAACATTGCTATAATATGTTACAGATATCTTCACACGTAACTTCTCATGTTTGTGTTTAACATTGCTATAATATGTTACAGATATCTTCACATGTGACTCCTCATGTTTGTGTTTAACATTGCTATAATATGTTACAGATATCTTCACATGTGAATCCTCATGTTTGTGTTTAACATTGCTATAATATGTTACAGATATCTTCACACGTGACTTCTCATGTTTGTGTTTAACATTGCTATAATATGTTACATATATCTTCACACGTGACACCTCATGTTTGTGTTTAACATTGCTATAATATGTTACAGATATCTTCACATTTGACTCCTCATGTTTGTGTTTAACATTGCTATAATATGTTACAGATATCTTCACATGTGACACCTCATGTTTGTGTTTAACCTTGTTATAATATGTTACAGATATCTTCACACGTGACAACTCATGTTTGTGTTTAACATTGCTATAATATGTTACAGATATCTTCACACGTGACACCTCATGTTTGTGTTTAACATTGCTATAATATGTTACAGATATCTTCACACGTGACACCTCATGTTTGTGTTTAACATTGCTATAATATGTTACAGATATCTTCACACGTGACACCTCATGTTTGTGTTTAACATTGCTATAATATGTTACAGATATCTTCACATGTGACTCCTCATGTTTGTGTTTAACATTGCTATAATATGTTACAGATATCTTCACACGTGACTCCTCATGTTTGTGTTTAACATTGCTATAATATGTTACAGATATCTTCACATGTGAATCCTCATGTTTGTGTTTAACATTGCTATAATATGTTACAGATATCTTCACACGTGACTCCTCATGTTTGTGTTTAACATTGCTATAATATGTTACAGATATCTTCACACGTGACTCCTCATGTTTGTGTTTAACATTGCTATAATATGTTACAGATATCTTCACATGTGACTCCTCATGTTTGTGTTTAACATTGCTATAATATGTTACAGATATCTTCACATGTGACTCCTCATGTTTGTGTTTAACATTGCTATAATATGTTACAGATATCTTCACACGTGACACCTCATGTTTGTGTTTAACATTGCTATAATATGTTACAGATATCTTCACATGTGACTCCTCATGTTTGTGTTTAACATTGCTATAATATGTTACAGATATCTTCACATGTGACTCCTCATGTTTGTGTTTAACATTGCTATAATATGTTACAGATATCTTCACACGTGACTTCTCATGTTTGTGTTTAACATTGCTATAATATGTTACAGATATCTTCACATGTGACTCCTCATGTTTGTGTTTAACATTGCTATAATATGTTACAGATATCTTCACACGTGACTTCTCATGTTTGTGTTTAACATTGCTATAATATGTTACAGATATCTTCACATGTGACTCCTCATGTTTGTGTTTAACATTGCTATAATATGTTACAGATATCTTCACATGTGTCTCCTCATGTTTGTGTTTAACATTGCTATAATATGTTACAGATATCTTCACATGTGACTTCTCATGTTTGTGTTTAACATTGCTATAATATGTTACAGATATCTTCACATGTGACTCCTCATGTCTGTGTTTAACATTGCTATAATATGTTACAGATACCTCCATATGTTGCCTTGCCCATACAACAGCCACGTTCGCAGACAACATGTCTAAGAAACTGGTACTGACATGTATCGTATGTTCACTATGGCTACACGCTGCCACGCCTGACGGTGAGATGAACTTTTGCTCACTTTAAACCTCCTTACATTCATTATTCAAGCTTGCACCAATTACTATTAGACTCAGAATTATGGTTAGAGCACTCACATACAGTATTGATAGTCTGGGGTTTCAAACTTCCTAGAGGTGAAATACTTGTTATTTTACCAACGTGGTTCTGGGGTCTCCTAATAGTGGGTTGTGAATACTTTGGAGACTGAGCTGTTACTCTGAAGTCCGATGTATTGATCTGAGACCAGGCAAGGGCTTACACCTACCGGGGTGAGGCTGGTGTAGGGACCTGTCTGCTGACTATCAATGGAAACTGTCACACGCTCTGAATAACTTGGCTCCATCGTCAACCGCGACGAGGACTGTTCAACAAATGTAGATGCGGGCTGGCCACAGCATGCACAGTTAAACTACAGAATATAGACGCAGGCTGGCCGCGGCAAGCACAGGTTAAACTACAGAATGTGGGCCACAGCATGCACAGGTTAAACTACAGAATGTGGGCCACAGCATGCACAGGTTAAACTACAGAATGTAGACGCAGTCTGGCCGCGGCAAGCACAGGTTAAACTACAGAATGTGGGCCACAGCATGCACAGGTTAAACTACAGAATGTAGACGCAGTCTGGCTGCGGCAAGCACAGGTTAAACTACAGAATGTGGGCCACAGCATGCACAGGTTAAACTACAGAATGTAGACGCAGGCTGGCCGCGGCAAGTACAGGTTAAACTACAGAATGTGGGCCACAGCATGCACAGGTTAAACTACAGAATGTAGACGCAGGCTGGCCGCGGCAAGCACAGGTTAAACTACAGAATGTGGGCCACAGCATGCACAGGTTAAACTACAGAATGTAGACGCAGGCTGGCCGCGGCAAGCACAGGTTAAACTACAGAATGTGGGCCACAGCATGCACAGGTTAAACTACAGAATGTAGACGCAGGCTGGCCGCGGCAAGCACAGGTTAAACTACAGAATGTGGGCCACAGCATGCACAGGTTAAACTACAGAATGTCGACGCAGTCTGGCCGCGGCAAGCACAGGTTAAACTACAGAATGTGGGCCACAGCATGCACAGGTTAAACTACAGAATGTAGACGCAGTCTGGCCGCGGCAAGCACAGGTTAAACTACAGAATGTGGGCCACAGCATGCACAGGTTAAACTACAGAATGTGGGCCACAGCATGCACAGGTTAAACTACAGAATGTGGGCCACAGCATGCACAGGTTAAACTACAGAATGTAGACGCAGTCTGGCCGCGGCAAGCACAGGTTGCACAGTACTACGGACCTGTGGCACAACACCAGCAAGCAGGTTACAGTAACATTGTTGAGATCTTGTATCTTCCTGGTTGCAACATAACGGTGTGAGTCATGGACCACTTCACACTCACTAAGACAGAAAATTTAGCATTTTGCAATCAAAAGTTACAGAACAATTCTTGGAATATCGTGAAACGAGACAAAGACAAATACTTAAAATATTTTGGCTATATTAAAGGTCACTGCGGTTTGGAAAGAACAATGATGGAAAGCATGGTTCCTGGATGTTGAGACACTGGTCGACTAGCATGGTTCCTGGATGTTGAGACACTGGTCGACTAGCATGGTTCCTGGAAGTTGAGACACTGGTCGACTAGCATGGTTCCTGGAAGTTGAGACACTGGTCGACTAGCATGGTTCCTGGATGTTGAGACACTGGTCGACTAGCATGGTTCCTGGATGTTGAGACACTGGTCGACTAGCATGGTTCCTGTATGTTGAGACACTGGTCGACCAGCATGGTTCCTGTATGTTGAGACACTGGTCGACTAGCATGGTTCCTGTATGTTGAGACACTGGTCGACGAGCATGGCTCCTGGATGCGGAGACACTGGTCGACTAGCATGGTTCCTGGATGTTGAGACACTGGTCGACTAGCATGGTTCCTGGATGCTGAGACACTGGTCGACTAGCATGGTTCCTGGATGCTGAGACACTGGTCGACTAGCATGGTTCCTGGATGCTGAGACACTGGTCGACTGAGACACTGGTCGACTAGCATGAAGATGAACACAGGACATTGCGACACCTTGGGCATGAGGGTGCATGATCTGGGAGAAATTGCCAGAGACAGATTTTTCCGGCGCACAGTAACAAGGAAGACGTTCTGCAAAGGGCCTGCTACTTGAGTAAGAACGAGAGTACTAAAATGTTACACCGAATTAGTTGTGCTGCATGTCAATGAATCATGAAACTTGAACGAACAAATTAGGAACAGCTTGGATTCAACGAAGATACGGTTCCTGAGAATAATGTTTAACCCTGGACTACCAGAGTAGCTCACAACGATTGCCTGGAGGGGGGCTACTTAATGTAGAACATTATATACAACTACGGAGTTGAGAGAGAGAGAGAGAGAGAGAGAGAGAGAGAGAGAGAGAGAGAGAGAGAGAGAGAGAGAGAGAGAGAGAGGGAGAGAGAGACAGACAGACAGACAGGCAGGCAGGCAGGCAGGCAGGCAGGCAGGCAGACAGACAGACAGACAGACAGACAGACAGACAGACAGACAGACAGACAGAGATTTTTGTGATACAATAAGAAGAGAGACACCTGAAAACATCGTGGCAACTAAACAGTTCTGTAGGAGAACAGACAGAGACAGACAGGAAGAAATGATGATGTGCACTGAGGCGGGAGAATGGAGGAACATCGTCGGCAGAGTTTATCCAGAACAATAATAATCGACATCTGCTGAGAGACATGAGCGTGTGCGCCAGTTGTCAGGGCACATGATGATGATGTGTGTTATTTCTTCACGCAATGCTATTTTTATTCTGTTATTCTGTTTATGTAGCATATTGATGACGTTGAAATAGCTAATTAGAACATGCTTCATGAAATTTGGTCAAATACTATTATTATACTCTTTTACTGTCCATAAGATATGATTATAACCTGAAATTATTGATTACACCCTAAAATGCCACAGTCTTGTCATGTGAACAATTTTATCACACAGTGAACATAACTCGGGCATACACTATCAAATCTTCGTCATTTTAATTATGCATTAACTGAAAGTGAAAGCTGTCATTGCATTCCTAAATGAATTCCTGGTCGCTTGAATTAACACACGCTGATTATGTTTCCCTTCCAGGCAGCCAGTTATCAAAATGCAGATTTGTGTCAGGCAAGTCGTGCGAAACAAAACTAGCGGACACCGGTCAGAACACACATGATCAGGTATACATTCACTCTTTAAATAATGCAAATCTTCACGGAAGGCTAATATTTAGAAGTCGAACTTTAATGTCAACACCGGACGTTGACACAGGTTCAAAAGCCAAAAAGCCAAGTTCCATGTTCATAACTAATGTACATCAGCAATGGCGGCAGCAGCCATTGGAAAAGCAAAGACAGGTTTCCTCTGCAACGTATCAACGATCACGTCATTATAACCAGTACAACGCATTTGACAACCCAGGGTCAGGGGTCAAGCCACAACAACCGCACGATTCTGCTGCAAACAGTAACCCACATTTGATGAGCCATGGTCATAACCAGAGAGCTGAACTTTGGCATGTCAGCAGTCAGGGAGAGAAGTCTCATGGAAAGTTCCTCACAGAAAGCACCATCATCCATCCATTCATCGCTACGCGGCAGGCGTTAGACTACCTGACCAGTTATGACTCGAAACCTCCCCCGCGAAGGTGGCCACTGAGGCTGATACTACCAGAGGGTGGACACAAAATGCTCCGTGTGACTGGGGTTAGTACTCCTGGTCACATGCACAGCTCTGGGGCACAAATGGGAAAGAATCGGCATGCGCGCTCAACTGACCACACCTTGCGACAAGTCAATGAGGATCGCACTAGAGGCGAAGCTCAACATGAGACTCACGGTATTAAAGCTAAGGGTAAACTTACTTATGAGAATATTACTATTGGCAAATTTGAAGACGATGTCGATAAATACATAGACGGCGTCGTTTCTGACAAAAGCCATGGACAACAAATGATTAATGCGACCAATAAGAATACCCGAAACGTATACAGCACTGTCGGTTCAATACCCACAGCTGCTAAAACTGCAAGACGAGGCAATCGGAAGCGTAAAAATCGTGTCCATCAACAACTGCAGAAACGAAACAAAAAACTACGAAAACGAAATAAACAGCGCTTTCAACTAATGTCAGAAGCAAATTTCACTACAATAGCCACAAACGACATTGGACAGTTATCTTCAGCCGACTCAGTCCATGTTTTATTGTCAAGCGTTGTTTTTCAAAGACCCGAATATGAACAAATAGCAGAGAATATCGGCAATGAGCCAAGTAAGAGTACAGAAATGAATGCATCTCAGTTATTGAAAAACGGAGGCGTATCTGCGCTGAAACTACGGGCAGAAGCATCAGGTAACACGCAAGTATCTGGAGGTAACATTTTCAATGAAACCAGTGAGCAACGTGTGCCGGCTGAAAGACGAGGTCACGGCGAACTTACTTATGATGGCATTACTTTACAGCCACAACTCAAACAGCGCCAGCTGCGAGCAAACAAAAACAAGTCTAAGAATAAAAGAAAGAAAGTGAAAGGAAAATCTAATAACTCGAATGTGTCTATTCAAACAGACAACGGCGCTGATAACCATATGTTTGTTTCTCTTAAACCTGATTTTAGCCCGACGACATTTTTTCCCCCAGTCAATAGCAAGACAGTGATGGCCGGGACTGGAGTAAAAGCTTTGTTGGAGAACTGTTCTCAAGAAAGTGCCAATGTTTCCAGTGATAACACCCGGCAGATAGTCTCAGATAGAAACCTCGTCGCGCACCTGCCAGCTCACACGAACTCTGGCCGACATAACACACAAGTAATGACTAGCTCGGAAACATGGCCGCCTTCACAGGCTGTCTGGGGGACATTTTACAGTACAACAGAAGACGTTTCCAGAAGTACGAGAAAACATTCTGCTGTCCAAGAAATGTCACAGTCTCGACCTATGTTCGTTAAGAATAAAGCGGCTAATGTTGATGAATACATCACTATCGCCAGCGCTGAGAAAGTCGTGAGCAAATTAAGAAACTTCAGCCTTAATTCATTTTCGCTTACCACCAGTATGGAACCGCCCAGTGTCAATACCCCTGAACGGTCATCGGCTGAGTTTTGGAAAGCCAGGTTGAGAAAAAACCATCGGGAAATTCCGTATGGACAAGATCACCAACAAGAAAGGAACTCAGGGAATTCAACATATAACATTAGAAAAGGGGAAAGGCGCGCCAGCTTAGGTGGAGGTTACCACACGTTAGCCTCGAAATCAACAGATACTGCGGCATCTACTGAGAAAGGACATCAAGAACTCCCAGAAAACGGCCCATTCATTGGTTACAAGACAGCCTATGACTTCTTGTCGCAGCAGAAAGGGCCAAAGACAAATCCTCACAACGAAGCCAGGCGTGAAGGTAACGAACTGAATCGGTTCATGGGCGAAGGGATGTGTGAGATCTTCAACAAACATTACGTGCCAACTCGTATCGGCGGCAAGTGTGAATAGCAACAGCCTGGCATACGTTTCAATGACGTCACATGTTGGATAATTCTGTGTTTGAGGACAGTGGCATATTAAACATATCAAAGACGGATGTGCGTGCGCGGGAGTGTGTGTGTGTGCGCGCGCTCGCGCATGTGTGTATGTGATAATTTATCTGGCAACCCATTATCCTAAAGTTTCAGAAACTGGAAACCAATAAACACAAATATTAAACATATCAAATACTGAAATATGTGTGTGTGTGTGTGCGCGCGCCATGCCCTTGTAAGTGTGTATGTATGTGCTTGCGCGCGTGTGTAATAATTTATATGGCTACCCATTATCCTAACGTTCCAGAAACTGGACATCGATAAATTGAAATATTAAAATAAAAGTAAATATTCTCAATATGTTTCTTTGTATTATTTTAAAAAAGAGTGTTCCGGAGCAGTTGTCTGCATGTATCTGTCGTGTGGTAGCGTCAACACATCTTGTAGGCCTGGTGGTAAGGAGGAACAGATGACCAATCTTTACCTCATTTTGGCAAGCGACGAGTCCAGGTTTCGAAAATACGATGCCCACTATGTTAATATTTTCAGTAATGTTTATCCTCTTCTTCTTTCGTTCGCTTGAAATGTGTCTGTAACTGCAATGTTGTCTCATGTGTGAATTTAACTATGTTTTGGTTAACTCAGTAGTACACAGAGTTTATCTTCCACTGTTGTTTTTCTAGGCCAGAAAGTTTGTTGAAAAATATGTTGTATTTTGGGCGGTCTTGGAGTATGTGATCTGCTGTCTGCGACGACAATCCACATGTGCACATGGCTGATGTCACCAATCTTGAATTCTGTATACATGTGGTTGCGTAATCTATTGTGTCATGAGGCGCAGAATAATTATTTGTTCTGGTCTGTCCATAAGGTGGTGGTAGTCGTCTTGGGCAGGTTTTGGTTGCTTTCTAATTGATTTGATCATTCTCGTCTTTTGGCGGTATGCAACGGGTACATCCGATTTTTATTCTATTGCTCCTTCTTTAGCTGGTCGATCAGCTCTGTCGTTCCCGGTACTCCACAGTGAGATATTATCCACTGTATGGTGACCTTACGCTGACTTTTTAAATGTTTGTTTGTTCGTATATCCTTTACAGGACATCGCTGTCAACATCAGCATCTTTCAGCTGATTGTTGATTTCTTGGCAAGATTACGCTCAGTAGTTTGCCATTGCTTTCTGAGCGGCCGGCTCACATACTCCGTAAGTTACCGACGCGGAGAGAACCGCTACCGATTCTCGCGCACGTCACTTTACTCATGGGGGTATACGGGATTACGGAGAAAAGTGTGTAATCCCTAGACCAGGGAGACCGGCTTACGCTGACTACCAAGTTCAAAAAAAAGTAGTGTCCCTAGTATTGGCAATTTCCCATACAAGATCGCCTCAAGTACTGATTTTTCATCTGTCAATAGCACCATGGGTTGGGTACCATGGCTAGTATTTAGTAATTTCTCTATTGCTATCTTGATTGCCTGAATTTTCTGCGGAGGGGGGCTTCAAATGAAAACCATAAAACTATGATATAATTTACAATAACCATGCCAGTGCCTTGTAACCTGTCAATATTGTTGTAAAGGATGCCAAGAGTGTTAAGCACGTGACATCACGATGCAGACGAACATGCTGACATCATAAGCACAGTTTAAAGATGGTCGCCCCACTTTTGTCATACATCAAAAATGAGCAGCGTTCTATTATCTGTTTTTGATCAGTGAAGGGGTGAAACCTATAGAAATGTATCGCAAATGAAGGTACAGTGTAGCAATGCATGCATGTCAGTCCAGCAAGTGTATGAGTGGAGTAGGAAGTTTCAAAACGGCTTGATTTCATTGACAGACTGTTCATGACCAGGTCAGGCACTCCGAGTAGTGGCCCCTGAGTGATTAGTGATTACACACGCGATCAAGATTTTTTTTTTCTACAGGAATTCAAGCACTTTATCGGAGCTGGAGGACTTGCATTGAACGTAGTGGTTACTACATCCCAAAACGATACATTAGTTCTGTACTTTTTCAGAATATATTTTCGTTTGAAGCAGCCTCGTAATTATGGCAGTACTTTCCTGTTGGTACTCTGGCCGTGTCCCTAGTATTATTGGGATATTCTATGTACACTCCAGATCCTCCATTTCGTGCATCATTTTATGCAGTTATGCTGACCCATCTGTGTTTACTTTGACCCAGAGGTCCTGTGGGTATTCGTCATCAAGGAAGCGGAGAGTGGCTGTTCTGCGTTGTACACTGTTCTGTTCTTCCTTGTCAAATATTCCTTTCTCTTTTGTTTGGATTTGTGGTGACAGTATATGCTCCTCTTTCCATGGAATTCGTTCTGGAATAGTTTTCAGGGGGATTAAAAAGTGCGGGCAGATCAGTGGTTTCTCTGCAGAGTCGTTTGGCCCGGTTGTTAAAATGCTTCTTTTCAACCGTCCTATAGCTAGATTTTCAAATCTGTTCTTCATCGGATGGCCTGGCATGCTGAGGAACTTTTCTGCTTGTATTAACTGTTTCGTATCTCTGCGCTCTCTCAGTGCTTGTGTCATTCCCATCTTCTCCATCTCTACTATAGGGGTTGATCTCATCCCTCCCGCGGTGACTCTAAGTACTTGATTTTGCACCTTGTCCAACTCTTGTAGTGTGCTTTTTTATGCTGAATATCATGCACTTGACCCGTATTCCAGGTGTGGCCGTAAGCTCTGTTGATAAACTTTGCTTATTATATTCTCACTTGCTCAACTTAGTTTTCTCAGGATGGTTTATTTATTCTGGTTTTTGTTACTGCTTTGTTGATGTGCTTTCTCCATATAAGCCTGTCATCAAATGTTAATCCAAAGTATGTTGGATCTTTATCTTCTCTTGGGTGTTTATGCTGACATTGTAGCGATCTGGTGGCCAATGATGCATGTTCATGTGTATTCTATAGGACCAGATGATCAGCGTACATTTCTGCTTTAATTCCATGTGGTAGATTAGCAACAAGGTCATTGATGAAGGTTAGGAAAAGTGTGGGGGACACCGTTACGTAGTAGTACTGTCTTGCTCTTGGGTCCGTTTATTTGCACTCTGGTTTTACTGTTGTGTAAGTATGCTTTCACCCATTTGTACATTATTCAATTGACTTTATAATTTCTCCATAAGACCTTCTTTCCAGACTTTGTCAAAGACTTTCTTTAGATCTATCCATGCTGCAAGCACAAGTTTCTTCTCTTGGAATGCATCCTCAATTTCTTGAGAGAGGTAGGTTCCAAAATGCTGTTAAATAGCCGGGAGCGCAGAGTTGGGGTGAGTGTCTAACTTTTGCAATATACCCCCATGGCTTGTGCATTTATCACCTCTGGTAGTAAAAGTCCAACTCCTGGCCTTCACGAGGGGGAACTGTTTTAACTAACAGGAGATGGAACGACGGCAAGTCTCTGGCGCAGTAAAATAAACCAAACTGCTCTACATGTGTATATACGTACATATATGCATACACATCTAAACGCGAGTAAGACCACAGTCTACTCCAGTGAAGGAAATGTCCTGAAGGCGGAGGCAACTAACCAAGAGACGCACCACAGAAATCAGGATGCCACGCAATCATGCCATGGGATATGTCGATTAGTAATGTTTATAAGTAATAATCCCAATCACTATGTGAAAGCGTCACATGTAGTTATACACCTCAGAGTAGCGAGTATCATTCGCCCTTATCCATAAAGACTAGGTATCTGATCTTCACTACCCAAGATATCAGCGGGAAGTGTAATATCATTAGATACCAACAGTTCCCTCAGAAATGCCCAGCCCTATGTGAGGATCGAACACCCTGGGCTTCCGAGGGAAGAGGCTTCAGAGCCTCAGGCGGACACGTGACCTCCCAACCATAGTTCAGTACAACTACATAGACAATTACACCGGTCTCTCTATATGATATACAAATCAAGAAAGACAACGAGTGTGTGTGTGTGTGTGTGTGTTTGTGCGTGTGTGTGTGTGCGCTCGTATGTGTGTGTGTGTGGGGGGGGGGGGGTTAATATCTTAGCTTGTTGAAAGCAGGGATTTTATTGAAGAGAGTCAGACAGAATAGTCTCGCACTTTTGCTCATTGACCGCAAACTTCACATTTCTCAGTCATCACTTGCTTCAAACCCTATGTTCGCTAGCATTCGGTTTCTGCTCGTTTTGATTTGTTTCAGGCACTTGGAAGTTGCATCTACATTTGTTATATCAAACACACCAATAACCCGGACGAGTTAATTCATGACATCTTTCAGGCATTCATTAGTGCCATGGAACTTCGTTTCTGACCTGTCTGTCTTATCTGTCACACTACTGAACAAACTGTGTCTCAGTCGCCTATTGACATTTTGGCACTAGGGTGTACTTCTGCAAGTCCTTGTGGCCTACATCGTTTGGTTTCGAACAGTTCTTCATCCTAATTCTTGAACAGCTTTAAAAAAAAAAATTGTTTTGTGTGAAACGGTTTTGATAAAGATAAGCCCAGCCATTGACCTACATTAGCGACCATAGGCCCAGGAACCAGTGCTTATGCCTCTTTAAGCATTATTGATTTTATGTGAGTTATATTTGTTTATTACACACACACACACACACACACACACACACACACACACACACACACACACACACACACACACACACACTGATATAATAAACACCGGACAGCTGGACTAAAATGTTGACCTGTCGTCCTTGACTTGGAGACGTTAATTACAAGTACCTATGAAGTCGGAGTGGGTTCGCCTGATGGCGAGGAACACTGTTAATAAGGACTGCAAACAACCACACGCAAAATTCAGTCAATCACTACTATAAAAATAGTGTGTATGGACTACGCTTGAGTTCAAAGCGAAAGAGCGCAAAAACAAACAAACGTCTAGACATGGCTAGATTGTCTAGATGTAAGCTGGATGCTTACTGGACTGACCAACATGATCAGCTAACACGACTTCAACGCTGCAGACATTACTAGTGGTGGCCTGGAAGACTGACAGTCCAATTCTCAATAACTACATCAAGCATGGAGAATTAGTGCCAGCAGTTCCTGGACAAAGGAAGACAACCTTCCATGTGTACATTGAAACACTTTGCAAACAACTCGTCGGAAATGTCCTTCGTAATGAGCCAGTTACCCCTGGCCGAGTTGTGGGGGAACACATGCAAGGACAACTTCTTAATGCACATGATGAACCTAATCCAATTGTATAAATGTAATTGTTTTTTATCACTTAGAAACATTCCTTGTGTTTCTTGTTGTTGTTCACCAATGATTGTGTTTCCAGAAATAATGTTTTTTTTTCAGGTTGAAATATTGAAATATTATTAGTATGCCAAAAACCGGGTAATGACCCGAGAACCCCAGGGTTCAAAGGGTTAAGGCGCATTGAGCATATGTTGCTAGACCCACCTGTTTAACAGACCAACCGGTACTCGGTGGCTGGTGTGGTCAGTGCCATGCTGGTCGCCTTTACTTCCCCAGATATTTCCTGGTTCATGTTAGTCCGGGTCGACCTATGAGCCTAGGTCAACTGAAAAATCTGCGTGGATGCGAATTCGAACGCATTACCCCTGGTCAGGCAGACAAGCGTGTGATAACAACGCTATCGCGGCAACCGACCCTAGCGGGGACAGCGCTTTATTCTCACAAATCCCACATATGATTGAACACTGCTAAGCTGTGCACGGTATTGGGAAGGTGCAGTCAGACGTTCAGTCAGGATGCCACTGATGCCTTCAGCACGGGAATTCTTCATTAGCGAAGGCACGTGGCGTGTGTGGCGCACGTGTGGGGGAAATGTTCTACGTGCAATGATGTTGATTCTTGATTTCATACTTCAACTAAATCACATCCGTACCCTACATCGACCGTCTATCTAAACAAATCCGTACCCTACATCGGCCGTCTATCTAAACAAATCCGTTCCCTACATCGACCGATTATATAAACAAATCCGTACCCTACATCGACCGTCTATCTAAACAAATCCGTACCCTACATCGACCGTCTATCTAAACAAATCCGTACCCTACAACGACCGATTATATAAACAAATCCGTACCCTACATCGACCGTCTATCTAAACAAATCCGTACCCTACATCGGCCGTCTATCTAAACAAATCCGTACCCTACATCGGCCGTCTATCTAAACAAATCCGCACCCTACATCGACCGTCTATCTAAACAAATCCGTACCCTACATCGGCCGTCTATCTAAACAAATCCGTACCCTACATCGACCGTCTATCTAAACAAATCCCGTACCCTACATCGACCGTCTATCTAAACAAATCCGTACCCTATATCGACCGTCTATCTAAACAAATCCGTACCCTACATCGACCGTCTATTAAACAAATCCGTACCCTACATCGGCCGTCTATCTAAACAAATCCGTACCCTACATCGACCGTCTATTAAACAAATCCGTACCCTGCATCGACCGTCTATCTAAACAAATCCTTACCCTACATCGACCGTCTATTAAACAAATCCGTACCCTACATCGGCCGTCTATCTAAACAAATCCGTACCCTACATCGACCGTCTATCTAAACAAAATCCGTACCCTACATCGGCCGTCTATCTAACAAATCCGTATCCTACATCGACCGTCTATCTAAACAAATCCGTACCCTACATCGACCGTCTATCTAAACAAATCCGTACCCTACATCGGCCGTCTATCTAAACAAATCCGTATCCTACATCGACCGTCTATCTAAACAAATCCGTACCCTACATCGGAAGTCTATCTAAACAAATCCGTATCCTACATCGACCGTCTATCTAAACAAATCCGTATCCTACATCGACCGTCTATCTAAACAAATCCGTACCCTACATCGGCCGTCTATCTAAACAAATCCGTACCCTACATCGGCCGTCTATCTAAACAAATCCGTACCCTACATCGACCGTCTATCTAAACAAATCCGTACCCTACATCGACCGTCTATCTAAACAAATCCGTACCCTATATCGACCGTCTATCTAAACAAATCCGTACCCTACATCGACCGTCTATTAAACAAATCCGTACCCTACATCGGCCGTCTATCTAAACAAATCCGTACCCTACATCGACCGTCTATTAAACAAATCCGTACCCTACATCGACCGTCTATCTAAACAAATCCTTACCCTACATCGACCGTCTATTAAACAAATCCGTACCCTACATCGGCCGTCTATCTAAACAAATCCGTACCCTACATCGACCGTCTATCTAAACAAATCCGTACCCTACAACGACCGATTATATAAACAAATCCGTACCCTACATCGACCGTCTATCTAAACAAATCCGTACCCTACATCGGCCGTCTATCTAAACAAATCCGTACCCTACATCGGCCGTCTATCTAAACAAATCCGCACCCTACATCGACCGTCTATCTAAACAAATCCGTACCCTACATCGGCCGTCTATCTAAACAAATCCGTACCCTACATCGACCGTCTATCTAAACAAATCCGTACCCTACATCGACCGTCTATCTAAACAAATCCGTACCCTATATCGACCGTCTATCTAAACAAATCCGTACCCTACATCGACCGTCTATTAAACAAATCCGTACCCTACATCGGCCGTCTATCTAAACAAATCCGTACCCTACATCGACCGTCTATTAAACAAATCCGTACCCTACATCGACCGTCTATCTAAACAAATCCTTACCCTACATCGACCGTCTATTAAACAAATCCGTACCCTACATCGGCCGTCTATCTAAACAAATCCGTACCCTACATCGACCGTCTATTAAACAAATCCGTACCCTACATCGGCCGTCTATCTAAACAAATCCGTATCCTACATCGACCGTCTATCTAAACAAATCCGTACCCTACATCGGCCGTCTATCTAAACAAATCCGTACCCTACATCGGCCGTCTATCTAAACAAATCCGTATCCTACATCGACCGTCTATCTAAACAAATCCGTACCCTACATCGGCCGTCTATCTAAACAAATCCGTACCCTACATCGGCCGTCTATCTAAACAAATCCGTACCCTACATCGACCGTCTATCTAAACAAATCCGTACCCTACATCGACCGTCTATCTAAACAAATCCGTACCCTACATCGACCTTCTATCTAAACAAATCCGTACCCTACATCGACCGTCTATCTAAACAAATCCGTACCCTACATCGACCGTCTATTAAACAAATCCGTACCCTACATCGACCGTCTATCTAAACAAATCCGTACCCTACATCGGACCGTCTATCTAAACAAATCCGTACCCTACATCGACCGTCTATTAACAAATCCGTACCCTACATCGACCGTCTATCTAAACAAATCCGTACCCTACATCGGCCGTCTATCTAAACAAATCCGTACCCTACATCGGCCGTCTATCTAAACAAATCCGTACCTTACATCGACCGTCTATCTAAACAAATCCGTACCCTACATCGGCCGTCTATCTAAACAAATCCGTACCCTACATCGACCGTCTATTAAACAAATCCGTACCCTACATCGACCGTCTATCTAAACAAATCCGTACCCTACATCGACCGTCTATTAAACAAATCCGTACCCTACATCGACCGTCTATCTAAACAAATCCGTACCCTACATCGACCGTCTATCTAAACAAATCCGTACCCTACATCGACCGTCTATCTAAACAAATCCGTACCCTACATCGACCGTCTATCTAAACAAATCCGTACCCTACATCGACCGTCTATTAAACAAATCCGTACCCTACATCGACCGTCTATCTAAACAAATCCGTACCCTACATCGGTACAAATCCAAGTCTATCTAAACAAATCCAAGTACACATGTGAATACCACCAGCTGTTGCTGTGTTCCACATGTTTGTGCTCTGCTAGTCTACGCTGCCGCGGGGGTAATGTGCTGATGTTGAAACTTCCAGTGCGTCGACGGCGGGGTAGAGGGTTAATTCCCTACACCGGTCAGTTGGACCTCAACGTTGACTTCTCGTTCAGAAACAATGGCAAACTACAGCGTGTCAAATTGTCTAGTAAATCAACGCGCAGCAGTGCTTTATCTCAACGTCCCGCAAAAGACAAGCGACATTTCTAGTTCTAGTACTCTGGTAAGCGAAATGAAATAGCAGTCGAGTATTTTGATAAAAGTATAAAGGTCACTTGATCTACTGCAGTGGTTCTCAACCGGTGGGGAATTCCCCCCAACCCCAGGGGGGAATTCTGGGGTTTCCAGGGGAGGGGGGGGGGGGAATGAAGATTATTTCAAGATCGCGTTAATACAAGAACCGATTACTTGATCTTGTTTTTCCCTTCTACTTTACGGTTTTATACGTCTCACCCTTCTAAAATTCATTTTATAAAGTAAGTAGACCCACAAATCACGTTTTATGTGGACGTCTAGACTTGTTTTAGTATGTGCTTCCATTATTACGTATACTGTGTAGGGGCGGGAGGGGGGAATTTTTAGGTAGGAAATACGAAAGGGGGGAGGGAAATTACCTTCTGAAAATATGGTAAAGGGGGGCACGGGCCAAATTTTTAGGTAGGAAATACGAAAGGGGGGGGGGATGACGTTCTGAAAATATGGTGAAAGGGGGGGGGGGGAGGGGGGGCACGGTCCAAAAAGGGTTGAAAACCACTGACCTACTGGCTACGTTTAATGGTGGTGTTTGGAAGAAAGGAATTCCTTATTTAGCAGACATTTTAAACTAACTAAACTTCAGGGAAGAAGAACGCTCATTCAAATATGCTTGAAGCTGCAAAACAAGAATAGGGATGACGAGTCAGGAAAATGTGACAATATTCCAACACTGCAGTGTGGAAGAAGTATCTGCAGGTGCATTGAATAGATTACCGGACCCAAAGCGTCTTTTCAAAAAACAATTCAACGGTACTTCTCTGAATTTTCCCCGAACTGAAGCTGCACTAATCAATCAATCAATCAGGTGCCGTCTCCGCAATGAAGGTTGGCTGCAATGGATCTCCAACACTGTCTGTCTCTTGCCTTGACTGTACATTCTGTCAGGCTGATGTTCGTCCATCTCTTGATGTTATCCTCCCACTTGTATCGTTGTCTACCTCTTGCTTGCTTGCCCTCAACCTTGCCTTCCAGTATGGTTTTTATAAGAGTATCATGTCTCTTAACGTGGCCAAAATATTTCACTTGTCTCCGTTTTATTTCTTTCATCAACTCTTTCCTCATTCCCAGTTTTTCTAGGAACTCTGCATTTGATTGTTTTTGTTTCCATGAAATACGACCTATTCGTCTGTATATCCACATCTCCAGGGTTTCTATGCTACTTTCTTGTTGCTTGTTCAATGTCCAGGCTTCTGAGGCATACAGTAGCGTTGAATATACGTAGCATTTGACAATTCTCATTTTTAATGCGTTATTAATCTCTGTAGATGTTAATACTGATTTCATGCCGTTGAAAGCATTTTTGGCCATTCTTATTCTCTTTTTGATAAGAGAAACTTGTTACTTGTTCTATCTGCCCGTTTACTGTGATGTTCATTGATGACCTTTCCTTTTCATTGCTAATTATCATTGTTTTTGTTTTTTGGATGTTAATAACTAAGCCACATTCTGCACTAATACGAACCCCGTTATTTGTTCCTCTCTGGGTGTTTTCAGCATTTGTGTTGAAATACAGGACGAACATTAGGATTTGCGGAGTTTAGTCCATGGCACGTCGGCTGTGTATGAGTCTGGCGTGCTATAATTCAGTCACATCTACATGTTACCATGCTTGCCGTTCGAGATTTCATCGTTTGACTTAATGTCAGAGCCGATTTTCAACATTTCTTCATGTAAAACCAATGGTAAGAAACAGGTGAATCCTGAGGCTGGTACTAAGTTGCCTTTAATATTTAAATTGCACGTGGTATTGATGGCGGGGGAGGGGATGGGGTGGTCGCGGGCTGCTTGGCTATTATTAAAAGCAACCGGAAAAGGCTTGGGAAACCGTGACCCAGGTTATCAGAGAGAAAGTGCACATTCTTTATACATGATTACAACTTTCTCATTAAGTTTGCCATAAAGTAGAAGTTCTCCAAAGAGATGATGTCGTGTCAGTTGTGCTGTGTTTAAAAAATCCAAAATTTCTTAGCCTACTTTTAACTCCTTTGTTTCCGCGCAGCAATAATGTTAAACCTCAGTATCACAGTCGTTACATTACCAGGACATACTTCATTTACCTTAATCAGAAACTTGTGCGAGAGATGGCACAAGTGAATCCTAACAGTCACTGCTGCCGGTAAGCTGGATCAGATAAGCGTGCTGCTGTCTGTAACCTGTATCAGGCAACAGTGGACACGATGATTTTCTGGCCACTCCATACAGTGTAAACACAGTAGCCACAAGCAATGGCTTGCACGATTTATTGCCCGGTATACTTCGCTACATCTCGCCAGGTGCATACTGCAGAGTTAAATATCATATTGAGTGAATAAATAAACAATAATGTGGTTGAATAACTTAAAACACATCAGTATCTTCATGTACCATGCCGATAAGCGTGGGCGGTCATGTTTGGCATCTCACACGATATCCCGAGTCGTGAATCACTTCTGTGTTTTAGTCTTGATGATGCCATGTGACCAAGCCATCCAGATATTCACTTCTCTGACTTCGCCTTGTTTCTCTCTCTCACTCTCTCTCTCTCTCTCTCTCTTTCTCTCTCTCTCCATACATCTCTCTCTCTCTCTCTCCCTCCATCTCTCTCTCTCCCTCCCCTATCTCTCTCTCCCTACATCTCTCTCTCTCCCTCCATCTCTCTCTCTTTCCCTCCCTTCACCTCTCTCCCTCCATCTCTCTCTCTCCCTCCTTTCATCTCTCTCTCCCTCCCTCTATCTCTCTCTCCCACCCTCCATCTCTCTCTCCCTCCATCTCTCTCTCCCTCCCTCCATCTCTCTCTCCATCCCTCCATCTCTCTCTCTCTCCCTCCTCCATCTCTCTCTCTCCCTCCCTCCTTCTCAATCCCTCCATCTCTTTCTCCCTCCCTCCATATCTCTCTCTCCATCCCTCCATATCTCTCCCTCCCTCCATCTCTCTCTCCCTCCCTCCATCTCTCTCTCCCTCCATCTCTCTCTCCCTCCCTCCCTCCATCTCTCTCCCTCCATCTCTCTCTCCCTCCCTCCATCTCTCTCTCCCTCCCTTCATCTCTCTCTCCCTCCATCTCTCTCTCCCTCCCCCTATCTCTATCTCCATCCCTCCATCGCTCTCTCCCTCCCCTATCTCTCTCTCCCTACATCTCTCTCCCTCCATCTCTCTCCCTCCCTCCATCTCTCTCTCCCTCCCTCCATATCTCTCTCTCTCTCCCTCCATCTCTCTCCCTCCCTCCATCTCTCTCTCCCTCCCTCCATCTATCTCTCCCACCCTCCCTCCATCTCTCTCTCCCTCCATCTCTCTCTCCCTCCCTCCATCTCTTTCTCTCCCTCCCTCCATCTCTCTCCCTCCCTCCATCTCTCTCTCCCTCCCTCCATCTCTCTCTCCATCCCTCCATCTCTCTCTCCCTCCCCCATCTCTCTCCCTCCCTCCATCTCTCTCCCTCCCTCCATCTCTCTCTCCCTCCCTCCCTCCATATCTCTCTCCATCTCTCTCTCCCTCCCTCCATCTCTCCCTCCCTCCCTCCATCTCTCTCTCCCTCCCTCCATCTCTCTCTCCCTCCATCTCTCTCCCTCCATCTCTCTCTCCCTCCATCTCTCTCCCTCCCTCCATCTCTCCTCTCCCTCCCTCCCTCCCTCCATCTCTCCCTCCCTCCATCTCTCTCTCCCTCCCTCCATCTCTCTCTCCTCCCCCTCCCCATCTTGACAGGTGTCACCATGTTCTCTAGTTTATTTCTTCTCATATCGTGCCCAAATAATCTTGGCTGTCTACGTATAACTTCTCGGCAAGGTACACAAGGAACAACATGAGATGAGCCAATGTTATGTTCAGTAATCTCCGTTGCTTTTGGAACTGTCAACCAGTGTGGTCTGCTTTCAAATCGCCAACGGCTGACCTCGAAATCGGTATGTCGGGATTGTGAAGCTCCGTTCACATCCTTGCAGCCACAGACGTTGACAGTCTGTCAAATACCAGCAAAACCAATATCCCAGCTTTTGAATGTGTCATTCTAAACAAGCTTCAGTATCTAGTATGACAACGGGCATGTAAACATATTTGTCTAATAACTTTCAGTTTGAAGGAATGTGAAAACATTAATAGTTTTAAAAAGAATTAGATGCTTCTACACAATTAACAATTCGATTTTTCTAAATGAAATCATATACTACGAGGGACGTTCAGAAAGTAATGCACCACATAGTTTTTCTCAGGAGCTGTTTGTTGAGAAAGGATGGAATTTATATACGATATACATGAATATATCATGTAAACATCGGTATTATTAAACATAATCCCCATTAACTTGTAGGGCTTTATGCCAGCCGAAATAAGTGCATTTATTCCTTGCCCGTACCAGATGTTGCCTTTATTATTTAGTCATTTCTTCGCTGCATGAATTAGTCCTTCAAACCTTGTCCCACGGAGTGCATCTTTAAGTGGACTAAACAGATGAAAATCAGAGCTTGCCAAATTTGGACTATTGGGTGGATAGGGTAGGTCCAACCCAATTTGGTGACTACTTCGCGTGTTGCCAGACTTGTGTGAGGGCGCGCATTGTCGTGAAGAAGAAGCAGGACTGCTGGATTCTTGTGCGACCGAACTCTGCGACAACGTTGATGAGTTTTTCCAGTGTCTTAAAGTAAGCTTGTGAATTGAGTGTCTCTCCTTTTGGCATAACATCAGCAAGAATCACACCTTCAATGTCCTAAAAGACCGTGATCATGACCTTTACAGCTGAAGGAGTTGCTTTGAATTCCTTTCTTCGTGATGATTGCGAATGATGCCACTCCATTGACTGTCTTTTTGTCTCAGGTTCAAAATTATGTGCCCAGGTTTCGTCACTTGTAACGATCTTCGATATAAAGTTTTCTCCATCAGCATTGAAACTCTTAACAATTGATAAGAAATTGCTTTCCTTTGCAATCGGTAGTCATTTGTGAGACTTCGAGAAACCCATCTTGTTCAAACCTGAGAAAATCCGAGAGTTTTTATAACTGCATATGCACTACTATTGCTGATTGACAGCTGTAAGACCAATAGTTGAGTAGTGAAGAATACTGCCCTCGGCGTATTTCAACATTTCTGCGTTAGTTGATGTGGCAAGATGTCCTCAGCGCAGCCGGAAAAGCAGCTCTGCATCTCCACTTCCTGATTATTTGATTCTCTGAACCCAGCGACTGACTGTACCCTTGTCGACTGTAAAACTTCCATACACATCGTACATATGCGTGTTAATGTTCACAACAGATTACTTATCTGCAACGAGAAATTCTATCACAATTCGCTGCTTATAACGCAAGTTGCTATAACAATCAATTTCATCGGTTTAGGGCAGCCATATAATTTTGCCGGTCGTGTTGCAATTTGGAACAAACAATCAACACATGCCATATTTTAAGTTTGCACAATTTCATGCTTCAATCTTCATTATTAGCTGAGAACACCGATGTGGTGCATTACTTTCTGAACGACAGTCATACATATTTCAATTCACTCAGCTTGCCAATGAAAATCGTTGCACGTACCACGCTTAGCACGCGTGCCGTAGGTTGTTGACTACATCGTCATCGTTATACTCAAATCTGTCATAGAAGTCACGCCGTTTTGAAACTTCCTACTTCACTCATATATTTGCTGGACTGACAGGCATGGATCACTATACTGGACCCGCATTCGCCGATGAATTTCTGTTGGTTGCGCCCCTTCACAACTAAAAACAAAAAAAAACAAAAATGGATAACAGAATGCTGCTCCTCTTTGGTGTACGTCAAAAGTGGAGAGGCAATCTTTAAACTGCCCTAATTACGTCACCGTGTTCGCCTGAACCGTGATGTCATGGGCTTAACACTCTTTACATCCTTAACAACAATACTGACAAGTTTGCAAGAAAATGGCATGGTTATATAATTTATACCACACTTTTAATGTACATATGAAGCCCCCTCGTAAAATAATGACTCTCAACATTTTTATTATGTTCGTATGATATACTGTATCAAATGCTTTGAAAGAGCATATAATGTGCACATCTAAATCTGTATGCATTGCAATGGCCCTCTGGGTCCATGTTCTTAAAACCTCTCTGCCATACACCGCAAGGTACTATATTGGCAGTAAATGACAGTTTTTATAGTTATCCGCACTACTGCTCTCCCTTTTCATATCATATTTTGTTATGTATTATTTTGGTTGCCAGTCTCCCTGGTCTAGGGATTACGCGACTTTCTCTGTAATCCCGTATACTCTCGTGAGTGACGTGACGGGCGTGAGAATTGGTAGCGGTTCTCTCCGCGTTGGTAACTTATGGGGTATGTGAACCGGTCGCTCAGAAAGCAATGACAAACCACTGAGCGTAATCTTGCCAAGAAATCAACAATCAGCTGAAAGATGCTGATGTTGACAGTGATGTCCTGTAAAAAAGAAACATGGCTTGAGGAAAATTGCAAGGAAATTGAAAACCAACACAACACCCGGAATACCAAATTAATGCACAAAAGAATTAATGACATCACCAACAAAAGAACACACACATCAACGGATTGCCTAAAAACCAAAGATAGCAAAATCATAATAGAAAAAGATCAGATTTTACATGCGTGGTCAGATTATGTGAAAGACCGTTATGATGATACAAGAGAAGAACAATATGATCATCAGAATAATAATGAAAGACGTGCAACGTAACTTGATTCATGATGTCACAAATTAAAATTAATCGTTATGGTGATAATCCTGCGAAGTCCCATCAGGCGGTGATAGTGCTGGACCCCCTGCCTCGAGGGGGTCCACCCATGACTACTTCCCCTATGCCGTGGAGTCAAGACACAGAGGAGTAGGTTAAGAGCTATTGACCAAACACCCCGGACACTCAACATACTACAGTGGAATGCCGAAGGCGTTTATGACAAGAAAGTCTCCCTAACACAGCGTCTTCATAAAGACAGAATAGATGTGGCATGCATTCAAGAGACACACCTCAACGCCAATCGCAAAATCTCAGTCAGAGGATATCAGGCCACCATTTGCTTCATGTGGCCATATCATGTATTTATGTTTTCACAATATTTGTCTGTTAGTATGGCAAATCTGTCCCAATCTGCTTGTTTGTAATTCCAACGGGGCAAAGGCTTTTGCTCCTGTTGAACATACTCCATATTCATTACAAGCTTGATTAGTCTGTGGTCACTACCTGCTAATTGGTCAAGCACATGGCGATCGATTTTGTGGAGGATGTCTCCTGTACAGAAAGCTAAGTCTGGAGTAGAGGTGGTAAACCATCTTCTGGAGTAGAAGCTCGGTGTGTCATCCGCTTTGTTGAGTAGATGGAGAGTTGAGTCTATTTCCCCGTCCTCCACTTCATCTCCTCTTTTGTCATTATCTAGGTATCCCCATCTTTCTGAACGGCTGTTAAAGTCTCCGACAATAATGCAGTTTGTGTCAGTTATTTTCATGTTTGAGAGTGGGCTATACAGATTGTAAATTCTTATTTTCACGTCCTTTATCATTTTATCAACACCTATAATTTCCGTTTGGTTGTCAGAGATCACAGATACTTCGCGGCAAGGTATTGTATTTCGTGTAAGTATTAGAATTCCCCATTTGTGTCCTTCGCAGTCAAAACGTGTGGTCTGACAAAACCAAACGGAAATTATAGGTGTTGATATAATGATAAAAGACAAACCCATTTACAATGCACACAAGTTCCCAGCTTGGAGGCAGCAGCAACTGCCTGAGATGATAGAAAACATTCCTGGTATTGAGAAAAAGAACACTCAGAATGAAACCGAAAGAAGAAAAATAACCCTAAACTACATAAAATAACATAACCCAAGCAGCAATTGGACCCACGCATATACAGATGGATCAGCCAAAAATTCAATAGAAAATGGGGGAGGAGGAATTCTCCTAAAATTAAAAAATGGAGTGAAAAAAAACATAGTCAGTGGCAACTGGAAAATTTTCAAGTAACTTCAAAGCGGAGGTAGAGGCTTTGAAAACTGCAGCAGAAATGCTCTTGATGGAGGAAAATAAAGAGAAGCAAATAGCTATCTTCACAGATGCAAAGTCAGCTGTCTCAATACTGAAGAGCAAAAACAGCATAGAACTAGCTGACCTAAGAGCAGCACTCCATGGTCTATGCCAGAAATCCAAAAAAGTTGTAATACAGTGGATCCCATCACATTGCAGTATACCTGGAAATGAAGAGGCTGACAGACTAGCAAAAGAGGGTGGACGACTACCACAGCCTGACATAGACATAACCTATAATGAGGCAAAGAGGTTTATAAAAAGCACTTATAGAACCAAATGGGAATCAAAGCATCCAGGCCACCAGAAGGATGATGCATATTACAAACTCGACCGAAGAGAACAAGTAGCAATCTTCAGACTCCGCACAGGACATAACAGGCTGAAATACCACTTGTTCAATAAACTAAAGATAGGAGATACCGATGAATGTAATTGTGGAACTGGTAAAATGACAGCTAAACATTTGCTGCAGGAGTGCCCAATATATGCAGAACAGAGAAAGATATTTTGGCCCACACCTGCTTCATTTGAGGACAAGCTCTATGGAGATATCAACAAGCTCAAGTTGACTGCAGCTTACTTTAACTACATTCAGGTTGACATTTAAAGGTGCATGAAGAAGTATTTAGACTGCCGCACTTCATACCACAGGTATGTCGGTTACAAAAGCGTCCCAGAGGCATGAAATGGAATATTGCTTGGATAGCAAATCCATTACGTGGAAAGTCCGAATCAAAAGCTCACTGTGTGGGCTTCATAAAAGGTGGAAAAAGTGTCCTAGTGGCACGAAATGGAATATTGCTTGGATAGCAAATCCTTTGCGTGGAAAGTCTGAATCGAAAGCGCACTGTGTGGATGTCATCTGCAAACTGCATTCTTCTGGCTTCTGGAAAAACAGCCTATGGTGAACGGAAGGCCCAATATACGGAAGTGAGGCTAAGCAGCCATGTGCAGGACGTGACGATTCCTTGGGTGAGCCCAGTACCAGAGCGCTGTGTGTCGGCTCTGCAAGTATGGAAGCCTCCTTGGATGGCGGGGAATTCCCATGGTCTGCGTCTACCTTCCCTTGAGGGCTGACCAGGATGTCTTTGGCTGTTCTGTATGGGCCAGCTGGGGTGAGGGATAACACAACAGTGAGAGTCAAACGTCCTAAGACACCCCCGGGAAGGTTAACCCGGTCAACAAATGCCCGCAGAAGTCGGATGTGTCGGCCTAACGGCGCAAGATCGCAGCTCTGCTGTAAACAGGCACACGCAATCACGTCCGGAAAAAAAAAAAAAAACTCCAGATGAACGCAGAAGAAGAAAATACTGAAGGACCATCAATTTTGAAAATGGAAGTTCAAAATGCTCTTAACAATATGAAAACTGGCAAGACCCCGGGTACAGATAACATCACAGAAATGATCAATGCCTTAGAAGAATATGGAATAGACCAAGTCACCAGACTGATGAACGCAATATACGATACAGGAGATATACCTCCTGAATTATGTAATTCTATATTTATTGCAATCCCGAAGAAATCAGGAGCCTTGGAATGTGATCAACATCGAACAATTAGTATAATGAGCCACATCACGAAGATTTTTCTGAGAATTATCATGCAAAGAGTTAGGAAGAAAATACAACCCAAAATAGGAGAAGAACAATGTAGGTTTGTAGAAGGCAAGGGTACAGTAACTGCTGTGTATTTACTGAGAACAGTAATTGAACGTTCTATAGAAGTAAACTAAGAAATATGTCTTTGCTTTATTGACTACAGAAAGGCTTTCGATAAAGTGAGACATGCCGATATGATAAGGATGCTTCAAGATCTACAAATTGATGGAAAAGAATTAAGACTTGTAAAAATTTAAAAAAAACATATTGGAAACAACAAGCTGCCATCAGAATTGGCAACGATGTAGGTCAATATTAGCCCAGTAAAAGAGGTGTGAGAAAATATTTTCAGAAATACAGAAGGTGTGGAAGGAATCAACATTGGGGGACAATACGTCAACAACATTAGATATGCACTTGATACAGTCTTGATCGCAGACAATGAAGTGGACCTACGACATTTAATAGATGCGATTGTTGCACACAGTGAACTAGGGTTAGAACTAAATAATAAGAAGACACAGATTATGGTCGTCGCTGGGAAGAAGGAAATACCACAATGTGATATAAGTAGATAGTAGGGTTTCCAGACCCCACTTTCAGCCTCCAGGCTGAAGGCTGATAGGGTTTATGAAGGAAATATGGGTAAAATTTGTCGACTCGGCTCCAGAACCTGGAGGCTGATTTATGAAGGAAATATTTTTGGGCGGGTGAAATTTTTTTCGGCGTGCCTGGTGTGAACGAAATTTTTGGCGCTGCCTGGTGGGGTGTAAAAAGTAATTAAGGTAAATGTTTAGTTGGTTCTGGAAACCGAAGGGGGAAAGTTATTTTGGTTACATTAGTATGGGTAGTGATAAACAAGGGTGTGATGGGTCGTTCTACTCATGGGTATATGGTGGTGTAGACATAATGTGTATGGGTAGTGATGAACAAGGGTGTGATGGGTCGTTCTACTCATGGATATATGGTGGTGTCGTAGACATAATGTGTATGCGTGGTGATAAACAAGGATGTGATGGGTCGTTCTACTCATGGGTATATGGTGGTGGCGTAGACATAATGTGTATGGGTAGTGATAAACAAGGGTGTGATGGGTCGTTCTACTCATGGGTATATGGTGGTGTAGACATAATGTGTATGGGTAGTGATGAACAAGGGTGTGATGGGTCGTTCTACTCATGGGTATATGGTGGTGTAGACATAATGTGTATGCATGGTGATAAACAAGGGTGTGATGGTTCATTCTACTCATGGGTATATGGTGGTGTCGTAGACATAATGTGTACGCGTGGTGATAAACAAGGGTGTGATGGGTCGTGGTTATACTCGAAGTAAGAGGTGGTTACTATCATCTGAACAGTGTGATAGTAGTGAAGGTAAAGGGTGGTATATTCACCGATTACAAAGGAAAGCGTATAAAGTTATAATGGGTATGGTGGTAAGGGGTATTAGTGATCAAGTAGGAATGATACAGTGGGTTCAATAATGAAACAATCAGGGTCGTGTAATACGAAGGCATTCTCCTGTCTTAGGGATAAAAGAGGCCGCCGGGGTGGTGTTATAGGTGGTAGTAACTGCAAGGGTGGGTTCTTCACCGAAAAGCTTATAAAGAAGAATATGGTGGTAAGGGGTATTAGGGGTCGATATAGCGATGTTTATAATAAGAATGGTGATGTCGATCGGGGCCCGCAGATCACCCGGTGTCAATACGGTTCCAGGTGCTTGAACTGTTCCTCTAGGCAATATATCAGCGTCTACACGAGTCTCATTATCTATAACAAATACATAAACACAAACACAACGACAACCATACAAGTACACATAAAGACACCAAATACACACAAGAGACAGTAGCTGGTATATGTTTTTATCTCTTTCATATGCCCGAGTTCCCGATAGTTTGATGTCTAGGTCATCCCCCAACTACATTGATTTTTGTCACTAAGCATGTATGTCATTGATGTTTTCTTATAGCACTAAAGTGTTTTGATGAATAATACATTCTTTGATATATTGAAACCAAGATATTTGTTGATTTTCTTTAGTGGTTTTGTTTTTACTTATTGTTCCGAGAGACATCAACACTGACAGACAATGAAACAAAGACACATACTGAAATGTATTATGTATTTATTCAACTGATGCTTGCAACCAAGTATAGAAATTACACCATCCACCTTGCAGTATCCAATGATGTAGTTTATCAGTCATATACGTGCCTATAGATGTAGCGAAGCTTTCCTCCAGGTCCTGGACATTCACGTCTGTGTTATAAGAATTATTAACCAGATGCTTACCCAGACGCATAACAAGTGTAAAAACCATCATTATTCTCCCGTAGTTGATGACGTTATTGGCAAAGACTTCGTCAGCAATTGAAACAAAGACCGGGAAAACCTGTTCGGGCCTGATACAGACTTCTAGTCTCGTGAATAACACATCATGTTGGTTGGCTATCTGACGTACTAAGCGACACAATCTCGAGTTATTGGTCTTTGTGGGCATGTATGAACTAATAATAGTCAACGCCATACTCACCACCTCGGTGTGAACTTGTGTATAGTCGACCATTGGTTCCATCGTTATTATACCAATAGCTACCAGAGACCCACTGGCGTGCAGTTGGTGGTCAAATGGTCTAATAATATCACCCGATACGTTTATAAACACCAAGGCGAGTAGATAGCTGTTTATTAATACTCATGGATCCTAGGTGGAAACATCCTTTTACGGCTTTGATTGCGGGCCCAACAGGGAGTGGTAAAATCGTCTTTGTCCAACAGTTCTTGGCTCATCTACCAGCCATGGTAGACCCCCTTCCAGAGGAAATTATATGGTGCTATGGGGAATGGCAACCCATCTACGAAACTATGAAGGGTGTTCAATTTAATGAAGGTCTGCCAGATGTGGAAACATGGACAGGGGATAGACGTCGGTTAGTAGTCATAGATGATCTAATGTCTGAGACAGATGACAGAGTGACTAAATTATTTACTAAAGGCAGTCATCATCGCAACCTCAGTGTTATGTATATAGTACAGAACCTATTTGGTAAGAATAAAGAACAAAGAACTATCAGTCTGAATTCGCACTACCTAGTGGTGTTTAAGAATCCTCGAGACGGGTCTCAGATTACCAATCTCGCCAAACAGATGTATCCAGGCCGTGTGTCATATGTCCAAGAGAGTTTTAAAGACGCGACATCGGCTCCACACGGGTATTTGTTATTTGACCTGCGACAGGAAACACCGGATCAGCTCCGCTTACGAAGTCATATATTTCCCGACCAGCAGCAAGTCGTCTACGTCTCCAAATAACATGTCTAACCGACTTAAACGGAACGAGGGTATGTTACGTTTCTTGGGTCAGACCAACCCAGCCACTGTGAAGGCAGTAATGAAATCAGCTTCCCCGGATCTCGTCCAATCAATTTGCGAGTGCTGTCACAACGTTTTAAAAGGTAATGTTCCCCTGACACCAGCTCAGAAAAAGCGTCTGCAACGACACAAAGACAGTCTGAGAGCACTCACTCATAAGAAATTATCGCTCAAGAAAAGGAAAGAGATTCTACAACAAGGTGGTTTCATTGGCGCCTTACTAGGCCCCATACTAAATGTGTTGAAAAGCGTGGTGGGATTGTAATGGCCAAGAAGATGATCTTGATCGATCCCCGATTGCTAGAAAAACCCTATGTACCACCCGACACACTAAATGATAGTCTACAGGATTTGGATCGTCAGATGCAACAAGTCCTGGAAACAGAAGATCTACCACCCCGTGACAAGGCCAGAGCGTATCAGCAAACACTACAGAGGTATCTGAATCGACTCGAACAGTACAGACACAAGCCTCTGGGACTAGTAGATATCAAGGAACAAAAACCTGAAGTCACCAGTGTACCGACAGCAGTAGCCGAGACACCTCTTCAACCAGCATCTCTTCAACCTATTCAACCGGCTCAAGTAGTCGAACCCAAAACAGTCGAGACCACACCACATTACAAACTCAGGCGAAGCAAGAAGAAGACTAGGATACCTACCCCCAAGTGGCAAAATGGCCGCCCAATTAAAAAAATATTACTATGACCCTAAGAAACCCGGAGCCTATGGTGGAGCAGCCGCCTTAAAAAGAAATACTAACCTGAAGAAAATAGATAAATGGTTACGTCATCAGGATACCTACACGTTACATAAACCGATCCGTCGTCGATTTCAGAGACGCCAGACCATAACCGGTGGTATAAATCAACAATTTCAAGCCGACTTGATAGATATGAGACTATTACAAAGATACAACGATGGGATGTCGTACCTAGTGACTTGTATTGATGTGTTTAGTAAATATGCTTGGGCTATCCCGATCCAGAAGAAAACGGGGAAAGCACTGGTGGTGGCTATGAGTAAAATCTTTGATGATAGCCAACCGATAAATTTTCAGAGCGATAAAGGTTCGGAATTCGTTAATCGGACCTTCTTAAAATTTCTGAAAGATCGAGGTGTGCACTTCTTTACCACTGAGAATGAAGATGTGAAGGCAGCGATAGTGGAAAGATTCAATCGAACCCTGAAAGAAAAAATGTGGCGTTATTTCACCAAGACCAATACACTCCGCTACGTCGACGTGATAGATAAATTGATCCAGAACTACAATGGTTCGTATCACAGAAGTATTCGCATGGCCCCTGTACAAGTCAACTATAGTAATCAAGAAGAGGTGTGGGATAACTTGTATAAGCCGACATACGTATCGAAAACAGTGTATTTTACACCTGGGGATCGAGTCAGACTGGCTGAACCCAAACAACCTTTTAAAAAAGGGTATATGCCCTCGTGGACAGAAGAATTGTTTACCGTCAGTCGCATAAACCAGACCAGTCCAGTGACCTATGTGGTAAAAGACGATTCGGGACAGGAACTACAGGGCTCGTTCTACAGAGAAGAAATACAACTAGTTGGAGACAAGGAAGTGTATCGTAAGGAAACAATCTTACAAGAAAGACCCAGGCGAGGTGGTGGGAAAGAGTATTTAGTGAAGTGGTTTGGTTATCCCCATTCATTCAATAGTTGGATAGCTGACACGCAACTAGCTAGTTATGGAGACTAGTGGTGTGACTGAAGACAGGGTGGAAACTATGGGGGTGCGCCCACAACTGACAGAGGGGGAAAGAAAATCGATCGGGTCATTCTTTGGACAACGTGTACCGAGGCCAGAGATTGTATTTCTGTGTCAAATGGTGGTTATATATGCCGTAATTGCCGTGTCTTTGTTCAATCTGACTCAAGGCAGCGCAGACGCACCAGACGGCAAGTTGTGGGTAGCTCTAATGAGTAGTTGTTTGGGGTATATGCTACCTAATCCTAAATTAGAAAAACGATGAGTTTCTATATAACTTTACCGAGTAATTCTGGACCAAAGGTATTTCCCAACAACCAACCCGGTCACTTTTTTGTCAAGTTGCCGCAGACCATTGATGTAACGACCCAATACGAAGTGGCCCTGGTCGAGATTCAGTTCCCCAATTCGTATTTTAATGGTTTGCCTGGGGAAATTTGGTTCCAATACTTTCCACCTAAAGGTAGTGGTATGGAACCTATAACCCTTGTATGTCCACCGGGTCCGTTCAGCAGCCCTGAAACTTTCATCGAGGAATTGAATAAGTTGTGTGTAGAAACCCAACTAGACGAGAAAGTAAACATCAAATTCTTTCTAGGTGCACCTTGGAAAAAGGTCGGGATGAAAATATTTGAAAAAGGCGCCCAGGCAAAAGTTAGTGACAGATTGAAGAATATGTTGGGTTTTCCCAGCTCGACTCTATCAGACGATAATGTCTTATTATACGGTAATATAGAATTAGAGATGGATAACGAAGTTAAAAATATCTACGTCTATTCAGATCTCGTAGCCGCGAGACCAGTTGGAGACGTCATGGTTCCTTTACTAAGGACTGTTCCTATAATGGACCGACTGTCACCTTCAGTGTTTCGTCTTTATGATAAGCCACATTATGTACCATTAAGTCGATTCTCCTTCGACACGGTGGAAATACTTTTAACTGACGATACGGGTAAAACACTCTCATTCAACGATGGGACTTCAGTACTAACTTTACATTTTCGAATCAGGAAGCACTCAGACCTCGAATAGACTAATATGAGTTTCTACGTGACACTGACGAGTAACGCGTCATTACAAATATACCCCCAAAATAACGCCGGACATTTCTTTGTCAAACTACCACAAACTATTGAGCTCACCTCCCAGTACGAAGTTGTTTTGGTTGATATTCAGTTTCCCAACACCTATTTTAATATTTTGAAAGATGAGGTGTGGATAAAGTACTTTCCACCTCCAGACCTAGACGAACCACCGATGACGATTACGCTGACGCCTGGTCTGTACAAATCAACATAAAAATTCATTGGTGAATTGAATAGATTGCTTTTCGAAGCTGAGAGATTTATCAATGAACTGCAATGGCTGCGTCTCGATGATGCCTTACAAGAACATAACCGAATGATGTTCTCTTATAACGATATTTCTAATAAGTCTCGTTTCCAGTTATATGAACAGGGGGCTAAAGTTAGACTTAGTGACAAGTTGGCAGAAATATTACAGTTTCCCTCGACACATGTCACCGAGACTGAACCCAGTCTGTCTGGTGTGGGTGAAGTGGATTTAGACCAGGGCACAAAAAATGTCTTCGTCTATTCCGATATTGTCACCTCGCGGGTGGTTGGTGATGTGATGGTACCATTACTGAGGACACTACCTGTTCTAGACAGATCTACCACCTCGGTATTTAGGATGTATGACAAGCCACATTACGTACCCCTCAGTCGATTTTCATTTGACACGATTGAACTTCTTATAACCGACGAGCAGGGAAAACCTATCCCATTTACAGGTGGAACTTCAGTAGTGACGTTACATTTTCGAACAACCAAACGGTTTGATCTGGGCTAACCATGGTTAGGCACGTGCCAATCCAACGCAACCCCAAACTATACGAGGAGTATTTCTGCAATCAAGCTGGAAGTGGTCTCCCTGTTTTTGTAGGTGGTCGAAGTCAGCGAGGTCATGGAATTGGTAGTTTCTTTAGTGGTCTTGGTCGCACAATTCTTCCTTGGTTGAAGACTGGTGGCAAAGCCCTATTGAGAGAAGGACTGGGGACGGGTTTGCAAGTGGCTCAAGATGCCTTAGCGGGTAGAAATGTTGGTGAGTCCTTCAAAGAACACGCCAGAGATGCTGGTCAACGACTACTCCAAGGCGCAGCTCAACACATCAGCCAATCAGGTAGTGGTGTTAGGAAACGAAAACGAGCCGCCCCGCCAGGTCAGCCCAGTAAAAGAATAAAACCAACAGTCAGAAAGCCATCGAGTCATAAGACACATCACCACCAAGCTGGACATTCGGATATTTTCTCATAATGGCGTTAATTCATCCCAAGTCATGTGAGTGTCTGCATTCTGGTCTGGATCTGTTTAGTGTACCTCCCACCCAGACAGCCGTAGAAGAGGGACAGTTTGTGGAGATTCATCCATTGGCCACTTTAGCTTATGGGGCACCCATCGAATTCACCATTTCTGGTGTCGGTGAAGATTACATTGATTTGTTTAATACTTTTCTGCACGTGAGAGCCAAAGTTACACTGCCCAATGGCGACGACCTACCAAACACAGCCGAAGTTGGTCCGATAAATTATTATTTGCATAGTTTGTTTTCTCAAGTAGACGTGTCCCTGAACGACACTCTTATTTCACCGAGTGAAAATTCGTATCCGTACCGGGCCTACTTGGAAGCTCTTCTGAATTACGGTGAAGAGGCCAAAAAGAGTCATCTGACGTCAGCTCTATACTATCAAGATACTCCTTTGCACATGGCAGACACAAAGGGTGATACCAATACAGGTCTAGCCAAAAGAAGATCTTTAGCCAGCTATAGTGTGCCTCTGGATATGATGGGGCGTCTACATTCCGACATTTTCAATCAGGACCGGTACATGTTGAATGGTGTCGATATTAAAATCAAACTAACCCCATCAAAATCCGTCTTTAATTTGATTGCCACGGATGTAAGTGGTGGGTACAAAAGTGTCATTACTTACGCCGCCCTCTTGGTGAGGAAAGCTAAGTTAAATCCAGCTATCTCTCTGGCCCATGAAAAAGCCTTATTGAGATCCAATGCCAAGTATCCTTTTAAAAGGGTCGTGGTAAAGACCTTTTCTATCCCTAAAGGTATGTTTTCCCACACACAAGATAACCTTTTCCTCAGCCAGACACCGACCCGGGTGGTGATCGGATTAGTGAATGCTTCCTGCTTCAATGGCGAGTTGAATACGAACCCCTTCATATTCAATCATTATCAGTTAAACTATTTGAGTCTGATGGTAGATGGGCGTAGTGTTACAGGCAAGCCCTTAACCATGAATTATACCACAGGTCAATACATGCGAGCTTTCCATAGTACCAACTTGGCCCTTGGTCTGATCGGTAAGGATGTCGGGAATGGTATAACTTATGAAAGTTATAGTCAAGGGAATTGTCTCTATAGTTTTGATTTGACTCCCAGTATATTAGACGGAGAACAATTTGAAATGGCGAAATCTGGCCCATTGTCAGTAGAACTAAAGTTTGACGTTATAACGACTGTACCTCTACAAGTCATCGTATACGCCGAACTCGATTCGGTCCTAGAAGTTTCCAAGACGAGACAAGTGCTAACAGATTACATAGCATAATGGATACCCAACAACTAAGACAATTACTCATGTCTGATCTGTTTGTTCGTCGCCTTCCACTAGTCAACGTATGCGCTAGAGATCATTTGCCTAGACACATTGATAGAACACAGCCAGCTGCTTTGATCGTCAATACTGACACCAGTGCTTACTCTGGTTCACATTGGATCGCCCTATATTTTAATGGTCTAGGTCAGTTTGAATATTTCGATTCGTTTGGTTTGCCACCATTACACGCCGACATTATCCATTTTATACAACGAAACTCGGACAGATCACCTGTGTACAATACCCGTATGCTACAAGACATTAATAACACTACTTGTGGTCTGTATGCGTTGTATTTCTTATTAATGAAATGTCGTGGTTCGAGCATGTCACGTATCCTGCAACGCTTTGGACACAGACAACACGTGAACGATCGTCTCGTGTTTCGATTGGTTACTCCGTGGTTAAAAAAGACAAGTCCAGAACTGTTTAAAACTAGATA
Organism: Cepaea nemoralis; assembly: GCA_014155875.1. Taxonomy (NCBI): domain Eukaryota; kingdom Metazoa; phylum Mollusca; class Gastropoda; order Stylommatophora; family Helicidae; genus Cepaea; species Cepaea nemoralis. Next base: position 132,080 of record JACEFZ010006789.1, read on the forward strand.
AATTCATCATTATAAAATGAGACGACCACTCATCTTTTTGTTTCTACAACGATCAAGATGTCTACACCCAAGTGGTTATTCATGTCAAGACCTGATGATATGCCCAGACAACTAGACAACAGTTTCTCAAGACACACGAACAATGACACTCTATATCAATCTACCGACAGTCAAGACAAGCCTCTGAAAGACCAGACATCTTTCTACAATAATCAAGTCCCTCTGCTCCCTTTGGATCGTAAACGACGCCATTTTTAAATGTTGTATACCAATAAAAGCCATTTGAAAATGTTATTATTTGTTTCTCTATTTTATTATGTTTTTTGTTCAATTGTATAGTTTTTTCTTCTCTCTCTCTCTCTCTCTCTCTCTCTCTCTCTCTCTCTCTCTCTCTCTCTCTCTCTCTCTCTCTCTCTCTCTCTCTCTCTCTCTCTCTCTCTCTCTCCAAAGTCACTTGAAACAAACTTGTATGGTTGTTGTTTTTTATTGTTTTTGTTCAATTGTATAGTTTTTTCTTCTGTCTGTCTGTCTGTCTGTCTGTCTGTCTGTCTGTCTCTCTCTCTCTCTCTCTCTCTCTCTCTCTCTCTCTCTCTCTCCTCTCTCTCTCTCTCTCTCCAAAATTCACTTGAAACAACCTACAGAACCACGCTGTAAACATTGATAGCAGGGGTTATTAGTACCAGCGCGTGTTTTTGCCGCAGACGCCTCCCATTCATAACACTGTTGTACTGCTACCACCGCGTGTTTTTTTCTCGTTAAGAAATTTCTGGTCCCAGGCAATCGTACTCTCTCTCTCTCTGTCTGTATGAGTCTCTGTTTTTCTCATTAAAGTTGGTATGACCCCTGCTTTGGCATGTTTAGTGACTCGTTGGTTTGTGTGAGTTTGTGTGTGCGAGGTTGTGTGTCTGTCTGTCTGTCAGTCTGTATGATTCTGTTTATGGCTGTATTCGTGTCTGTTTCATTGTATGCTCGGTTGTATCTTAGATTCGTTATACTTGTGTGTCTGACTCTAAAATGCCCCTGATTGTATGATTAGTGTCTTTATGTGTACTTGTATGGTTGTCGTTGTGTTTGTGTTTATGTATTTGTTATAGACAAGGAGACTCGTGTAGACGCTGATATATTGCCTAGAGGAACAGTTCAAGCACCTGGAACCGTATTGACACCAGGTGATCTGCGGGCCCCGATCGACATCACCATTCTTATTATAAACATCGCTATATCGACCCCTAATACCCCTTACCACCATATTCTTCAAGCTTTTCGGTGAAGAACCCACCCTTGCAGTTACTACCACCTATAACACCACCCAGGCGGCCTCTTTTATCCCTAAGACAGGAGAATGCCTTCGTATTACACGACCCTGATTGTTTCATTATTGAACCCACTGTATCATTCCTACTTGATCACTAATACCCCTTACCACCATACCCATTATAACTTTATACGCTTTCCTTTGTAATCGGTGAATATACCACCCTTTACCTTCACTACTATCACACTGTTCAGATGATAGTAACCACCTCTTACTTCGAGTATAACCACGACCCATCACACCCTTGTTTATCACCACGCGTACACATTATGTCTACGACACCACCTCTTACTTCGAGTATAACCACGACCCATCACACCCTTGTTTATACATCACTACACCATGCATACACATTATGTCTACACCACCATATACCCATGAATAGAACGACCCATCACACCCTTGTTTATCACCATGCATACACATTATGTCTACACCACCATATACCCATGAGTAGAACGACCCATCACACCCTTGTTCATCACTACACATACACATTATGTCTACGACACCACCATATACCCATGAGTAGAACGACCCATCACACCCTTGTTTATCACTACCCATACACATTCCTATACGTAACCACCATATACCCATGAATAGAACGACCCATCACACCCTTGTTTATCACTACACATATACATTATGTCTACGCCACCACCTCTTACTTCGAGTATAACCACGACCCATCACACCCTTGTTTATCACCATGCATACACATTATGTCTACACCACCATATACCCATGAGTAGAACGACCCATCACACCCTTGTTCATCACTACAATACACATTATGTCTACGCCACCACCATATACCCATGAATAGAACGACCCATCACACCCATGTTTATCACTACACATACACATTATGTCTACGCCACCACCTCTTACTTCGAGTATAACCACGACCCATCACACCCTTGTTTATCACCACCCATACTAATGTAAACAAAATAACTTTCCCCCCTTTCCAGAACCAACTAAACATTTACCTTAATTACTTTTTACACCCCACCAGGCAGCGTAAAAAAAACCCGTTCCCACGAAAAATTACGCCGAAAAAAAAAAATTCACCCGCCCAAAAATATTTCCTTCAGCCTCCAGGTTCTGGAGCCGAGTCGACAAATTTTACCCATATTTCCTTCATAAACCCTATCAGCCTTCAGCCTGGAGGCTGAAAGTGGGGTCTGGAAACCCTACTATCTACTGATATACGAGTAAATGGGCATATTCTTAAGCAAGTTAATCGATACAGTTATCTCGGAACAGTCATAACATCTGATGGGAGATGCCTTGAAGAGATTAGAACAAGAACTACCATTGCGAAGGTAGCCTTTTGCAAAATGAAAAACATACTGACCAATAAAAAAAATATCAATTGAAACTAGAAAAAGAGTGTTGAAGTGCTACATAGAACATGTACTTTTGTATGGATGTGAAGCGTGGAAAATGATGGCTGTGGAAATGTGGTTTCTGAGGAAAATGCAAAGAATACCATGGGCAAACAGAAAAACAATGAACAAGTCCTTGAAGAAAGAAATGAAAATCGTAAACTGATTAGTGTCATTAGAAGTAGACAGTCACAACTTTTTGGGCATGTTATGAGAAGAAATGACTTGGAGAACTTGGTGACAACTGGCAAGATAGAAGGGAAAAGACCAAGGGGAAGACTGAGAAGTAAATACCTGGGTGAGTTGGCCACGTGGCATGGTGGAGACAGGAACACGGAGCTGATCTGCGACTTAAACAATAAAAAAAATAAAAATAAAAAGGAAGTCCACGACTCTGGTGATCGAGTGAGATGGCAGAACATAACCGCCCCCGCTTATCAGCATGGTACATGATAGATGGATGGATAGCTTTCAATGTTTATGTGCGTCCTCCAGTCTCTAATTCTTGCCCCTCCTATGAGCCCCACACAATATGTGTGCATTTATTTATGAACTGTGTTAGTGCTTGAAAGGGTTCCCAAACTGATATTTATGTGTAATACTAATACTAATACCTTGACCGGCTTCCTGGCCTAGAGGTTAGCGACTTTTCTCCGTAATCTCGTATACTCTCGTCGGTAACGTGACAACGATGAGAATCAGCAGTGGTTCGAATCGCGTGGGTAACTTACGGGATATGTGAGCCGGCCGCTCAGAAAGCAATGGCAAACTACTGAGCGTAATCTTACCAAGAAATCAACAATCAGCTGAAAGATGCTGATGTTGACAGCGATGTCCTGTAAAGGATATGCAAAATCACCACTAATACTTTGAACCACGCCTGCCATCAGCATTCTTTCCAAACCCACGTGATGCTTAATACTGACCAGGTGTCTCATGAACTAAACAAAAATATGGCTTCTGTTGACAGAAAAATCTGCACACAGTCATGTGCTGTACATGATCACCCAGCACAGAAGTGACAGAACACTAAACATATCAGTAGATCGTTGAGTGTGCCCGTGTCAGTATTGTCAGCTGTCTGTGTCAGTCGTTACTTCAGTTTCTGGTAGGTCTACAATAGTTTACACGAAACCGTACAAGTTATAATTATAGTAAATTATACTATTTTTAATACGTGTTGATTGACATTTCCTACTTTAATCGTTTTGTTAATAAGTTGTTTCTTTTCAAGTATTGTTTTGTTTTTATTTTTCGAAGTTTTTATAAATACTAAACTAAAACTAAAATAGGAAAGGATACTCTTGTAACCCAGTCTTTATTTTATTGCACCACGCCTTGTAAACAAATATTTAAAATAATAGAAATTGTGACAGTCAGTGACACTGAGCGGTATTTATATTCTTTGGAGCCACCAGAATTCTGTTTGCTTCAACTTCAAGGAGTAGTGACAACTTACTAAGTATTAAAGTATAATATAGTTTATAGTTATTTGATATTAAATATTAATTATTATATTTATAATATTAATTTTATTATAATATTATATCATTTGTGTCATACAGTAGTCAGTAGACTATGGAAGTCATGGCAGTAAGTAAGTAAAGCAATAACATGGCTCGAGACACAGACATTCACTAGGGCATGTTTCCTTAGCGACTCAATGAACATGCTCAAGAGGATAGAGATGGGGGGTGGGGGGGGGGGGGGTCCGAAGAGACTGGTTGCTGTCTCTGAAGCGGTCTCGGCTGGCAAAGATTAGTTTCATCTTCGTGCCAGGGCATGAGGGAGTACAAGGACCAGAACACTATGCAGGAAGCCAAAGAAGACTGATACACCAACACAGAACTGGTGTTGTTAGCTGCTACACACTGTAGGATTTGCTGAGGAGGGGATCCGAAGCACTTATGGACTGAATGGTTCGATGTGCAATGAGGATGATCTGTCGACTAACTAACTAAGTAGTCAGTAGTCTACTAGTACTTAGTACAGTACTGTGTTATATAAGTTAAAGTAAAGTATAGTAATAGTAGGAGGAATGATCATGGTTTTAAAATTGAGTATTTACCAATGAGACCACACAAATAAGATTGGCCTTGAAAAATGAAATCTAATGGTACCTCAATGATGCCTGTATGTCAATTCTAAGTGGAGATATTCACATTTTTGTGAAGGTGTATCAGGGATAAAATATTAACATTATTTCCCTAATTTCAGGACTCTGAGAAGTGTGTCCATTTTATCTCCACTTTGAGGCCATGCGAGATTGTCTCAAACGAGTCACAGACGGATATGAAAACTGACTAATTATATGTTCCGTCATGTTAAATGATAAAAAAATAGTACAAGTATACAAATAAATTATTAATAATGTTTAAACTTGTATTCTCTTTAACTTTCATACGTCAAATTGCATGTTTGATCGTTAAAGCGTTAAAAGTTTCCACGGCCGGCAGCCACCATCTTGGAGTTCCATTCACAAAGTTCCCATAGAAATATTTTTTTAAAACGACATATCAAGCGATATCCGCAATTAAACTCTCCAAATATATTTAAAAATGGGCGCAGACCCATCAATCTATCCATCTAAAAATATGGTAAGATTATTAAGTAAGCAAGCTGGAGAAAATAAAATTACTTACATTTTGCCAAATAATTCAATTTATCTAAAAGGTCACGATAATTTCAACCAATCATTGTGCACAGAATATTAGGCTAACCTTTTCTGCAGAACCTTAGATGGCGTCTGCTATAGTCACATGATATTTGAATGAATGAATGATGTCGTAAGCATGAATGGTCTTTACAGCAGCCATTTTTGGGGACATAATGGATCTTCTCGGGGTGGCGCGGTATATCACTTTCATTTTCAGTTTGGGTTGCGGCATGGTCGAACCCTCTAGTAATAGTAATAATTAATAGCAATACTACTGTATACTTATACTATAAGTAAATACCGTTTACTAAAGGCTTGCGAACGCGGTTCGTGAGTCGGGTACCAGACGTTCGAAGCTCAGCTGCGACATATTTGTGCAGCAGACCGTGTCTCGTTGTGTTATAACATGCTGGTATGGGAGCCTGTCGTTCAGAAAGCAATGGCAAACTACTGTAAGTAACACTTGCCTAGTACATCAACAGCAGCTGAAAAATGCTGATGTTGGCTAAAAACAAAATTTTATTTTATATATACCGTTTTAAAGAAATATAACTTTGTTATTACATCATGTGTTTGTACATCTGCTAGTAATAAACAGTCAAATATTTTATTAGTCAATGTGATCAGTCAGTAACTAAAATATTGATCAATGTGAAACTTGTTGGACTTTTATAGCCTATACAATCACAATCAACAATTCAACTAACTGAGTGTTGGGATCTTTCCTATACTCATCTTCTGGCTTTAAGAATTCCACATCAACATAAATACATCACAAAGAATATGACAATGTCACATTATGTGTTATATTTATTTTTGTGTAGGATTATTAGAGCCTGAAGATGGTAGCAAGACGGCTTAGAAATGTCAGTTAGTTGAATTGTTAGTTTTGATTGTACAGGCCACATTGTCTTTGCATATAAACTGGAATGGTCACAGTTTTCATCAACAATTCTTCTATAAGAGATATTGTGGCTAACGCTGTCTCTCTTTCTTCAGCCCAGTGATCCTGGCTTCAAAATTTACATTTGGGACATGACTAACTTTGTTTTCTCTGCCAAAGCGTTATAGTTCATAATCAAGAAAGTCAATCAGTATATAATTTTGTTCTCTCTTCTTCGTCATATGTAAAATGCATTGCAGCTGTATTAATTTGTCTAGAGCCATTTTATGTTGTGGCATCTAAGTCATGGTTTTTTCATTTGTTTAATTTATTTTATCATTCTTGCTCAAAGCTCAATACTGGTGCCACTAGATGTTAGAAATGTTTGTTTATCACAGAATACTTCTCTCAAACTAAGTATTGGTGTTACTGTTTAGTTTAGTTGAAGGATCAACATCACGGCACACGGGTGTAACCCATAAGTGCTCCATTCTACTCCTAACTTAAGCCAGAGTCCAGAGAAACTCAGCTCAGTGCACAAACTCTGTAGCACCGGCGAAGATCCTGAAGTACTTTGGGTATATTTTTAACTCAAAATTTTGTTAGGGCAGCGCTGTTAGGCTACTCTTTTTCACTTTCAAACTGCCAAGGGATTTTTTACGTGCACAACAATACACACAGGTGTCCGATCTTGCTACCCAGAGACCAGGGGACATTTTGTTACTAGAAGTCCGCATGAAAAACCCCGACCCTCACCGAGGCTTGAACCCGGAACTTCCAGCACTCTAGGCAGACACTATACCTCGAGAGCACACAGCCCCCCCTCTAGGTGTGTGTGTTACTGGATATCACAAATGTTCGTTTCTTCTAAAGTTATTTTTTGTTTGGTCTACTGTGATTCAACATTTTTTTTTTCAGTTGAACAATAGGCATCCTTCATAATGATTTAGCCCACATATTTCCACTTCTGCACGTGATCAATGCTGTGTCTTTCAATGCTATTATTCATATTTTGGGTCTGTTTGGCAATAATCATTGCTTTAATTTTACTAGTATTTAATGCAGGTCAGCATGGGCGAATGGATAAGAACGAGTGTTCGTAAACATCCGGGGTGCTGAAGCTGAGATAAGGGGCTCAACCCCTACACCGCACAGTTGGACTAAAACGTTGGCTTGTCGTCCTTGACTTGGGGATATTAATTACAAGTATCTTTGCTTGATAGCGAGGGACCCTATTAATAGGTAAAAGCTAATTCAGTCCAGCACTACCGGGAGTAGTGTGTATGGACTACGCTTGAGTTTAAAGGGAGGGGAAAAAAAAACACAAAAAACTAGTATTTAACCCTTTACATGGCACATGTTTTTCCTGTCTTTTTAAACTCTGAACGGGCAAAGTTTTTCAGGTTTCCAGTAAGATTTAGGGTTACATTAGTAAAAACATCAAATCTAAGGTGTTAGTGAACAGATTTTTGTGAAATAAAAAAAAAACAAAATGAAGGAAAATGAATGCAGATTTATAATTTTACTCACACATGAAATAAATAATCCAATGTTGCCAGTAATACACACATGAACACAAATATTTACAAAATACAATAATTGTTTGTGATTGTCAGTCATCTATACTGCCCTACTTTCTTCAGCCACATTTTCAGAATCAGAATCACTTTCTTTAAAGTCAGAGAGATCCGAAGTGTGTACACTGCGTACGCTGATATCAGTGATATCTAGCTCTGATTCATGGTCAATTTTGTGCACTTCAATGTCACTTAAATTGAACCCAGCAAAATCTCTACTATCACTTGAAGAATCGTCAAAATCCATTTGGAAAAACAAAGCATGAATACTCTGAAAACTATTAAAAAACCTGGTGAAATTTAAAGAAAACACTTGCAAATGACACCCATGCTATCAAGCTATCAGCAAAACCAGAAATAAACAATGGGAAGTCTCACAAAGTCTCAAGATCGCGTGTTTACAATAATTAGTTTTCATGGACACTTTCGGGCATTTTCCCGTTTGGTAGTAAAGATGGTTTCGGCCACTATGCCCGTGAAGGTTAATGTCATATCAGATACTTTGAAAGTGTCATTTATCTTGCAGATCAATTTTTGTAGTGTATTGTATGTTCTTTCTATGGTGACTTGGTCATCTGCAAATTTGGTAGTACATATTGGTGTCCTGTTAACTTTAATTCTCATATGGTATTTTCAAGTAACTTGTTCCATCGTCAGCTAATAAGTGATGAACCTGATGATAATAATCATCTTGTCACACTCCTTTTGTTATCTGGAACCGAACTTAGTATTCTGTTATATTTGTTGATTGTAATATATTTTCAGTATTAGTTTAATAAATTGCTTCTGTACTGTTAAAAGAAACAAACATAAATCCCGTAGCAGGAACTTGGTGAGGCGATATGAAGTATTAGAACCATTACATTGTGTAGGCTTGACTGCTCGCAGGAATGTGAGACATCACATTGTGTAGGCTTGAGTGCTCGCAGGAATGTGAGACATCACATTCTGTAAGCTTGAGTGCTCGCAGGAATGTGAGACATCACATTATGTAGGCTTGAGTGCTCGCAGGAATGTGAGACATCACATTGTGTAGGCTTGAGTGCTCGCAGGAATGTGAGACATCACATTGTGTAGACTTGAGTGCTCGCAGGAATGTGAGAAATTAAATTGTGTAGGCTTGAGTGCTCGCAGGAATGTGAGACATCACATTGTGTAGGCTTGAGTGCTCGCAGGAATATGAGAGCTGACAGTGAACCCGTTACTGACTGCTCTCATACCATTGTGAGCATAATGTCTTATTTAAATAAAACAACTGGGAAACCTGTGTTCAATTGGCCAGAGATCTTTTCATTGCATAAAGATAAAACCGAAAAAGAAAGATATGCTTGGTTAAAGCAGTATGATGCATTTTAACAGTTTAAATGTTTAAACATTGCAGAGAGAATGTCGGCAACCACCAAAAAGAAGCATGTGACCAAGGAAGTTCTAGAAGAGTACCCATTACCAGAGGGAGCAAGACAAGTGGTCCGGGTATGGTAGCACTTAATGTAAACTAGACCCGTACAAAGTCGTGACAATCTGTGGTCGGCTGTCAGTCATTGCGCAATGGCCTATTAGTGTTTGATACCCACACTTTTGGTTTTCATGTTTAGTTGTATCTTTATGCTGTAATTTTAGTTTGTTTAGGTTTGTTTGTGTTGTCCTTGAAGAAGATCATCAGATTCAATATGTTGTGGCTTAGTTTATTTTAACTTTATGTTAATTTAGTTTTATTATTGCTGTTATTTTCCCCATTGTGATTTCTACTAACCGGATTCAGTTTGAGTTTGCTATACAGTAAGGTATGGGGTCTGTGTTTGTTATATCCCATTGTTCTTTGCAGGAGGCACACGCCTAACTGTGTTTATCTCATGTTGCCATCTGCTGCTGCAGCAGTTTTCTTTCCTTATCTATTTGCCATCTCCTGCTGCAGCAGTTTTCTTTCCTTATCTATTTGCCATCTCCTGCTGCAGCAGTTTTCTTTCCTTATCTATTTGCCATCTAATGCTGCAGCAGTTTTCTGTCCTTATCTATTTGCTATCTCCTGCTGCAGCAGTTTTCTTTCCTTATCTATTTGCCATCTAATGCTGCAGCAGTTTTCTGTCCTTATCTATTTGCCATCTCCTGCTGCAACAGTTTTCTTCCCTTATCTATTTGCCATCTCCTGCTGCAACAGTTTTCTTTCCTTATCTATTTGTCATCTCCTGCTGCAACAGTTTTCTTTCCTTATCTATTTGCCATCTCCTGCTGCAGCAGTTTTCTTTCCTTATCTATTAAAATGTTAGTTGCATATCCTTTACAGGGTGTTGCATTGAACCCCAGCATTTATTGGCTGTTTGTGATTTGCTAGGCAATTTTTACGTTCTGTCATTTTTGAGTGCTTTCTGAATGGCTCATGCCTTGTACCATAAAATTTGCTAAAAGTGATTTGCTCCCAAATCGTCCATGGCTGATTTCGACCCCTTGGTATGCTAGTGAGGTATGAAAGTGTGTTCACTAATTCCGAAGTCACAGCCAAGGCAGTCAGTGATGTATTGAGGCTGGCGATCAGGGTGTTAATATATGACAGGAGAAAAACATGCACTAAAACTGACCATGTGTGTGTATGTCTATTAGAGCACATATATCATTCTCACATATTGTTAAGGTTGTATGGTAGATATTTTGTCAATGATAGGTCATTTTATTTCTTGTGCTTTTTCAGATGTTTAATCCAGATTTAGAAACATTACTGTTAGCCTAAGGATTGTTAATTGCTACATTTTGCATTAACGTTTGGCATAATGATCATGTATATTAACATTTGCAAACGTTGACATTAAATTAAGACCTGGTTGCTTGATTAATAGACAGACAGTTAAGTTACTGCAATTTAAGTTTATAGTGTATTGTAATTTTCTATTCTCTTATCAGGTTACTGCAGCAAGGGGAAATAATTTGCATGAAGTTGAGACAGCAAACAAGGAAACATTTTTGGTGAGCATGCCGACCAAATTCAGGAAACATGTCTGGATAAAGAGAGGTTAGTCAGTTTCTTTGTTCTTGGTACTGACAGATATTCTGATAAAGAGAGGTTAGTCAGTTTCTTTGTTCTTGGTACTGACAGATACCTGGATAAAGATAGGTTAGTCAGTTTCTTTGTTCTTGTTACCAACAAATATCTGGATAAAGAGAGGTAGTCGGTTTCTTTGTTCTTGTTACTGACAGATATTCTGATAAAGAGAGGTTAATCAGTTTCTTTGTTCTTGCTACTGACAGATGCCTCGATAAAGAGAGGTTAATCAGTTTCTTTGTTCTTGGTACTGACAGACACCTGGATAAAGAGAGGTTAATCAGTTTCTTTGTTCTTGGTACTGACAAACACCTGGATAAAGAGAGGTTAGTCAGTTTCTTTGTTCTTGGTACTGACAGATGCCTCGATAAAGAGAGGTTAATCAGTTTCTTTGTTCTTGGTACTGACAGACACCTGGATAAAGAGAGGTTAATCAGTTTCTTTGTTCTTGGTACTGACAGACACCTGGATAAAGAGAGGTTAGTCAGTTTCTTTGTTCTTGGTACTGACAGATAATCTCAGCAGGGTGTACCATGTTGATGATCTTCTGAAACTTTTCATCTCTTGATTGTATTGACACTTACACATTCTGTATAATGCATTTGTATTCAGAACAGTTATTCATTTCTGTTCACAAGACTTAGTTGCTGTGGATTTGACAAATTTTGTTTCGGCATTTCTGTTTTTTTTAAAATTGTTCTTACATATAAGATGTTAAACTTCGTGGTGACTGCTTCATTCTTTCTACCCAAAAATTATTTTGCTTCTTTTATTATTGTTTTGTTCTGTGCTAGTTTTATGTGCTTCTTCATAGATCTATCTTATACCAATGTTTGATGATAGTCATTGATGACCTCTCTGTTAAACCAAAGATCCAGGCTGCTACTAAAGAACAGCGCAAGTTAAGAAGGAAGGGATTTCCACATACATCTTTCATCTGAGAGGAAAGTCATTTACAGGAATGTTATTAAAAATAAAATGCATGGAATAGTATCGACAACGGACAATCTTATTTTAGGATACAAACTGGCTCTTAAGCAATACCCCATTTAGAGGTCATGAGTATCGAGCAGTTTGCACATGTGCAATAACGATTAAAAAATGGCTGCCTCACTATCGACTTCCACTGTGGAAGAACACCAAAACATTATTTGTTTTTTTGTGTGTGGTTACAGGGTGTGAAACCTTACAAAATCTATAGAAGAATGATGGTCTATTGTGGATTCAGTTGTTTACGTGAATGGGTAGAAAGATTTGAAAATGGAAGACAAAACATCATTGATGAACTGCAAAGTGGGTGACCTGCAAGTGTGGCAACTGACACTATGAAATGGCAGATCAACCAACTAGCCCATGACAACAGCTCACTCACTATTGATGAAATAGCCATGGATTTCAACATAAGTCATGGTGCAGATGGGTCCTTAGACAGCTTTCCGATGATCACAAAATTTTACATTTTACGGCAGATGATTTGTCAGAAGTATTTGGACCCTCATTCTCGAGAAGGAGATTCTTTTCTCAAATTGTGATGAGAGACAAGTCCTGGGTACATTACTATGAACCAGAGAGTAAGAGGCAGTCGATGAAGTGGAAAGACACGTTGTCTGCAGTTTAGAAAACATTTAAGTTGCTGGAGTCTGCTGGTAAAGTAATGATGGCCATCTTTTAGGATATCAAGTGCCCTATATTGGTGTATTTCCAGGAAAGGGATGAAACTGTGACTTGTGCTGAATACAGTGACCTGCTAGTGAACAAATTGTGACTAGTGCTGAATACAGTGACCTGCTAGTGAACAAACTGTGACTAGTGCTGAATACAGTGACCTGTTAGTGAACAAACTGAAGCCTGCGATACAATCAAAATGCCCGGAGTATTGTTGCTGCACAACAATGCATGCCCTCATACGACTGGATACACAATGTGCTCTCAAATTTGAGGTCTTGAAGCATCCAGCATACAGTCCAGACTTGGCGCCATCAGACTTTCAGTTGTTTTCATTCTTGAAGGAACAATTGCCAGGTCAGAGGTTTCTGGATGACAATGAGGTATTGGAGGTGTTGCAAAATTGTTTTAAGGTCACACCCAAAAACATTTTCCCAGAAGGCGTCAACAATGCAGTGGATAGGTAGACCAAGTGTTGCCTGGTAGGACGACTATGTTGAGACATCACACACACAAAATTTCTGTCTCACATTATTATAAAATAGTTATTCATAAAATTCCTGTTACTTAACATCTACCCCTCATATTATATATGAAGACTTGCAATATCTACACCTGTTCAACAGTGTCTGTAACTGGCTGTGTTAACTTGTTAATTAGTTACTCAACAGATCATCCTCACTTCACATGGAACTATTAGTCCATAAGTGCTCAGATCTCCCTCAGTGTGTAGCGACTGTTGACACCAGTTTTTTGTTGCTTGACTATTCTTCTTTGGCTTCCTGCAAGGTGCTGTAGACCCTGTTTGACTTGCTGTTCTTACAGTCTAGTCAAAATTACAGAATCACATCCACCCCTTGAGTAATTTCCTCATCCTGCCTCCCTGAGGGCATTCAGGACATCAGCCTGATCCAATGCTTATCTGCTCCCTACCACATTCAAGCCTGCAAGCCTATCTGCTTATTTATATCCTTCTACACCCATGTGCTCTGGCACAGAAGTGATCCAGATATTAGTCATTTTCGACCTCCTATGAGATTCTGGCCATTGCCTTATGATCCATCCCTTCTCAATCTTCCTTAGCATACTCATGTAGTCACAGAGAAAACATGCATGTGTACTTGTGCCCAAGTGCAGAAACATATGATATATATTCCTGTACATAGATTTAACAGTCTCTCTAGAATTTTTCTCCCCTCCTTCATCTGCGCCTTAATGTGGAGGACCATGTGTGTCCTCGACTAGCTGCCGGCAGGTTGAAGGGATGAGACTAGAAGAGACACAATCTTGCTGTCTTCGCAGTCAGATTGGGAACAGTCAAAAGCTAGGAAAGATAGACCCAACAGAAATATGCAATCAGTTGGACTAGGCCAATAATCTGAGTAAACTGCTATACAAATAATTTGTGAATGTTTTCATCAAGTTTTAGTGAAGATTCTCTGCAATCATGTTTAATCCTCACTGTATGTAATATCTGTATGTCAGGTGACTACATTTTGGTTGAGCCTATTGAGGAGGGCGGCAAGGTGAAGGCTGAGATTTCACACATTCTTTTCAGAGAGCAGATTAGGCATATCAAGGACAAAGGCTTGTGGTATGTGCATCAGTCTTGTCTTTTTGTCATTGTTTCAGTGAATTGTGGTTTCAAGTTCCTCACCACAGCTGGCAGACATTTAAACAACTTTTGCAAACCCTTGGACAGTGATGCAGTCTCAAGGCCTTAAACAACCAAGGAAAGGAAAAAGAAAACTGAAATTATTGCATAGTATCAAAAAGACAATCATACATATGATTATTTCACTTATGGATGATATTTGTGATTCTCATAACTCCATATGATTGGTTTGGGCTGTGGCTGGTAGTTTCTGACAAGTATTGGTAGTTGTGTAAAATATGAGCATGTGATTTCATGAAGTCTCCATTTGTGGTGCTTGAAACTGATAAATTTCATGGTACCTGGTAAACACAACACCATTCATGTTGTTAGAAACCATCCTGTCATAGATTTCAGTGTAAGTAACTATATATCCAAGTTATAATATGAGGGCTATTCCAGAATCAGCCTTCGATTGGCTGGTACAAATTTAAACAAATTGACAATAACATCTAAATACATATAAAATTTACATACATCACTGCATTACTTTTCCACATTCACCACCTAAATTCAGGCACTTGTCATACCAAGGTACGAGTTTTTGTAACCTCTCATCTAGGAACAGTGCCGCCAGGGTACTTAGTCAGTTGTTGACTCCACCCATGAGTCAACATGCGGTGTCAAAGTGCTGGGTAGCCAGTCAGATCGTCATCTTGCCGAAGAGATGATAATTGCTTGGTGCCACGTCCGGGCTGTAATGGGGATGGTTGAAAATTTGCCACCTAAACTGCTCCAAGTAAAGCCTTTGTGCGAGCAGCAGTGTGGGGCTGCGCGTTATCGTGCAGGATAATGATGTCACTGGTGAGCATTCCGCGCCTTTTGTTTTGGATCGACCGACAATTCGAAACAGACTAGCTCTAGAAATTTGTGGAAATTCTGTAGAAAGATCTGAAATTAGATTTCCTGAACCAATCCCTCACAGAACTGTCACTCACAACTTTATCACCATACACACGACACAATCGACGATGAATCTCGGCTGCATTTTGACCTTCTGCTTGAAGAAAACGAATCAAACCATGAATTTCACAGCTGGCGCTTAGATTGAGGCTTGTACATTATGCCTGGTTGCTCAGTTCAACTTAAGTGGCACCATAATCCTTAGTGTGGAGATCAGCATGGCCCAATGGATAAGAGTGCTTGTTCTTAAACATCCGGTGTGCTGATGCCGAGGTAGCGGGTTCAACCTCTACACCGGTCAGTTGGACTAAAATGTTGCCATTGATGTAGGGATGTAAATTACAAGTACCTCTGAAATCAGAGTGGGTATACCTGATGGTGAGGGACATTGCTAATAGGGAAAGCTAATTCACATGCAAATATCAGTCCCATGCAGTAGAAGCAGTAGCATGTATATGGATCATGCTTGAGTTCAAAGCCAGTGGACAAAACAAACAATCCGTTAGCGTAAATGTTCATTATCACATGGACCAGGTGAGAGTAGTGCCAAGTGCAACATAACTTGTCACACACAGCACACAGTGCATTATGGTCACATGCATCCAAAGGAAAAGATGCATTTGCTTCAGTGTGTCAAGTAATCTTATTTGAAAACTGGATGGACTTGCCGGTTTTATGTTTATAGTGAGTGGAAGCAATAGTGTCATAGTCACAATTTAGATGTTTGTTTTCTTGAAGACTGATTCATGGTAAAGTTGTTTTTTTATCCTTCTTTCTGCTGGGGACAGTAATCTTATACGAGGTCTAGTTTATTATAGTGGTTTTAGTTTTATGAGTTCAATGACAGAATATCCAAAGAAGCAAGCCTTGACACAACAGATTCAGATGAAACAACTGATCCACTGGTAATTCATGAACTTCTATTTGCAGACGATCAGTGTCTGTTTTATAGCGATGAGGGCAAACTGCAAAATCATATTAATAATTTGAATTCAACATGAAGCAAATACAATATGAGTATGAATACAGCCAAAACTGAAGTAATGCAAGTTAGCAGATGACCTGGTCCACTAAGTATACAGATAAATAGCACATCTCTGAAACAAGTTAAAGAATTCAAATATCTTGGAAGTATGATCACAGAAGATAGCAGACTGGACAGATGGGGGAGGGGGGGGGGGTGTGTGCATAAATGGGTAGAAAGGTTTTAAAGGAAGCACCCACTGTCTGCAGTTAAAATGCACAGGAATGTACTGGGGAATGTGTCATGATGATCTATAGGGATATCAAGGGTCCCATATTGGTGAAAGGCATGCTCGATACAGTGACACGTTGATGAACAATTTGAAGCCCGAGATATGACCAAAATGTTAGGGACTCAAAAGAAGTATTGTGCTGTACGCCGGCTCTGAAATTTATGCTACGTGCTCTGAAATTTGAGGTCTTGAAGATTGGATTTTCTCTTATTTTAACCTTTCAAAAGAGCATTTGCAAGGTCAGCTGTTTGCAGATGACAAGGTAATAGAGGTGGTGTAAAATTGCTTTAAGGTCACCCAAAAAAAAACAACAACTGTATCCTAGGAGATATCAACAAGGTAGTCAGTGGGTGGACCAAGTGTGTTGCCAGGCAGGGGAACTATGTTGTGAAATAAGACACACAACATTTCTGATTTGAACTATTGTAAAGCAGTCATAAACTTCCTTGTTCATGAATGACTTCCTCTCAGTTAGTGAATGGCACCCCCTCATTTTGTGAAGAATAACTTTCCCTTATATTGTACAGCTCATACTTCATGGCCCAGAATGTGAAGACCTAACACTTCACATCCCAACAGCAGTAACTGCTACCTAAGTAGTACCTGGATCCAGGCATGGATTGGCATACAAACTAAATAGTAAAAGCAGACTGAAAAATGTTACTGAATCTAAACACTGGAGTAAAGAAAGCAGCCAATGACAACTAGAAAATTCTGAAGTGAATCCAGAGCAGAGTTGGTTAGTTAGTTAGTTAGTCGACAGATCATCCTCATTGCACATCGAACCATTCAGTCCATAAGTGCTCGGATCCCCTCCTCAGCAAAATTCTGCAGTGTGTAGCGGCTAACGACACCAGTTCTGTGTTGGTTTATCAATCTTCTTTGTCTTCCTGTGTAGTGTTCTTGTTTGGCCACCCCTCTTTTAATTTGCTGTTCTCGCAGTCTGGCCATGGTTGTAGATTCACAGTCATCACTTGGTTCACGCAAAAGTCTTACTTCTCGTAGAGCATTCAGAATGTCAGCCTGGTCCATGGCGCGTCCGCCCTCCATCGTAGCCTCACCTGCGAGCTTGTCAGCCCGCTCATTTCCTTGTACTCCCGCATGCCCTGGCACGAAGATGAAACTAATCTTTGCCAGCCGAGACCGCTCCAGAGACAGCAACCATTCTCTTCGGATCCACCCCATCCTCTATCCTCTTGATCATGTTCATTGAGTCGCTAAGGAAACATGCCCTAGTGAATGTCTGTGTCTCGAGCCATGTTATTGCTTTACTTACTGCCATGACTTCCATAGTCAGGCTACTTGTGGTTTCAGTGAAAGCACCAGAGTCCTCCTTCACAATTCTCCCTCCGGCCCGAGCCGTAAAGGCCCATGAGCTTCTCACATGTCGGACGACCGACCCATCTGTGTAGATGACAGCATCACCGTCTAGCGAATTCTCGAAAATCAACGCCTGTACTTCAGCCTCCACAGCAGCCGGATTTTCTTGTCTGCATTTTCTATCTAGTTGGATGCAAACTGAAAAAGATGTGTAGAAATCTGTTGGCACTTGTACCCACTCCTCGCCAGGTTCTAAGTCCTCAAGTGAACACACCTGTTGAAGAATGTCTTCGGCTTGACCCATCCACGACCGTCCTCTTTTTAACCTGCTGCCCTTCACCTTCATAATTTCACTATGCAGTGGATGTTGTGTGTTTGCGTTAACTCTGAGGTAGGCGAGTGCTCTGCAAACTTGTATTCTCTCTTCAAGGTTGGAAAATCAAGAAGGTAGCGCATCGCCCTGCATGCTGTGTCTCTTGTACATCCAAGAATAATGCGCATAGCTTCATTCTGTATCCTTTCCATCCTTTCTATCTGCTTACGGCTGAGAGTCAGGATTGCCATTGCATACTCAAAAACAGACATGACCAGCCTCTTGTACAGAAGACATAGATGGTGCTGCTCACAGTTTGCTGTCGCCATCACCCGCATCGCAGCCAAACCCCGTTTGGCCTTTGTTATCACCTGGTCTATGTGCTCATTATAAGCAAGGCTTCGATCAAACCGTATCCCCAGGTAGCTCATTGCCTGCGTTCTTTCCACCGTCTCTGAACATAGTATATTGGGAATTAGGAAGCAGTACCCACCTTGGCCTACCCCACAATGAAGTTAAGCTAAGAGGATGGGGCTAATTTCGTCTGGAGGGGATGGGTCCTTGGAAGCCATATTAGCTCAGGAAATCTAGAGGTTTCCCCGGAATGTTGATAACTTCCCTCCAAACTTTTCCTTCCCGAAAAGAGAAACTTATCTAGCTCGTGAGACCCCCACCTGTATTCATTTTCCCTTAGAGGTGAAGTGATTACAGGAAATTTATATAATTTAAAGTTCCCTTTTCTGAGTAATCTAGACCCTGGGAGATTACAATAGAACAGGACTTTGCTGTCTATTAGTGTTTACCCAGCCACCTGTTGTTCCAAATTCTACAATTATGTGATGTAGTTCCATTAACTAAACACATATATAATAAAATGTTTTGTCACACCACAATGTACTCGACAAAAGAAGGAAAGAAGAGTTAATTATGTTTATTAACCAAAAAGCTGTGGAAATAAGCCAGTAAAGCATTTATGAACATATGAAATACATTCCAAAAATCCAGAGATAATGTTACTTATTCCAATAAGGAATCTAGAACTCTCAGTAGATTCACTGATGATTTCAGTCATTTAGCCACTATGCCTATCCACTGTTTTTCCTACTATTGTCTCTGCACTACACAAGTTGTTACAAGTGAAGTTCCACGGAATTAGTGAAACACTTTAGTCTAACGGTCTCTACACAAAATAAGACTTGAAGGGGTTCATAGATACTCTCAGTCTATTGAAAGTCCTTGCCGAGTTCTCAAGTTAATAGATGGTTAACTGAGTATAAACAAGTTACTTCACTAATGGATTGCTGGTAAGACCTCTGCAATATTTTTGAGATAATCTGCAGGTCTTCGTGATGATTTATAGATCTTGTTGATCATAATAATCTTGGTCATGAAGCTACAGATCCCATTGAACACAGTTTTCGTAATGATCTGCATAATCTTGATCATAAGAATCTTGGTCATGAGCTACAGATCCCATTGAGCACAATTTTGGTAATGATCTGCAGAATCTTGATTATAATGATCTGCTACTGATCCACAGATCCCATTGAACACAATTGTGGTAATGATCTGTAGAATCCTGATCATAACTAATCTTGGTCCTAAACTACAGATCCCATTGAGCACAATTTTGGTAATGATCTGCAGAATCTGGATCATGACAATCTGCGAACACCGTCTTCCTCACCAGAGGTGAATAAACATGCTGAACCTATTTATATCTGGTCAATGGATGATAATTCTCCAGTTGACAAGAATGAAAAGGGCTACAGACAGGAGTTACAGAAGGTAGCATTTTAGAAAGTACCTACAAGTTAAGAGCTACAGTCTCTCTTCTTTGTACTGGTATTAGATATCAGCAATTTTATCTGGCAAGCCCTCTTCTTCTGCTCTTGTACATAGTGATCTGTTGGCTGATGTTCTCACAAAGGACACAGACACAGTGAATGACAAGGTTAGTAGATGAATGATGGCGAGTTAATGATGGAATGCACCCAGCATATCTGATCCTAAATATAAATGGATGATTGTTCATCTTATTCATAATAACTTATGTTACCAATCAGTGCTGCCTCAATTGTTTTAGTCTGCCTGGTTACTTTTCCTGTCTATACCTTCTCACCTCTTCTGTCATTACCTTTACTTACTTCTTCTGACACTGGGGTGATATTTCCCCTGACAGTTTAGAAGTGGTTATGCATGAAAGCATATTAGGTGTCTCTTCTTTACTTACTCTTTCAAACAAAGAGATGGTTTAATAAAATTACATTCCACATGTTGAATCAAAGTAATAATGTAAAGAAGCATACATTGAATATTTTCACTCTTAAGTTAACATAATGATTAACCTATAATTGGTATGAATATTGAGGTCTATGTGAAACATTCCTTGTAAGGATTTACACTGCCTCTCATTCATTAACACAACATATATACAGAGTGACAGAGAGATGAGATAACGCAGTACACTCATTCTCTCATTCCAACACCAATCTTTTCTTTATTCGTTCACTTGAGTGCTTGAGCTGGGCTGTTAGCTTGACTTTGGTTCGATCAGAGTGCTAGATACAAGTGATCATGTCACAATGTGTTCGAATAAATCTCAGCAGTATAAACGCTGGACCCGTCAATGATGCTAAACAGTTACATAACACAATCTTTCTTCACACCACGGACATATAAAGATAAGAGGAAGAGCACTTTCATTCCTCCCTCTCTCATTCTCGTGTGTTGAAAATTCGCTGTGGATTTAAAACTAAGGCGACGGTCAGCACACAAATCATAGCTCGTCCTTTACTAAACCTGCTCTGAACGCAGTCAGAAAGCTAGAAGGGTTTAGATCTTAGAATAGCGATTTGGGCTTAGCAGAGCCTCTTCTCACAGCTTAAGACATAGTGTTTGTACAGCACTATTTCTGGAAACGAAAGACAGATAGAGTCAGATATTCTAGACCAGTGATGGCGGAATTTAGCCATTGTTCGGACCGGGTGAAAGTTGGCGGCTGTCTTCTGATAGAAGAATATATATTCATTCGTGCCGAAACCTACACACACACACTCTCATACAAAGCTTTACCTGACTCATAAGTCAGCTACAATTCTGCTAGACAGAAGTATTCCAACTGAATCAGGCAAGGGACATACAATTCCAGGAACTCCCCATGAGAAACACAACTGGTCTTCATGACGGATCGACTGTATGTGCCGAATATTGGCGTCTTTCTTCCCAACAGCCCGTGCGGCAACGCTATTATTCTAGGTTAGCCAATGCGTTTAGTTGGATTCGAACACCTGACCTGCCTATCATTGGGTGACACGGCTATTCTTAGCGCTGATGCACATTCTTCAAATTCCAATGCTATCTGGTGCGAACGCTTTTGTAGAGAAACTGTGTTTTGAGGTAGTGATGTGCAAGAGTGAACCGAACTGAGTGTGCAATATGCGACACTGAACACAGCTTTACAGTTGGTGTTGGAGTGTTGATAATATGATTATTCAACGAGAACCAAGTCACTGTTGCCTTTGTTGGGTTGACCATTGCCTCAGCTTCATCACACCAAGTACTTATGCGATTGAGTTTGGTTTGTAGTTCCACAGAACACTGATCTCTATCCTTACCCTGACGATACACTAAAACATCATCGGCATATAACTATGTCCTACAAGGTCCAGTGATCTGCTCACTGGTGATTCTCACAGTGTAGTCGTTGAACAGTACCAGAGATAATGGTGATCCCTGTGGTAGGCCAGGATATATTGTTGTTGGTTCCAAAGTCCAACTGCCACAACTAAAAACTACTTTCCATTGGAAGAGGGCTGCAGCGATCCAACTAAGGAGGAATGGACTTATTTTGAGTTCAAGAAGCTGAAGCATTAAAAAATCCAATGGTACTCTGTTGTACGTGTCATCAAGATCGATCCCTGCAGCAAAGGTTTCAATGCCTGAGTGGAAACCTTAAACATCATGGGCAAAAACTGCTGCATTCGTCCAGGTTTCTCTTTTTGGATGACACCCACCCAGGGTAGGTGGGAAAACACCTTGCCTCTCTAGCTGGCTTGATATTTTCCTGGCAGTTAACTTCTCCAGCAGCTTGCCTATTAGAGCAGAGGGTAAAGGCTTTGAAAACTATGCTGTTGATAGAGGGGGGAAAACATCACTTTCTTCACTATTCTCAGTTCCGAAGAGATAAACATGGTGCAGAATTAGCAGACCTAAGAGCAGTAAACAGAATATATCAGAAATGCAAAAGGGTTGTTAATACAATGAATACTATCACACTGCTAACATACCTGGTAATGAAGATTAGTAGCCTAAGGAAAATGGAAGACTACCTCAGCCTAATATAGATATAACCTATAAGGAGGCCAAGTGGTTTACAAGTGCTTTAATTGTAATCAGAGTACAATACAGGCCAGAAAATGATGGCTTCAAAAGTGTCACAACATGCAGAAAAAAATATTATTTTGACAGACCCGCTCACTTTGAGGACAAACTATATGAAGATACTAACAATCTCGAGTTGATCGCTGCTTCTTGTTAATATGTTCAGCATGACATTTGGAGGTGTCATTCTCTATTCTGTTTTTGTTTTACATTACACTTCTGCTGCCATCTTTGTGTTCATGTCCAAGATATGAGATATATATTACTTATTCTTAAATCTTACTATTTATTCTGTTGTTGAGTGTTGACTCCTTCCATGCATTGCTAATTGTAGTTTTACACTGCTTCCATAACTTGAATGTAAAATGATACAGTGTGTTTGTTGCAGGCCTGAGGCATTCTCCGATAAGCCAACTCAAGCAGAGGAAGGCATGATACCTGAAGATCTGCTCCCACCAAGTGATAGTGAAGGCAGTGATGAAGAGCTTGCTGATCTCGTCATCAACTTGAACCGGGTGAATGTGGCAAACAATGCAGACTCTGATGATGATGATGATGATGATGATGATAACGATGATGATGATAATGATGACGGAGAGGAAGAGTCTGATAATCATGAAATAAAAGATGTAACACAGGTTGCAGAAACCATTTCTGCACAGAATGCAGTTAGCAGACTTGCAGTAGCAGTACAAAGTGAGAATGCTACTTAAAGGTAGAAGTAAATATGTTTATGGTGTGAATGGGTAAGTCCATTAGTGAGTGTGTGAGTTTGGCTGTGTCAGTATGTATGAATATTTGTTGTTTACTCATGGCAGCAAGTGAATATCTGTTATGTACACTTATATTACGTTTAAAAAGCCAGAGAGTAATGTTTGTGTGCATGTCTGTTATTATACACATCCTGTTTTAACAATAATTAAAATGTTAATTGAGATGTGTTTGGCCGGAAAACACCTTGGAACTGTTTCTTAACTGTAATCATAATAGAACCTGGCAACTTTTAAATTACAAAAGCTTTATGATAATTTCTTATATGTATAGGGAATCGAACCCATTCAGACACAGTTTAGTAAAACTCATGTTTATGGGAGCTATGGTAGCACATTGGCTAGCATAATTGTTTGCTGGTCTGGTGGGCTTGTGTTTGAATCCCATTCGAGGTTGGGATTGTTTTTCATGAATCTGGGCTGCCAGATAGACGCAGTATAAAATGGGGACCAGGAATCTGGACTGCCAGATAGACCCAGTATAAAATGGGGACCAGGAATCTGGACTGCCAGATAGACCCAGCATAAAATGGGGACCAGGAATCTGGGCTGCCAGATAGACCCAGCATAAAATGGGGACCAGGAATCTGGGCTGCCAGATAGACCCAGCATAAAATGGGGACCAGGAATCTGGGCTGCCAGATAGACCCAGCATAAACTAGGGACCAGGAATCTGGGCTGCCAGATAGACCCAGCATAAACTAGGGACCAGGAATCTGGGCTGCCAGATAGACCCAGCATAAAATGGGGACCAGGAATCTGGGCTGCCAGATAGACCCAGCATAAACTAGGGACCAGGAATCTGGGCTGCCAGATAGACCCAGCATAAACTAGGGACCAGGAATCTGGGCTGCCAGATAGACCCAGCATAAACTAGGGACCAGGAATCTGGGCTGCCAGATAGACCCAGCATAAACTAGGGACCAGGAATCTGGGCTGCCAGATAGACCCAGCATAAACTAGGGACCAGGAATCTGGGCTGCCAGATAGACCCAGCATAAACTAGGGACCAGGAATCTGGGCTGCCAGATAGACCCAGCATAAAATGGGGACCAGGAATCTGGGCTGCCAGATAGACCCAGCATAAACTAGGGACCAGGAATCTGGGCTGCCAGATAGACCCAGCATAAAATGGGGACCAGGAATCTGGGCTGCCAGATAGACCCAGCATAAAATGGGGACCAGGAATCTGGGCTGCCAGATAGACCCAGCATAAAATGGGGACCAGGAAACTATCTCCATTGAAGTAAAAGCTGTTGGTGTATATATTGACCACATCATCTATGAAGTGCTGAATGATCTAAAGTTATGGTACTTGAACCATACACCAAGAGTGCCTCAAGGTGTGAAAAGGGGTCCTTTACTGACTGACTTTGCATGTATATGTAACTCTTTATTGAGTGTTTTCAGTCATTTGGTGCCTATGCAATTTGTCTTGTATGAATCTGCTGCCATGCCTTAAATAACTAAAGTCACCTGATATGATGATTTTCCATGTCTCTATATGTGCTGTAGAAACACTCAGACACACCCTGTATGATGTATGACAACACATTCCGTTGTTATATACAGCAATCCACAGCTGGATTATTACAACTAATTTATCCTGTGTTATATACAGCAATCCACAGCTGGATTATTACAACTAATTTATCCTGTGTTATATACAGCAATCCACAGCTGGATTATTACAACTAATTTATCCTGTGTTATATACAGCAATACACAGCTGGATTATTACAACTAATTTATCCTGTGTTATATACAGCAATCCACAGCTGGATTATTACAACTAATTTATCCTGTGTTATATACAGCAATCCACAGCTGGAATATTACAACTAATTTATCGTGAAGCAGTTTCCTGCTGTGGGTCTATGATACGAGGCATTACATTTTGTAGGCCAGAATGCACAGAGGGATAGGTGGTCAGTCTTTCCCTCACTGTCGCAGACAACGATTCTGTGATCATGAAATTATTGCTATCAACTTCGCAAACACACCCACAAAATGTTACCAAAGGTGATTAGGGAGAAGATCACTTGCGTTGATATTCACCATGTTATGAGCGTTGGCCATTCAGAAAGCAATGTCAAACCACTGAAAGTAAAATGGTTTCGTACATACAGCCAATAAATGCTGAGGTTGATGTAATGTCATGTAAAGGACATGCAACTAACATTTGTGCCATTGCCTGTGAGTTTGGAAAGGCTATTAGCGAGCACTAGCCGGACAGCTAGCTGACCCTGGAGCAGTTGCCAGGTTGTGTACTAGCTCACATTTTGATTGTACCTCCATTAGACAAACATACCACACAGGGGATTAGTTCCTGGCTCTCCTGATTCAGAGATATGTATGCTGACCACTGAACTTCCTGCTTGTATTGACAACTATGTTGGGATAATGCTCACTTGTGTACTTCTCTTGCCTGGGTGTGGAAAAATACCAAGGTATTTGATTATTGTGGTGCAGCATTGAACAGATGACAGACAGGTTATGGACCTGATGTCACATCATGGCTCTAACCCCTAGTCAGGCTAGAGATGTTTTTAAATCTTTTAAAATAAAATTAATAGTTGGCGTGGCCGAAAGGATGAGAACACTCTTAAACTTCTGGTGCGCTGATGGCGGGGTAAGGTTTCAATCCCTACACCGGATTAAGTTGGACTTATCGTTCAGAAAGCAGTGAAAACTACTGAATGTAACACTGCCTAAAAGTCAATCTGGGATTGATCACAATATCCTGTGAAGGACATGTAACATTTTTAGAATAAAATAAAAACCGGATCCTGTACATGACTTTGGTGACTGCTGGGCTGTCTTGTTGTTTACAGCAGAACATACTCCTGGCAGATATTAGCAAGCTGCCACAGTTTTTTTTAAAAAATGAGTGCAATGTTATTTTCAAAATGTCAGAGGTGTCATTCTCTTGTGGTGAACCACATGGATTGATAATTTATGTTTTCTTACACTTGTGGCTACAGGAATATCTTAGATTACAATGACCAGTTGTGGCAGTATTAATCAGATGTTAATTTGTTTGAGCATATATCATGAATTATTTGTTGTATAACTTATAGATTGTGGCTAGTAAAGTGCTTTGCATAACTATCTTTTGTTAAAGATGATGAATTACCTCTTGAAGGTATTTTCATGTTTATTGCAGGATTGTGTTTTTCTTAGGCTATCACACATTGATGAGAGTTACTTGCAAGTTTTTGATTTGTCAAAGTTGTTTGTTATACATATTTAAAGTTTATCAAGCAACAGCTACATATATCGCTACATGGCATTGGGCCAAATGACGATAGTGCAAATATTGCTGGGTCAATAGCAATGATAGTTTTAAAGGGAACATGTGAAAATCATAACCAGACACAATAACAGATTCTTAAACATTGTTAGCCATACTTAGAAATAGTACATCAATTCCCAAATGATGAAATTGAGATCCTGAAGTGTGAAGGTTGTTTTGGTGTTATACATGTTGAAAATGTTATGTTGACTTATGAAATAAATATCTACCAGATAATACATTTCACTTCTTTGTTGTTTATTTTATGTTTAATTGTCATGACTGGCACCTTGCCATCTTGACAGACAATAGTTTGTACAGTGGAGTATAGCTCTCCATAAACAAAGTCTGGGCTGAATTTAGAGACAATTTGTTCACCCATGAAGCATGCAGTTTACTTCAGAGGAAAGGTAACAGTCAACACCAATACGCCTGGAACAAGACAAGCTGCAGGATCAGCAAAGCAATGCTCCAGCTGTCCGCCTGTTGTAGCTTACAGTTACCAACCAAGGCTTAGGGCCTGGTCTGCCCTGCCATTAATTTAGTTTAGGTTGCACTTCCTCACACTAGACTCAGGCTTGTACCTCCCCAATTGTGCTCCTCCGCTCAAAGCCGCTGGCACAATGAAGGGTGTTGGATTTGGTGAACCCACCCAATATTAGGCGCTGACAGAAAGCAGGTTCTACTGTCATAAGCTAGCTCAGTCATATCTGACAAAGACCTGACTTTCTTCAAATGTCTACAGTTTGAATAGTCATTCCTGTGTTGGTTAATATGGAAATAGTTTGTAGAAAGCCTAGGTTATTCACAAAGGCAGTTAACAGCAGTGATATTATATTTTCTTCTTAATTTCATTTCTGTTGCTTGTTTCCAACAAAGCTTAGATTACTGTAGTCTTGCTGTTGTAACATTTGTGTTGCTTGTTTCCAACAAAGCTGAGATAACTGTAGTCTTGCAGTTGTAACATTTGTGTTGCTTGTTTCCAACAAAGCTGAGATTACTGTAGTCTTGCTGTTGTAACATTTGTGGTACTTATTTCCAACAAAGCTTAGATTACTGTAGTCTTGCAGTTGTAACATTTATATTGCTCATTTCCAACAAAGCTGAGATTTCTATGGTCTTGCAGTTGTAACATTTGTTGCTTGTTTCCAACAAAGCTTAAATTACTACAGTCTTGTAGTTGTAACAAGCTCGCCAGTAAGGGTAATTGATGTGTTATTATCATTATGTAAAGGAGTTTAAAAGGTTTAGAGGCAAGAGGCAAACCACTCTGCCACCTTTGCTTCTGCAACATAATTTGTCAATAAAAACAAAAACTGACACATTTTTACCGCTGGAGTGTTACACATTTAGATGAAAGAATCAGAGAGATTGACTTTCAGTTCACAAATGTCTTTGAGGAAGAAGTCACTTATGACCAGCAAACAACTGTGTGAATGATTCAATTCAACTTTATATTTGAGTGAGTATTTATGAATGAGTTTGGTACAGGTGTTTGAAGGCAAACAGATGCAGATTGAGGCATGTCTCTGCAAACAGGAAGAATGATCATTCTCAACAGATAGTGTTGGGAGATCCATTGCATCTAACATCTAACTTCCATTGTGGAGATGACAAATGGTTTATCCTCATAAATGTATTATGTTGACTGTCTTTTAACGGAGAAATGTACATTATTTATGTATGATCTTATTACAGAACAGAGGAGAGACATGATAAGAAGTTATCTGAGTACCAACTAGCCTGATGATGTTTACATTAGTGGCTATAATTATTCTATCTGATGTAATTTCAAGCTTCATTTGTTCTAAATCCCAGATGACATAGCACCATATTTTTGAATAAAAACTTCTTCAGATCAAGGCCTATATTGTCACAGATGTGGGCTATTGTTTGGCGTTGCACTATGAAGGCCAGTGTTAAAGCATTATTAATTCTTTAACAAATCATATTTTGATTGTGGAAATGTCTTTGTAAACTTAAAAGCACCTGGATTCTAAGTTCAAAATAAGAGTAGTCCTGAATGTGTATGTGAGCACTCCAAATAAAGCATGTTTTACAGAAATGTGGTATACACAGAAGGCAGAATGAAATCTGGGTCTCAGACAAGCAGAATGGAGATCTTAAACAAGCAAAGTTTGTCTCTGAAATCAGACCAAAGTTTGAGAAAGAATACAAGAAGAAACAGACAATTTGAATCGAAACACCAAATATGTGTTAAAAGTGCCATGTGGATACCCTCAGGAAAATATAATCGAGAGAAGTAACACAGAGTTGGAGATAAGATGTCCTTCTTTAGGCTCTTAATTCCAAACAATAGCAAAAGTACATCACATTTATAACGTAAATATTTGTGGTCTTACATGTACACTATTAAACATCAATGTTGGCTTATTATGTGTTTGTACTGAAATAAAATAGACTACATTCAAGAAATTTTACTTTTATGGAGAATTTATAATTTAAAAAAAAAGACACATTATAATAGGAAAAAGGTAAAATAGTGATTCAACCAGGTTTTCACAGTGGTGAACGAAAACAACACAATGCCTACATTATGTTCGACGTAATTTACTTTCAAAAAGGCAGTTAATCTGATATGTGCATAGTTAAGCTGTGTCTCGTGGTCATAATCACTCGTTGTTAGCCGGAAGTTCAGTGATCTTATTGTGACTGAATCAGTCACAATTGTCCTGCACACATGTCATACACTGGGGGTTCGGCCAGGTGGTGAAGTGTTCCATCCACATCAAGGTGGATCTGAACTTAAAACAAACTGACCTAGACTTCTAGATTGATACAGTCTACAGTAGGTACCAGTAAATGTCTTGGAAGGTACAAGCAGTCGACATGATACCGACACCTCAGCCATCAAGTGCAGGTTGGTCTATACAAATATATGTTTAACACCATATACTTGGAATAGTGCTCTTTACTTGTACTTCTTCTTCTCCCCGTTATCCTCCACTGGGATATAGATCTTCAACTAACCCAAGCCAAGCCGTTCTATCTTTGGCTATCTTCTGCCGCACCCTCCATGTCCTTTTATTATTCATCTTTGTCTGTGTGGGTTCCAGACAACAGAGTGTCTAGCTATAACTTATATTATCCATCTTTGCCCCTGTGTTTTTAGGTGTGGGTTCCAGACAACAGAGTGCCTAGCTATAACTTATATTGTCCATCTTTGCCCCTGTGTTTTTAGGTGTGGGTTCCAGACAACAGAGTGTCTAGCTATAACTTATATTGTCCATCTTTGCCCGTGTGTTTTTAGGTGTGGGTTCCAGACAACAGAGTGTCTAGCTATAACTTATATTATCCATCTTTGCCCCTGTGTTTTTAGGTGTGGGTTCCAGACAACAGAGTGTCTAGCTATAACTTATATTGTCCATCTTTGCCCGTGTGTTTTTAGGTGTGGGTTCCAGACAACAGAGTGCCTAGCTATAACTTATATTGTCCATCTTTTCCCGTGTGTTTTTAGGTGTGGGTGTCTAGCTATAACTTATATTATCTTCAGGTGTTCTCACTGTGTCCAATCTAGTGCCGCGTCTTTTCCTCACCTCTTGGTTCGCTGGAATTTGTCTAGTTTTCTTTATGTGGTCTAGAATGATGATCTGTCATACCAGTTTAACCCCACTATTCTGCGCATGCACCATTTAGTGAATGTTTGTAGTTTGTAATTCTTTTAGTTGTTCTCCTTGTTTCTGACCCATACAGTAGTGTCGATTTAACACTGGAGTTAAACTTTCTTTTCATTTGGCTTTCCCAAACTTCGTAATTCCTCAAACTTCTTAAAAGGGGGCCGAGTGGTCTCGGGGTATGGTGTCCGCCTCGAGTGCTGGAGGTCCCCGATGAGGGCTGGGATGTTTTTACGTGGACTTCTAGTAATAAAATTCCCCCCCCCCCCCTGGTCTCTGGGTAGTGAGATCGGACGCCCGTGTGTATTGTTGTGCACATAAATAAAAAAAAAACCTTGGCAGTTGGAAATCGAAAAAAAAAGTATCCTAACGGTGCTGCCCGGGCAACATTTTCGAGTTAAAATTCTACCTAAAGCATTTCAGCATCCTCGCCGGAGCTACGGAGTTCGTGCACTGAGCTGAGATTCTCCTGACTCAGGCTTGAATTAGGAGTAGAACGGAGCACGTATGGGTTACATCCGTGTGCCGGATGTTGATGCGTCGACTAAACTTAAACTAAACTTCTTAATGCTATAAAAGTTCCCCATGTCTGTGGTATTCTTATTTTAGCAGACATATCTGTTCTCCAAGCTGTAATTGTGAACCGTGACTACACTACAATTCTAAAGACATAAAGTTCACAAACCACCAAATGTTCATTTCACTTGATATTTTATTAACATGTCTCATGTCATGGATAGAAAAGTATGAAAGTGTATGTAAATAGAAAAGAACAACACGATGGATTGTGAATGAAATACATGACACCGAGAACATTTCCTCTACCGATGGACAAACCCTTCATATAAACTGTACTGTGAATACTGAACACGTTGAAAGCACAGACATGTACTCAAAGCCTGTATGCAATCATTAAACACAGGACAACATCCCTGCGTGACACACAGCTTACATAGCTTCGGTTGTGTACACACTCTCGCGAGATTACATGACCATCTCATTGACTGCCCATCACTAGAGGATATTCATGCAATGTTTCTCTCCCCTGACTAATACACTGATCGCCCTGTATGGATGCAGGGCGGAGCTCATAAATACATGACAGTTTCACTACACGGGGAGCTGAATAGTGGCTAGATGCTTGCCTGCCTGCTAGGTGGTAATGAGTTTGAATCCGCAATGAGTTTACTCCTCGGAGGATATATATCGGACCAGGACTGGTGCCTGTAGCTAGAACTGGTGAATTTAGCTAGGACTGTTGTCTCTAGGTAGGACTGGTGTCTGTAGATAGGACTGGTGTCTGTAGATAGGACTGGGCCTTTAGCTAGGATTGTTGTCTCTAGGTAGGACTGGTGTCTGTAGATAGGACTGGGCCTTTAGCTAGGATTGTTGTCTCTAGCTAGGATGGGTGCTTGTAGCTAGGACTGGTGCCTGTAGCTAGGACTGGTGTCCGTAGATAGGACTCGTGCCTGTAGCTAGGACTGGTGTCTGTAGATAGGACTGGTGCCTGTAGCTAGGACTGGTACCTGTAGCTAGGACTGGTGTCTGTAGCTAGGACTGGTACCTGTAGCTAGGACTGGTGTCTGTAGATAGGACTGGTGCCTGTAGCTAGGACTGGTGTCTGTAGCTAGGACTGGTGTCTGTAGCTAGGACAGGTGCCTGTAGCTAGGACTGGTGCCTGTAGCTAGGACTGGTGTCTGTAGATAGGACTGGTGTCTGTAGATAGGACTGGTGTCTGTAGATAGGACTGGTGTCTGTAGCTAGGACTGGTGTCTGTAGATAGGACTGGTGTCTGTAGATAGGACTGGTGTCTGTAGATAGGACTGGTGTCTGTAGATAGGACTGGGCCGTTAGCTAGGATTGTTGTCTCTAGCTAGAATGGGTGCTTGTAGCTAGGACTGGTGTCTGTAGATAGGACTGGTGCCTGTA
The DNA here is from genome assembly GCA_014155875.1 of Cepaea nemoralis. Taxonomy (NCBI): domain Eukaryota; kingdom Metazoa; phylum Mollusca; class Gastropoda; order Stylommatophora; family Helicidae; genus Cepaea; species Cepaea nemoralis. Next base: position 164,062 of record JACEFZ010006789.1, read on the forward strand.
GCTAGGACTGGTGTCTGTAGCTAGGACTGGTGCTTGTAGCTAGGACTGGTACCTGTAGCTAGGACTGGTGTCTGTAGATAGGACTGGGCCTTTAGCTAGGATTGTTGTCTCTAGCTAGGATGGGTGCTTGTAGCTAGGACTGGTGCCTGTAGCTAGGACTGGCGCCTGTAGCTAGGACTGGTGTCTGTAGCTAGGACTGGTGTCTGTAGCTAGGAATGGTGCCTGTAGCTAGGACTGGTGCTTGTAGCTAGGACTGGTGCCTGTAGCTGGGACTGGTATATATTTTTAGATAGGACTGGTGCTTGTATCTAGGACTGGTGCTTGTATCTAGGACTGGTGTCTGTAGATAGGACTGGTGTCTGTAGATAGGACTGGTGTCTGTAGCTAGGACTGGTGCTTGTAGCTAGGACTGGTGTCTGTAGCTAAGACTGGTGCTTGTAGCTAGGACTGGTGTCTGTAGCTAAGACTGGTGCCTGTAGCTAGGACTGGTGTCTGTAGCTAGGACTGGTGCTTGTAGCTAGGACTGGTGCCTGTAGCTAGGACTGGTGTCTGTAGCTAGGACTGGTGCTTGTAGCTAGGACTGGTGTCTGTAGCTAAGACTGGTGCCTGTAGCTAGGACTGGTGCCTGTAGCTAAGACTGGTGTCTGTAGCTAGGACTGGTACCTGTAGCTAGGACTGGTGCTTGTAGCTAGGACTGGTGTCTGTAGTTAGGACTGGTGCTTGTAGCTAAGACTGGTGTCTGTAGCTAGGACTGGTACCTGTAGCTAGGACTGGTGCTTGTAGCTAGGACTGGTGTCTGTAGCTAGGACTGGTGCCTGTAGCTAGGACTGGTACCTGTAGCTAGGACTGGTACCTGTAGCTAGGACTGGTGTCTGTTGCTAGGACTGGTGTCTGTAGCTAGGACTGGTGTCTGTAGATAGGACTGGTGTCTGTAGATAGGACTGGGCCTTTAGCTAGGATTGTTGTCTCTAGCTAGGATGGGTGCTTGTAGCTAGGACTGATGCTTGTAGCTAGGACTGGTACCTGTAGCTAGGACTGGCGCCAGTAGCTAGGACTGGTGCCTGAAGCTAGGACTGGTGTCTGTAGCTAGGACTGGTGCTTGTAGCTAGGACTGGTGTCTGTAGCTAAGACTGGTGCCTGTAGCTAGGACTGGTGTCTGTAGCTAGGACTGGTGCTTGTAGCTAGGACTGGTGCCTGTAGCTAGGACTGGTATCTGTAGCTAGGACTGGTGTCTGTAGCTAAGACTGGTGCCTGTAGCTAGGACTGGTGCCTGTAGCTAAGACTGGTGTCTGTAGCTAGGACTGGTACCTGTAGCTAGGACTGGTGCTTGTAGCTAGGACTGGTGTCTGTAGTTAGGACTGGTGCTTGTAGCTAAGACTGGTGTCTGTAGCTAGGACTGGTACCTGTAGCTAGGACTGGTGCTTGTAGCTAGGACTGGTGTCTGTAGCTAGGACTGGTGCCTGTAGCTAGGACTGATACCTGTAGCTAGGACTGGTGCCTGTAGCTAGGACTGGTGTCTGTAGCTAGGACTGGTGCTTGTAGCTAGGACTGGTACCTGTAGCTAGGACTGCTGTCTGTAGCTAGGACTGGTGTCTGTAGCTAGGACTGGTGTCTGTAGATAGGACTGGTGTCTGTAGATAGGACTGGGCCTTTAGCTAGGATTGTTGTCTCTAGCTAGGATGGGTGCTTGTAGCTAGGACTGGTGCTTGTAGCTAGGACTGGTATCTGTAGCTAGGACTGGCGCCAGTAGCTAGGACTGGTGCCTGTAGCTAGGACTGGTGTCTGTAGCTAGGACTGGTGCTTGTAGCTAGGACTGGTACCTGTAGCTAGGACTGGTACCTGTAGCTAGGACTGGTGTCTGTAGCTAGGACTGGTGTCTGTAGCTAGGACTGGTGTCTGTAGATAGGACTGGTGTCTGTAGATAGGACTGGTGTCTGTAGATAGGACTGGGCCTTTAGCTAGGATTGTTGTCTCTAGCTAGGATGGGTGCTTGTAGCTAGGACTGGTGCCTGTAGCTAGGACTGGCGCCTGTAGCTAGGACTGGTGTCTGTAGCTAGGACTGGTGTCTGTAGATAGGACTGGTGTCTGTAGATAGGACTGGGCCTTTAGCTAGGATTGTTGTCTCTAGCTAGGATGGGTGCCTGTAGCTAGGACTGGTGCTTGTAGCTAGGACTGGTGCCTGTAGCTAGGACTGGTATATATTTATAGATAGGACTGGTGCTTGTAGCTAGGACTGGTGTCTGTAGATAGGACTGGTGTCTGTAGATAGGACTGGTGTCTGTAGCTAGGACTGGTGTCTGTAGATAGGACTGGTGTCTGTAGATAGGACTGGTGTCTGTAGCTAGGACTGGTGTCTGTAGCTAGGACTGGTGCCTGTAGCTAGGACTGGTGTCTGTAGATAGGACTGGTGTCTGTAGATAGGACTGGTGTCTGTAGCTAGGACTGGTGTCTGTAGCTAGGACTGGTGCCTGTAGCTAGGACTGGTATCTGTAGCTAGGACTGGTGTCTGTAGATAGGACTGGTGTCTGTAGATAGGACTGGTGTCTGTAGATAGGACTGGTGTCTGTAGATAGGACTGGTGTCTGTAGATAGGACTGGTGTCTGTAGATAGGACTGGTGTCTGTAGATAGGACTGGGCCGTTAGCTAGGATTGTTGTCTCTAGCTAGAATGGGTGCTTGTAGCTAGGACTGGTGTCTGTAGATAGGACTGGTGCCTGTAGCTAGGACTGGTGTCTGTAGCTAGGACTGGTGCTTGTAGCTAGGACTGGTACCTGTAGCTAGGACTGGTGTCTGTAGATAGGACTGGGCCTTTAGCTAGGATTGTTGTCTTTAGCTAGGATGGGTGCTTGTAGCTAGGACTGGTGCCTGTAGCTAGGACTGGCGCCTGTAGCTAGGACTGGTGTCTGTAGCTAGGACTGGTGTCTGTAGCTAGGAATGGTGCCTGTAGCTAGGACTGGTGCTTGTAGCTAGGACTGGTGCCTGTAGCTGGGACTGGTATATATTTTTTAGATAGGACTGGTGCTTGTATCTAGGACTGGTGCTTGTATCTAGACTGGTGTCTGTAGATAGGACTGGTGTCTGTAGATAGGACTGGTGTCTGTAGCTAGGACTGGTGCTTGTAGCTAGGACTGGGTCTGTAGCTAAGACTGGTGCTTGTAGCTAGGACTGGTGTCTGTAGCTAAGACTGGTGCCTGTAGCTAGGACTGGTGTCTGTAGCTAGGACTGGTGCTTGTAGCTAGGACTGGTGCCTGTAGCTAGGACTGGTGTCTGTAGCTAGGACTGGTGCTTGTAGCTAGGACTGGTGTCTGTAGCTAAGACTGGTGCCTGTAGCTAGGACTGGTGCCTGTAGCTAAGACTGGTGTCTGTAGCTAGGACTGGTACCTGTAGCTAGGAATGGTGCTTGTAGCTAGGGACTGGTGTCTGTAGTTAGGACTGGTGCTTGTAGCTAAGACTGGTGTCTGTAGCTAGGAACTGGTACCTGTAGCTAGGACTGGTGCTTGTAGCTAGGACTGGTGTCTGTAGCTAGGACTGGTGCGTGTAGCTAGGACTGGTGTCTGTAGCTAGGACTGGTACCTGTAGCTAGGACTGGTGTCTGTTGCTAGGACTGGTGTCTGTAGCTAGGACTGGTGTCTGTAGATAGGACTGGTGTCTGTAGATAGGACTGGGCCTTTAGCTAGGATTGTTGTCTCTAGCTAGGATGGGTGCTTGTAGCTAGGACTGATGCTTGTAGCTAGGACTGGTACCTGTAGCTAGGACTGGCGCCAGTAGCTAGGACTGGTGCCTGAAGCTAGGACTGGTGTCTGTAGCTAGGACTGGTGCTTGTAGCTAGGACTGGTACCTGTAGCTAGGACTGGTGCCTGTAGCTGGGACTGGTTTTCTTGTAGATAGGACTGGTGCTTGTAGCTAGGACTGGTGTCTGTAGATAGACTGGTGTCTGTAGATAGGACTGGTGTCTGTAGCTAGGACTGGTTTGTAGCTAGGACTGGTGTCTGTAGCTAAGACTGGTGCCTTTTAGCTAGGACTGGTGTCTGTAGCTAAGACTGGTGCCTGTAGCTAGGACTGGTGTCTGTAGCTAGGACTGGTGCTTGTAGCTAGGACTGGTGCCTGTAGCTAGGACTGCTGTAGCTAGGACTGGTGTCTGTAGCTAGGACTGGTGTCTGTAGCTAGGACTGGTGTCTGTAGATAGGACTGGTGTCTTAGCTAGGATGGTGTCTTAGCTAGGATGGTGCTTGATGGACTGGTGCTGTAGCTAGGATGGGCTTAGCTAGGCTGTGCTTAGCTGGGGCTGTAGCTAGGACTGGTGTCTGTAGCTAGGACTGGTTCTGTAGCTAGGACTGGTACCTGTAGCTAGGACTGGTACCTGTAAGCTAGGACTGGTGTCTGTAGCTAGGATTGGTGTCTGTAGACTCAGGACTGGGTGTCCTGTAGCGTCAGGGACTGGTGTCTGTAGTAGATAGGACTGTGTCTTTGTAGATAGGACTGGGCTCCTTTTTTAGCTATGATTGTTTGTCTCTAGCTAGGATCGGGTGCATGTAGATAGGACTCGGTGCTTGTAGCTAGGACTGGTGCCTGTAGCTAGGACTGGTATATATTTATAGCTAGGACTGGTGCTTGTAGCTAGGACTGGTGTCTGTAGATAGGATGTTGTCTGTATGATAGGGACTGGCCTGTCTGTAGCTAGGACTGGTGTCTGTAGTATAGGACTGGTGTCTGTAGATAGGACTGGTTGTCTGTAGCTAGGCTGGTGTCTGATAGCTAGGACTGGTGTCTGTAGATAGGACTGGTGTCTGTAGATAGGGACTGGTGTCCTGTAGCTAGGACTTGTGTCTGTAGCTAGGACTGGTGCCTGTAGCTAGGACTGGTATCTGTAGCTAGGACTGGTACGTCTGTAGATAGGACTGGTGTCTGTAGATAGGACTGGTGTCTGTAGATAGGGATGGTGTCTGTAGATAGGACTGGTGTCTGTAGATAGGACTGGTGTCTGTAGATAGGACTGGTGTCTGTAGATAGGACTGGGCGTTAGCTAGGACTTGTTTGTCTCTAGCTAGAATGGGTGCTTGTAGCCTAGGACTGGTGTCTGTAGATAGGACTGGTGCCTGTAGCTAGGACTGGTGTCTGTAGCTAGGACTGGTGCTTGTAGCTAGGACTGGTACCTGTAGCTAGGACTGGTGTCTGTAGATAGGACTGGGCCTTTAGCTAGGATTGTTGTCTTTAGCTAGGATGGGTGCTTGTAGCTAGGACTGGTGCCTGTAGCTAGGACTGGCGCCTGTAGCTAGGACTGGTGTCTGTAGCTAGGACTGGTGTCTGTAGCTAGGAATGGTGCCTGTAGCTAGGACTGGTGCTTGTAGCTAGGACTGGTTGCCTGTAGCTGGGACTGGTATAATATTTTTAGATAGGACTGGTGCCTTGTATCTAGGACTGGTGCTTGTAGCTAGGACTGGTGCCTGTAGCTAGGACTGGTGTCTGTAGATAGGACTGGTGCTGTAGCTAGGACTGGTGCTTGTACTTAGCTAGCTGTGCTGTAGTAGGACTGGTGTCTGTAGCTAAGACTGGTGCTGTAGCTAGGACTGGTGCTGTAGCTAGGACTGGTGCTTGTAGCTAGGACTGGTGCTGTAGCTAGGACTGGTGTCTGTAGCTAGACTGGTGCTGTAGCTAGGACTGGTGTCTGTAGCTAGGACTGGTGCTGTAGCTAGGACTGGTGCCTGTAGCTAGGACTGGTGTCTGTAGCTAGGACTGGTCTGTAGCTAGGACTGGTGCTGTAGCTAGGACTGGTGTCTGTAGTTAGGACTGGTGCTTGTAGCTAAGACTGGTGTCTGTAGCTAGGACTGGTACCTGTAGCTAGGACTGGTGCTTGTAGCTAGGACTGGTGTCTGTAGCTAGGACTGGTGCTGTAGCTAGGACTGGTCTGTAGCTAGGACTGGTACCTGTAGCTAGGACTGGTGTCTGTTGCTAGGACTGGTGTCTGTAGCTAGGACTGGTGTCTGTAGATAGGACTGGTGTCTGTAGATAGGACTGGGCCTTTAGCTAGGATTGTTGTCTCTAGCTAGGATGGGTGCTTGTAGCTAGGACTGATGCTTGTAGCTAGGACTGGTACCTGTAGCTAGGACTGGCGCCAGTAGCTAGGACTGGTGCCTGAAGCTAGGACTGGTGTCTGTAGCTAGGACTGGTGCTTGTAGCTAGGACTGGTACCTGTAGCTAGGACTGGTGCCTGTAGCTGGGACTGGTATATATTTGTAGATAGGACTGGTGCTTGTATCTAGGACTGGTGTCTGTAGATAGGACTGGTGTCTGTAGATAGGACTGGTGTCTGTAGCTAGGACTGGTGCTTGTAGCTAGGACTGGTGTCTGTAGCTAAGACTGGTGCTTGTAGCTAGGACTGGTGTCTGTAGCTAAGACTGGTGCCTGTAGCTAGGACTGGTGTCTGTAGCTAGGACTGGTGCTTGTAGCTAGGACTGGTGCCTGTAGCTAGGACTGGTATCTGTAGCTAGGACTGGTGTCTGTAGCTAAGACTGGTGCCTGTAGCTAGGACTGGTGCCTGTAGCTAAGACTGGTGTCTGTAGCTAGGACTGGTACCTGTAGCTAGGACTGGTGCTTGTAGCTAGGACTGGTGTCTGTAGTTAGGACTGGTGCTTGTAGCTAAGACTGGTGTCTGTAGCTAGGACTGGTGCTTGTAGCTAGGACTGGTGTCTGTAGCTAGGACTGGTGCCTGTAGCTAGGACTGATACCTGTAGCTAGGACTGGTGCCTGTAGCTAGGACTGGTGTCTGTAGCTAGGACTGGTGCTTGTAGCTAGGACTGGTACCTGTAGCTAGGACTGCTGTCTGTAGCTAGGACTGGTGTCTGTAGCTAGGACTGGTGTCTGTAGATAGGACTGGTGTCTGTAGATAGGACTGGGCCTTTAGCTAGGATTGTTGTCTCTAGCTAGGATGGGTGCTTGTAGCTAGGACTGGTGCTTGTAGCTAGGACTGGTATCTGTAGCTAGGACTGGCGCCAGTAGCTAGGACTGGTGCCTGTAGCTAGGACTGGTGTCTGTAGCTAGGACTGGTGCTTGTAGCTAGGACTGGTACCTGTAGCTAGGACTGGTACCTGTAGCTAGGACTGGTGTCTGTAGCTAGGACTGGTGTCTGTAGCTAGGACTGGTGTCTGTAGCTAGGACTGGTGTCTGTAGATAGGACTGGTGTCTGTAGATAGGACTGGGCCTTTAGCTAGGATTGTTGTCTCTAGCTAGGATGGGTGCCTGCAGCTAGGACTGGTGCTTGTAGCTAGGACTGGTGCCTGTAGCTAGGACTGGTATATATTTATAGATAGGACTGGTGCTTGTAGCTAGGACTGGTGTCTGTAGATAGGACTGGTGTCTGTAGATAGGACTGGTGTCTGTAGCTAGGACTGGTGCTTGTAGCTAGGACTGGTGTCTGTAGCTAAGACTGGTGCTTGTAGCTAGGACCTGGTGTCTGTAGCTAAGACTGGTGGCTGTAGCTAGGACTGGTGTCTGTAGCTAGGACTGGTGCTTGTAGCTAGGACTGGTGCCTGTAGCTAGGACTGGTGTCTGTAGCTAGGACTGGTGCTTGTAGCTAGGACTGGTGCCTGTAGCTAGGACTGGTGTCTGTAGCTAAGACTGGTGCCTGTAGCTAGGACTGGTGCCTGTAGCTAAGACTGGTGTCTGTAGCTAGGACTGGTACCTGTAGCTAGGACTGGTACCTGTAGCTAGGACTGGTGCTTGTAGCTAGGACTGGTGTCTGTAGCTAGGACTGGTGCTTGTAGCTAAGACTGGTGTCTGTAGCTAGAACTGGTACCTGTAGCTAGGACTGGTGCTTGTAGCTAGGACTGGTGTCTGTAGCTAGGACTGGTGCCTGTAGCTAGGACTGGTGCCTGTAGCTAGGACTGGTACCTGTAGCTAAGACTGGTGCTTGTAGCTAGGACTGGTTGTCGTAGCTAGGACATGGTGTCTGTAACTAAGGACAGGTGCCTATAGCTAGGACTGGTGCCTGTAGCTAAGACTGGTGCTTGTAGCTAGGACTGGTGTCTGTAGCTAAGACTGGTGCCTGTAGCTAGGACTGGTGCTTGTAGCTAGGACTGGTGTCTGTAGCTAAGACTGGTGCCTGTAGCTAAGACTGGTGCTTGTAGCTAGGACTGGTGTCTGTAGCTAAGACTGGTGCCTGTAGCTAGGACTGGTATCTGTAGCTAAGACTGGTGCCTGTAGCTAGGACTGGTGCCTGTAGCTAGGACTGGTACCTGTAGCTAGGACTGGTGCTTGTAGCTAGGACTGATGCCTGTAGCTAAGACTGGTGCCTGTAGCTAGGACTGGTGCTTGTAGCTAGGACTGGTGTCTGTAGCTAGGACTGGTACCTGTAGCTAGGACTGGTGCTTGTAGCTAGGACTGGTGTCTGTAGCTAGGACTGGTACCTGTAGCTAGGACTGGTGCTTGTAGCTAGGACTGGTACCTGTAGCTAGGCTGGTACCTGTAGCTAGGACTGGTGTCTGTAGCTAGGACTGGTGTCTGTAGCTAGGACTGGTACCTGTAGCTAGGACTGGTGTCTGTAGCTAGGACTGGTGTCTGTAGCTAGGACTGGTATATATCTGTAGCTAGGACTGGTACCTGTAGCTAGGACTGGTACCTGTAGCTAGGACTGGTGCCTGTAGCTAGGACTGGTATATATCTGTAGCTAGGACTGGTGCTTGTAGCTAGGACTGGTATATATCTGTAGCTAGGACTGGTGCTTGTAGCTAGGACTGGTATATATCTGTAGCTAGGACTGGTGCTTGTACCTAGGACTGGTATATATCTGTAGCTAGGACTGGTGCTTGTAGGTAGGACTGGTATATATCTGTAGCTAGGACTGGTATATATCTGTAGCTAGGACTGGTGTATATCTGTAGCTAGGACTGGTACCTGTAGCTAAGACTGGTGCCTGCAGCTAGGACAGGTATATATCTGTAGCTAGGACTGGTATATATCTGTAGCTAAGACTGGTACCTGTAGCTAAGACTGGTGCCTGCAGCTAGGACTGGTGCTTGTAGATAGGACTGGTGTATATCTGTAGCTAAGACTGGTGCTTGTAGCTAGGACTGGTATATATCTGTAGCTAGGACTTCTATATATCTGTAGCTAGGACTGGTATATATTTGTAGCTAGGACTGGTACCTGTAGCTAGGACTGGTATATATCTGTAGCTAGGACTTGTATATATCTGTAGCTAGGACTGGTATATATCTGTAGCTAGGACTGGTGCCTGCAGCTAGGACTGGTGCTTGTAGCTAGGACTGGTGTATATCTGTAGCTAAGACTGGTGCTTGTAGCTAGGACTGGTATATATCTGTAGCTAGGACTTGTATATATCTGTAGCTAGGACTAGTATATATCTGTAGCTAGGACTGGTACCTGTAGCTAGGACTGGTGCTTGTAGCTAGGACTGGTGCCTGTAGCTAGGACTGGTACCTGTAGCTAGGACTGGTACCTGTAGCTAGGACTGGTGCCTGTAGCTAGGACTGGTACCTGCAGCTAGGACTGGTACCTATAGCTAGGACTGGTGCCTATAGCTAGGACTGGTGCTTGTAGCTAAGACTGGTACCTGTAGCTAGGACTGTAGCCTGTAGCTAGGACTGGTACCTATAGCTAGTACTGGTATATATCTGCAGATAGGACTGATGTCTGTAGCTAGGACAGGTGTCTATAGCTAGAACTGTAGTCTGTAGCTAGGACAGGTGCCTATAGCTAGGACAGGTGCCTGTAGCTAGGACTGGTACCTTTAGCTAGGAGCCGAGCCATGCATCTGTTGTCATGGAAACTTATTTACTACTAGCAATGATAGACTTGTGACAATGAATTCGTACTTGTGTAAACATTATATATATATATCAAACATGCCATGCACATTATTGAACGTCAAGTGTTTGTTTATGTACAAGTCACACTGCCTCTCACGCATGTGAAACAGTGTGTAAAGCGTGCATGGAACTCAGCACATCTCATGCAAGTGAAACAGTGTGTAAAGCGTGCATGGAACTCAGCACATCTCATGCATGTGAAACAGTGTGTAAAGCGTGCATGGAACTCAGTACATCTCATGCATGTGAAACAGCACATCTCATGCATGTGAAACAGTGTGTAAAACGTGCACGGAACTCAGCACACGGTGAATGAACATGTGGCAGAGGCAAACATTCAGCGAACTAGCTCAGATTCAAGATGTGGGTAAATCCACCACGGATGATGTTTCAGTCTGTGAAACAAATATTTAACGTGTCATGTTATTATACAATTTGGCCACCATGTGTCCTTCCCACCACTTTTCTTCCTACACAAATGTGTGGTACCTATCGTAGTGAAGATGGATTGACCTTGCAGTTGTATGAGGTTGAACACAGTTGCGTCTCATGCGCTAAACTAATTCAAGGTAATGATAATGACAACTATCTACAGGATTAACATACGAAACTTGTGAAGTGGACATTGAACAGTGCAGTCAACATAAACAAAAAATTTCGAATATCATAAAACTGCATACATTGACTAACAGGCATTGTACAGAATAGATAGGTTACTATGATGCGACAGAAGCACTAAGGTGAAACTCTTGACAGAACTAGATCAATACACGTGAAGTGTCAGGCAAGAGCTGAACTATGTCAGAACGCAAACTGGGGTCACGAGATAAGAACATAACTAGGCAGCCAATCTTCTGGAATCCATAGCGTAAGGGAAATATAGGGACGTTCCTAATCACCTCTCGAAAAAGAAGACAGAAGAGAATTAGAGGCTGAGATGAGAGAGCAATACAGTAGGATGGTTCTTATGCAGGGATCCATTGGGAACTGAACAGTAGAACCTGACAGGATGCTTCATGTAAGGGAATCAGGGACACTTATGGCACAAATTGACGCACGCATTACAGTAAGTACGTCTAATATCTTGTCACGTGTGATTCAGTAGAGACAACGTAGACTTGAAGCAACGTGTCTGACAAGATCGCGATTCATGCAGGGAAAACAGGATCATGGCTATCCAAGACGTGCATTCCCTGGTAGATACTTCTGTAATGATTAACAAGTAACTAGCTGTTCAGTGGAAATCATACACGTGAATATGCAGTCGTGTGCATCCATACTGTAGTGGTTAAAGTCTGGTCCACACTTGACAGAACACATATAGGAACATCTTGCCGTAGGGGATACTCTACCACCCATCCTTTTAGACGGTCGGTCGCAGTTTGTATCTAGACTTCTGCCATTCGTTAATACGCAGTTGTCGGCACAGCGTTTCCCATTGTAGACCCGCTTACCAAATATCTTCACGCATCGGTAGCACTCGGCCAGACACGCCCTGTACATGGGGATGTCGTTGTACATAGGAAGGTCGTACATTTGACCGTGACAAGTGGCAACCAGCATGCAGCAGAGTACAACTAGTGCTAGTCTCATCTTGAAGATTCCTGCTGGGATTACACATAGAAAAATGGATGTCATCATGATCAACTGTAATATAATAAGTTCATGGCAATTACACAGCATTATAACAAAGGGGATACGACACTCCACTTCATTCCAAATAACAAATTTCTAGGGATAGATGATATACCAGTGAAGCTCATCAAAGCGACAGGAACTAAGTGTCAGGAAATACTTTTCAATCACTTGGATACTATCCACCAGAAGGAAGCTGGTCTAGAGATTATGTACTTGCAATGATAACACAACCAGAACTCTCCAGTTTAATGCGCTTCAGTCAATGGCGTACGAACAATGTCACATACAAGCTTATCCAAAGGATGGACAACACAAATTCTGGATTGATACAATTACATAACTGATCGGCCGAAGAACTGCTACAAGCTTACAGATTGCTGAATATGGGTAGCAACCGAAAGCCTTGATTGCGAATGTATCTATCGTGGAATCCCCACCAATTGTATATGAGGTTATGTAATACAAGAAAACCAATGACCACACGTAGTGTGCTCTTAAAGTCAACAGATCTTTAATGATCACTTTTCTTCTTGGGACAAGGGCAAACACATGTGGTTGATTACTGGTTAAATCCCCAATGATGCACGACAATTTACTATCTAAATCTGCTCATGTCTTTTCCTTCTTCTCCCGCCATATATCGCCCAGTGAAGTATAGGCCTCAACTTTCTCCTGCCATGCCGCTGTAACTTTGTTGATGGCTGGTTGGATTGTGCAGCTGAAACTGTCTAAAGGCAGTGGTTCTCAACCTTTTTTGGCCCAAGCACCCCTTCACCATATGTTCCTAATACCACCCCCCCCCCCTTTCGTGTTTCCTCCCTATAAATTCCCCCCGACCCTACACAGTATACGTAAAAATGGAAGCTAAATTCGGTAACCATACTAGAACAAGTCTAAACGTCTACATAAAACGTGATTTGCAGGTCTAATTAACGAATTTCAGAAGGGCGAGAAGTTCAGAACCGTAAAGTTTGGAGGGAAAAACAATGTCAAGTAATCGGTTCTTGTATTAATGCGATCTTGAAATAATTTTAATTTCTCCCCCCCCCCCCTCCCCGGAAACCCTAAAATTCCCCTCTGAGGGGGGGGGGGAATTCCCCACCGGTTGAGAACCACTGGTCTAAGGAATGGGGTAGCCAGTAGCATGACAACACCCCTGACGGGATGGGGTAGCTGGTAGTGTTATACTAGTCATTGCTGCTCTGAAGGGCACTGCTAACACACGGACGCCATCTGTCTCTCCACACAGGTCGTGTTATCGAGGTTTTAACTTACCAACAGCAAAGTGGTGTTACCAGCCGTCACAAAAGTCATTACCAACACTGAACTGCTGTGTTTAGGCTGTCTCAAACTGGTAGTAATTCTGAGAAGATCTGAGCACTTGTCCCTAATGAAATAATGATTGTCTAGTTTGATAACGGGAGTAGCAGCTGATGGCCCACAAAGCCCGCCCCTGGTTCGATTCACAGCGTGAACTATGTCCAGTTTTACAAATAATACATATATGGTATAATGGTATACTCTCCCTAGTCAACAAACCCGGATGGTCACGTTATAGAGTAAATCGAACAGGGTATGCCAAATAAGCCTCTGCCCATGCAGATTCAAAATGATTAAACCAGCACGTAGAAGAATATTAATGGCAAATATGACTCTGGTACACACACACCTGGATCAATGCCAGTGCTTTGGAATTCGTGCACTGACATGAGGTTCTCCTTATGGGATCTATGAACAGAGATTGGGAACTTATGATTCTCGCGCGCAATGAAAATGATCCTTAAAAAAAAAAAACACCCCAACAATTTGATAATTATCCCAGTAGACCAGGCCAGATTGTAATGAATCTCTGGACATTCAAAAAGTCTGGTGGTAGAAAGTTGATACATTAACAAAAACGGCGGATAGACAAGAACGGCCATATCTGGTGTATGGAAAACGGCAAAGGCCTCTTCAGAACAAGTCCGTTTAATGAACACTAGAATGTCTACCAATCTTTACCAGTGTAACTATAGGCAATTGCGAAATGTCTTTTAAAAAAAAGGTTCAGGGAGCAATAACCGAATAACACAATCCTGCTTAATTATTGACCTTTGAATTGACAAATCATCATTATCAGGTACCATGCCGATAAGCGACGACGGCCACCGTTCGCTAGTACTCAACAGCACCCGAGTCTTGTATTAGATCTGTGTTCTTGTCCCAATTATGCCACGTAACCGAGCCATCCAGGTATTTTCTCTCATTGCCATCCCCTTGCTCTTTTCAAATTAATTTTGCAAGTTGTCACTAAATTTTCAAGTTTATTTTTCTTCATAATGTGCCGACAAAATCGTGATTGTCTGCGTCAAATTTCTTTGATCTGTGTGCGTTTTCCATTTGTTTCATGCAGTAATGTCTCATATGTTTTTATGTCCGTTCATTATTTTCTCAGAATGTTCCGCTTAAACCACATTTCAGCTACCAGTAGGTAGTTGTTTCTGAGCTTTTGTTATTGTCCATGCTTCACATGCATACAACGGTACAGGTTTTATTTATCACTTCAATACTCTTTTCCCCACTGTAATTGTCAGGATTTTGTTGGTGAGTATGTTATTACGAAAGGCTACCTTTGCTGTGGCCACTTTGCAACGTATCATACATCAGATGTTAAGACTTTCAAAACGGTTGTACCGTTTCACTAGTTTAAGAACTTTCCCATGTACTCATCTCATCTCATCATGTTCCTCTTGTACCTTGCGGTGTCGAGGTGAAGTATAAACATCGCGAGAGTGCCCGATTATGGGCTTCATATATCGATATTCCTATGGACTCTGCTATTCCCTCAGTCCAACGTTTACGTGGTCGGCCTCTTCCTCTGTTTCCATCTGGTCTGTACATCATTGTTTGTTGTGGTATGCTGTTGACTGGTAACCTACTTGCATGGCCAAACCATTTGACTTGCTGCTTTCTAATAAAATCCAGTACTGCTTTAACCCCCACTTTAATCCTGATTTCTTCATTTCTGATCTTATCTCTTCTTGATACGTTGAGTATTCTTCTCAGGAATCTCATTTCTTTTGTTGTGATATTTTCTTTTCTCTTTTTCTGTCATTGTGCAGGTTTGGCATTGACATGTTTCCCATGTTATATTATGGTATTTCCGTCTTCATGGAGATGACCATAATTTCAGTTTTTATACAGGTATATTCTAACTCTTAGTTGCTCACTGTGTAGAATAACCGCATTGACTCAATGCCGCAGATCCTGTTCGCTGTCCACAATCAATACTGTATCGTCTGCATATTTTATATTGTTGATTTTGTATCCACTGGTGGCGATTTCTCTCATGTTTCAACAAAATTGTTTTTACAACACTTTAGATAGGGAAAACAAATCTGGAGACATTACACACCCCAGACACACCTGTCTTGATTGGTAGGTATTGACACACGTCGCATATAAAGAGGTCTGTGAGTTGTTGAAAGTTGATGTTCCAGGCATCGGCAGAGAATGTAGTCTGTCATTGCTTTTCTTCTTGGCTGTGACCATCCAGATCAATGACCGTAACCACTGTCGCTATAAAGATATCCTCTGAAGCCGTCTTCTTGGCGAAGGGCTTATACAAGCGGTTCGTAATCCCGTAGACCCGTGTTCGAAACATAGCTAAGCACGATTTGGCAGCAGACCGCGTTGCTTTGGTTTTGCATTGGTATCGGTGCCGATCGCTCATAAAGCAATGGCAAACTACTGCACGTAAACTTGCCAAGAGATCACAGCCGCAGAAATGCTGGTGTTGACTGCGATGTCATGTTAATAAAAAAAGATATGAAAAAACAACACCGTTATGAAACTTGAGACCACAACCTACTCTCACGCTCAGTAAATCACCTGCTCACACTGTCTCACGCTACCCTGGTTGGGAGGCTAAACGGGTACTCCACCTTTTCCAAGGGTGTTATTATTAGACTAGAGAAGGTAAAGTGAAGTTTTACCTCTTCTTTGTTAGTGGCTAAAAAATCCCTATCTAGTGCAAATGTTGAGAATTGAACCTATTTCAGACCTGCTCCCCTCTGAGATTCGTCCCCTAAACGGCAACTTATTCTGTGTAAAGATAATACTGAAGTACAATGATAAAACTCAGGCCACCACACACATAAATTGCCTTCGACCGAGTCGAATGTGAGCAAGTTAACAACAGTGGACCAGCTTCGACAACAGTAAGTATTTTCCTCATGCTCCGGTTTCTACTTCATTCCTAAGATTCTATTCTACGACAATTGTAAGCGTTTGTCCGTTCACATCTAAATATTCTTCTTGCACTGGAATGTATCTTATTGGGCACATTATTGTGTATACCTGAGCACGCCAGCTGTGTTGTTTTCAGCTTGTCACTGACATTGATAAACTGCAGCAAACCTACCGGCGAACTAACATGGCCAGCGGAAGTTGCGTAATACGCATTCCCGCGAGAAGCAGCACAAGAAATGTTCCAGTCTCTCGCAGTATATAACGTATGTTGTCTGTTTGTCTCTGATTTCTAATTACTTTCTGCATCTTCAATGAGATCCGACAAATGCTAGCGAATTTACTTCTTACATTGTTTCTACAGCTTCAAGTGTTCGCCAGGGATTGGTTTTTATTAAAGACGTATTCCTCAACCAGACTAAGTTATCTGCAAGTTATGACGTCATTTAAAGTCGCCATAATAAAGTATTACTATATTTGTATCAGTCACTACCACGTTAGCTATATGTTCAAATTCTCGTTCGTATATTAGAACAAAAGTGCACAATTAAACTATTGAATACACTTTAGTATAAATAAAAGAAAGTAAAGAACCATTTAACACGCTTTCGGAGCTATTGGGTGGAAAAGTCTTTTAAAGAAAGCATATGTTGCTAGATCCATGTTTTTAAAGATGTCAGTCACTGCGGCTCTCCGCTGGATGGAGAATACGACACACACACACACGCACACGCGCACGCGCACGCACACACACACACACACACACACCACACACACACACACACACACACACATCGTGATTGTAACTAACTCAGAAAGCATGCTGACGAGGGTGAGGACGGGCAGGCTTCGTGCGGAGTGGCTTGCTTCGCTTCGGAGGTCACGGGTGACAAGCATCGCCTGGATCTTTTCTCCGGGGCATGCCGGTGTGCTGGGGAATGAACAGGCGGACAGATTGACTGGCTCTGCAGAACTTGGTGGAGTATTGATACATGACAAGGCAGACGTGGTTGTGGCCTTGTGGGAGCACGTGTACACCTCGGAGGAGCAAATGGATTACCATGGTCTGGCAAGAATGAGACAGCGAGGAGTGACGAGGGGATCTGGCCGACGCTCAACACTCAGAGGAAAGGCGAGACGGACATATAATCAGACTGCTACTGGTACTATTGGAGTATTGGTGTTGGAACTCTTCGCTGGCTGCTGAGGATGGGGATAGAGCGCTTATGGGAATGCTCCGAATGCTGTGATGTCGATTCCTAAATCAATCAATCAATCAATCAATCAATCATTTGTTAAAGACCAATCGGCACTCCTGAGTTGCTGGGATAGCAATCACACCGGACGCCTTTCTGTCCCAAGACATTTCCTGAAACCCTTCTAGGCAGTGTATACTGCAGCAGAGTTTGATGTTAGAAATCCGCTTCGATGTGAATTCGAGCCCATGATCATTGGGTCGGCAGCCAAATGTTTAATCTTCAATATATAGAACACAAGTGTGCAGGTAGCTAGTGTATACTGTTTCGATTACTAAAGTACAAATGTACAACTAGACTAGCTCCTTTTCGTATACTGAAATATGATCGTACAACTAGATTAGCTATTTCTGTATACTAAAGTGCAAGTTCTACCTGTGTTGCCGAAATGTGAAAATGTCCTTCACATCTACAGTTTGGTCTTCCTCTCCTCCGTTTTCCCCCCTTACAACTCCCTTCACAATTACCTTTTCCAGACAGTCGTGTCTTATCTATATGTCCAAAATATTACTAGTTGCATTTTTCTGAATAATCAATCTTCTTCGAAACTGAGTTCAATATGGACGTATCTGTTTGCTTCCTCTTTTCTATATAATTTCTTAGACTACTTCTATTTCTAGATATCAGCGACGATGTAATCATATTTCAACGAAAGTATCATTTATGTCTTTACTTCATATGACTTGTAAGTTTGTCGTTTGCACCTGACGAGATGCAGAGAAGTATGAAAGGCAAGAAATAGTGCAATATTTTGTTATGGCGTCTGTGTTTACATTTCTAGGCATCTGTTTAGTACGTAGTCTGCCATTACTTTCTTTCTTGGCAGTTACAGTGCTGGTCGGAGACCGTGGTAATTGTTTCCACAAAGAAATCAACTGCTAATCGTCGTGAATTTAAGACCATAACCAACAACCGTCTGTCAAGCTCAAGTGTTTTGTGTGGTGCATTGCTATATATAGCTATATATAGCTATATATGATGGCTGCGTCCTGAGAATTACAAGAGGCGACTGTTATATATATATATATATATATATATATATATATATATATATATATATATATATATATATATATATATATATATATATATATTAGTGAGCGTAATCTTGCCTAGTACATCCACAGCAGCTGAAAAATGCTGATGTTGACTGCAACGTCCTGTAAGGGATATGCAAAAAAAAAAAAGAAAAAAAAAAGAAAAAAAAAAGAAGAAATCAGCAGCCTTAGAATGTGATCAACATCGAACAATTAGTATAATGAGCCACATCACGAATATTTTGCTAAGGTTTATCATGCAAAGAGTTAGGAAGAACAATGTCGGTTTGTAGAAGGAAAAGGCACAGTAAATGTTGTTTATATGATGAGAACTTTAATTGAACTTTATACAGAAGTAAACTAAGACCTTTATCTTTGCTTTATTGACTACACAAAGGCTTTCGATAAAGTAAGACATTTCAACATGATAAGGATGCTTGCAGATCTACAAATTGATGGGAATGACCACAGACTTGTGAAAAACATATATTGGAAACAACAAGCTGCCATAAAGATTGATAACGAAGAAGGTAAATATTAACCTAAGAGAAGGTGTGAAACAGGCATGTGTCATGTCTTCAGATATTTTTTCCCTGTACAGTGAAAATATTTTCAGAAATATAGAAGATATTAAAGGAATCATCATTGGGACACGTAACAACAACAACATTAAATATGTGGATGATACATTATTGATTGCAGACAATGAGCAGGATCTATAATATTTAGTAGATGCGGTTGTTGCACACAGTGAACAACTTGAGTTAGGATTACATCGTAAGAAGACACAGATGATGGCTGTCACTAGGAGTTGTTGTTGAGTTGAGTTGAACTAAGAATCGACATCACTGCATTCAGGACATTCCCATATGCGCTCCGTCCCCTCGTTCAACAGCTGGCGAAGAGTCACACTATTAATCGTTCCCACCGCTATCTGATTGAAAGTTCTCCTGGTCTTCCCTCTCAGTTTTGAGATTCTACCAGAACCCCTGCCAATCCTCCGCAATCTCATCCTTTCCACATACGGGTTCTCAATCTGTTCTTCCACCTTCTCCACCTGGTCCCACAGGCGCACCACCACCTCTCCCTTGTCCATAGCTAATCGACCACCAAGAGGCGCATTCACTGCCAACCTATCAGCCTGTTCATTACCCCGCCTCCCGCACGGCCAGGGCAAAAAATCCATACAATTTTCGCAATCTTTGACCACTGAAGCGAGGTGAGCCATTCCACATGGAACATTACTTTCTCTACTTTACTAAGCATACTTTTTGAGTTCGTGATGAAGACAATGTGTGTTCATCAGTGATCCCCTGTAACCAACGGAATGCCGATGTGACTGCTTCCACCTCTATTCTCATGCTGGAAGTCGTAGCCTCATATTCTTTACTCTCCTTTTTCAAGAATCGTCCATCAGCCTTCGCAATGAAACCTCAACCACTTTGTCTGTTTATCACAATTGACCCATCAGTATTGATCACTATGCCACCTTGATGTGTATTACTCTGGATCAGTTGTTGCACCTCAAACTCTGCATGGCCCGCAGCCCATTCTCTGCACTTCACGACCCAGATCGTCACTGGGAAGAAGGAAATACAACAACGTAATATATAAGTAATTTGGAATATCCTTAAACAAATAAATTGGTACAATTATCTCGGAACAGTCATAACATCTGATGCGAGATGCCTTGAAGAGTTTAGAACAAGAATCGCCAATGGCGAAGGCAGTCTTTTGCAAGATGAAAAACATACTGACCAATAACAAGATGTCAACAGCAACGAGAAAAAGAGTGTTTAAGTGCTACATAGAACCTATACTTTTGTATGGATGTGAAGCCTGGACAATGAGCAGACAAGCTGACAAATATCTGATGGCTGTGGAATTGTGGTTTCTGAGAAAAATTCATAGAATAGCATGGGCAGACAGAAAAACCAATGACTAAGTCCTACAAGAAGCAAATGAAAATCATACACTAATTAGAGAAATTATTCATAGATAGTCAAAAGATTTTTGTCTCGTTAAGAGAAGAAATAAATTGGAGAACTTGATGACAACTGGCAAGATCGAGGGGAAGAGAACAAGGGGAAGGCAGAGAAGTGATTACCTAGATGGCTTGGCCACGCGGTATGGTCGAGGCAAGAACACTGGGCTTATCTTCGAGTCTGGTAATCGAGTGAGACGACGAATCATGACCATTATCATCATCATCATCAAGTGCCGTGCCGGCTGGCGTAGGCGTTCATGGCTCTCCACAGATCTCGGTCTTTGGTTTTCTGGATCAACACTGCTGCTGATATTCCTCCATGCCACCGTCTCAATCCCTCCAGCATCATTTCTCTTGGTCTGCCTCTGCCTCTCTTCCCCTCGATCTTTCCAGTTGTCACGATGTTCTCCAATGCCTCTCTTCTCATCACGTGACCGAAGAAAGATGTTTGTCTCTGTCTTATTGTTGTATATAATGTTCTAGTTTCATTAGCCTGTTTCAGGCAGTCGTCGTTAGTTACTCTGGCAGTCCACGGAATTCGCAACATTCGTCTCAGGAACCACATCTCTGTTGCTTCTAATTTCTTCTTAATTTGTTCATTTACATTCCAAGATTCACTGCCATACAGCAAAACTGGTTCTACATAGCATTTCAGCACTCTCTTTCTTACATTCAGTGATAGTGACTTATTGCATAAGATACTCTTCATTTTATGAAATGCGGCCTTTGCCTGCCCTATTCTGCTCCTAATCTCTGTTGTACATCTTCCATCTGATGTTATAAATGCCCCTAGGTATCTAAAATTATCCACTTGGTTAAGGATTATTTCTTACATTTCTATGTCACATTTTGGTGTCACCATTTTCTTTGATATTACCATTGTTACTGTTTTCTTGATATTCAAGGAGAGTCCTTTCCTTGCACTCTCTGTTACTACAACGTCTAATAATTGTTGTAGGTCTGTTGAATTATCCACCACCAATACTGTGTCATCTGCATAGCGTATATTATTTATATTATAACCTCCAACTAGTATTCCTGGCATCTCTTTGATCTCTCTCATGATTACTTCGCTATACAGGGAGAAAAGATCTGGTGACAAGACACACCCCTGTCGTACTCCTAGCTTTATCTGTTCGTAACTAGCCTCTTTATTTCCCATTTTAATTGCTGCTACTTGGTTCCAGTAAACATTCTTTATTATTCTTAAATCTTTTCCATCAATGTTGATATATTCCAACATTTTAATCAGTTCATCATGTTTTACTTTATCAAATGCCTTAGTATACCGGCTCCGTGGCCGAGGGGTTAGCAGCTTTCTCCGCTAACTCCGAATACTCTCGTCACGTGACGCGACGAGAATTAGCAGTGGTTCGAATCGCAAAAGTGACTTATGACAGTATGGAGCCGGTCGCTCAGAAAGTCGTGGCGTGCTGATGAGCGTAATCTAGCCTAGGAATCAACATACAGCTGAAAGATGCTGGTGTTGACCGCAATATCCTGAAATAGGATGGAAACGCGGAAAAAAAAAAAAAAAAAAAAAAAAAAAAAATGCCTTAGTATAATCTATGAAGCACAAATATACGTCTCTCTTGTTTCTCTATTGACCTTTCTATTTGTGTCCGTTAGTATAAATTGCATTGTTTGTGCCCCTTCCTTCCACAAATCCATACTGTTCTTCACTAATTTCCATGTTTATTTTCTTTTTGGTTCTTCTCATTATGATTCTGAGTAGAAGCTTGGTGATATGGTTTATAAGTGTCACATGCCTGTGTTCAGTGGCATTAAGGTGAGTGGCCGTACAATATAAACAGTTCACGAGGTGAAAGGGCATTCACCGGAAAGAAAATATAAGGAGATAAACGGGGTTGGGGGTAAGGTAGAGGGGCTGCAAGAAGGGGCAGACAGTTGGAGCAGTGAGGTGGTGTTTGTGTGGATCATTGTGAGGGGGCATAAAATTGTTAAAAAGACAGGGACAAAGATTGACGGGCAGTTGATGTTTGGACTCCGAGCTGAGAGGGAGTTGAGTGTAGACCAGACCAGGAGAAGGTCGTGGTCTGATAAAGTGAAGAATTGTGACGGAGTTTGGAAGATAACTCCGCATAGTGGGTTACTTTGAGTCGGGCCTAGAGAGAGGCTAGTATACCTGTCGTGTGGGACGAGATTTTAGTAGCCTTGAGAGGCAGTGTTATTCGATGTGTTCCATTGGGATGGAGATATATTCTTAGAGAATTATTGTTCCTGGATTTATATGTTACATGTGTCTGTGTTAATTCAGAATTAAAGGAATATTATGTGCGCAAATTAACGCTTGTTCACTGACTGGTGTTTGGTGGTGATGCATCTTGATTAATCTGTTGTTCAACATCACATTGTTACAAGGACATACCCTAGACACAACCATAGCCACTCTATCTGTCACTTAGTCAACATTCACTTTGTGTCAGAGAAGATTTCTGGAGGCTTCGTCCATCAAGAACAATATAGACATTGTTGTCATTCCGTTTATCTGTGAACTAGTTGATTAGAGAGAACACTAACATCAGAGACATTAGTCGGATGCCCAATTACAACAACAATTATGAGAGCTCTCCTGTCAAGAATAAACACCATTTTCAGTAGACAACGCATGTCAAAAGTGTCGGAGAATTAATACAGAGTCCACGAGAAACCAGGTAAAAATATCATTTCTCACTCGGAGGGGGGAGAGGAGACGGGGAAAGACTGTCCACGATATAAACACTGGTGTTTCTCCTGTGCGGGAATTGGCTAGCGGAGAGTTCACGAAAGGCCACCACAGGTAAAACCATTGCCCACCCTGAGAGGGAGAGGGGACAGCGGGGTTTACTCACAGTACACAGACAAGGTTTTGCGCTGTGGAGAGAGTCGTCTGGCCGACAGCAGGCGAAAAAGTCAGCGCGGGTTTAGTACAGTTGTTCACGAAAAATAGACAGGCGCCAAAGGTGAAGGTCAGGTGAACTTGTGCACAGCGAGTGTGTGTGTTTACGGCGTCTTCAGAGTTCGGTGCAGATAATAAGATGGAAAGGGGCGCCAGGGGAGTTACGAGGGTAATTCATGGTTAAAAACTCGCCAGGAGGAGGGGAGTTATAGGAGGAAAGTGTGGGGAACACACAAAGGTGACAATCGTTGCTCCACAGAAAAGGAAAAGTTTCTACACGGAGTATTGTGATAAAGAGAAACAGAGATGACCAGTGGGTTCATTTCAAGGCCGAGAACCAGGGAATTTGACGGAAAAATTTCCACTGAGAATAACACGTTGTTTTTCTACTGAAACTAGGATTTACGTTTAACGTCTTTGTGTGTGTGTGTCATCATCGGCAAACAAACCACAACAGTCATTCAGGTGCCGTCTTCGCAAATATGAGAGCATTTTTTCACCAAAAAAGACTTGCGAAGCAGATTTAAAGCGCGTGATCATTATCGGCCATTCGTTGGTTTAACCGGGTCAGCAACAGTGAAACCATACCATCACTTCAAAGCGACAGTGACTACGCAGATAAACATTCATTGATTTTAAAGGTATTTTCGGCTCCCCTAAAAGCAACGAAAACCCTATATTTCTGGCAAAACAAGAGCGATAACAGACATTATACAATCACACGCCAACTCCACGGGGAGGGGTACAAAAACATTACGGACTGTGAAGATACAAGGCGTTGGGATAATTATCATCATCTTCAACTTTTACGACAGTCGAAAATCGTGTCACCACGTCAACAAAAAGTGACAACGCATCAGAACATTAATTCATTGTGGGAAGCTAACGTCGTAATCTTTTCAAAACAGTAACCGACAAACATTTCCAGGCGATTTTCGGAGACTATTGAAAACAAATTAAGGACTTTTGTAAGATTCTACCATCGCATTGGTGTCGGCAATCCTTGTTTGCTTCTGTTGTTCTCATCGTCCTAAGTATTGTTGTTGTGCGTTACGTAATTATTTGTATGTGGTCCAGTGTTCGTTATAAGTAGGATATTTTTGCATTGTTTCTCGAAATGCGGGAGACAGCGCAAAGGTGAAATTGTCTAGGTACATATTGTATGTTGTTGAGAGGCAGCTGACTAGTCAGTTTGTTTTGTGCTGTGGCATTGGGTCGTCTCGACATTATACACGGTGTCCAAGTGTCTATCGTCAGATCTATGTACATTATTCATTTTATATTTGTTCTTTTTACTGTTCTCTCTTTACGGTTACATACGATATTTGATTTTTTTGGATATATGGTATTGTTGTAATTCTTATGTTAAAACAGCTTCTATCTAGATGGTATCTGTCAGTTTATATTATGCGCACGGTATGGTCTTTCATGGGCATGTTTATGTCAGTGGTTTTTATTTCTATGTAATCATCCGTCTGCGTTTCACCGGCCTATGCGTCTAGCGTTTAATAGTTGGCATTTAGTGTGTATCATTCATCTGTGTATGTATATATATGTTTACAACTATTTCCAGGATTTGTTCTACAGTTATTTGATATATATATATATATATATATATATATATATATATATATATATATATATATATATATATATATATATATATATATATATATATAGGAGGGAGTATAGTTTATATTCCCCCCTCACTACCTAGTGCTTATAGAGTGACTGGGTGAGTACAGAGTGATATTGTAGCACTACGGATTTACGTACACAGGGAGTGCGGGTGTACTTAGGGAAGTGACACAAAGACTAACAGCAGAGTCTGTACATTTATAGTTGGCTGATTCACAGCAACGTGTCCACAAGTACAAGATGCCTACTTTAATGGAATATATTGAAGCAGGTGAACGAATAGGCCTGAAGGGTAAAGAGTTACAGGAGTATGCAGAAGCGAAAGAACAAAAGCAGACGGAAAGAGAGGAGAGGCACAATGAACGCGAGGCAAAGCGTCTACAGGAAGAGAAAGAGACGCAAGTAAAACTAGCTGAAATGGAAAACAGCGTCTACAGGAAGAGAAAGAGACGCAAGTAAAACTAGCTGAAATGGAAAACAAACGTCTACAGGAAGTAAAGTTAGCTGAAATAGAAAACAAGCGTCTACAGGAAGAGACACAAGTAAAACTAGCTGAAATGGAAAAGAAACGTCTACAGGAAGTAAAGTTAGCTGAAATGGAAATTGAGAAAGAGAAGATGAAGTGCCAGATGCAAACTGAAATCGAGTTAAGAAAACTAGAACTATCTTCGAAAGGTCAAAGTGAGGAAAGCAGAAGACCGTCGCAGTCGTCACAGAGATTAAAACTGCCATTTTTTACGGACCGAGACAACTTGGATTCCTATTTGTCGAGATTCGAAGCATCAGTGAAGGTATTAGGCATCCCAGAAAGCGAGTACGCAATTAGACTGGGCGAGTATTTAACGGGTAAGGCCCTAGAAACTATGTTTAATTTACCTGTAGAAGAAAGGAACAACTACACTATCTTACGTCAACGTTTGCTGACAAAGTTCCAACTAACTGAGCATGGATATAGAACAAAGTTTAGACAGGTAGGGCCAGAGACAAATCAAGATTTCACAGATTTTGCTAACACAGTAAAGAATACATTTAATAAGTGGATGGAGCTGGCAGAGGTAGGAAAAGATTTTAATAAATTAGTGGATTTAGTGTTAAGAGACAAAGTGTTATCATCATGCAATACAAACTTAGTAGCTTTCTTTGAGGAACGTAAGCCAAAGGACATAGACGCAATGTCTCAGTTAGGGCAAAACTATATGACTGCACATCCTAACAGTTCTATTGGGAAACTAATGAGTGAGGAAATAGTCTGTGCAGCGTACACTAAACAGGACCAGAATCCAGTCATCAGACCAAGGGCGAAAAGTGTGGATGCAGCACAGAAAGGTGAGCAGCAAGAACTTCAAGATAATGGTTTCCGAGGAAACAATGTTGGTAGAGTAGGACGGTACCCATATAGAAGAGGGAACTTCCAGAGACGTCCAAATTATGCCGGATGTTGGAATTGTGGGAGCTGGAGACACAAAATGGCAAATTGTGATGCACAACCATCAGATGGACCAACGAACAACAGTAAAAGGGAGATCACTTGTTTCAAATTTGGAAGGAACGGGCATGTCAGTCATCAATGTAGGATGAGAGAAACAGAGCACTCAAATGCAGCACAAGTAATTGAGACGCTGAACAATGAAGATTGTAGTGGGTGCAAACCTCTTTTTGAAAAAGACAGTCAGCCAGTCTTAATATGTGGTCACACAGTTAAAGCAGGATCAGCAGTGCATGAAGGAGGAAGTCTGAAGATGCATCATGGGTTTGTTAATGATAGGCCAGCGTTAACAATTAGGGATTCCGGATGTACGTCCATCGGGGTGAGAAAGGGTTCAGTGCATCCCTCGGATTATACAGGAGAAAAGATTAGATCCATAACATTTAATGGGACAGTAGAATTCTACCCAATAGCCGTGATAACAGTAAAAACACCATACATAACAGGAAGAGTGACAGCATGTGTTTTAGACTCACCAGTGGCAGATCTCATCATAGGAAATGTTATAGGAGTTAAAGAGTGTACAGAAGAGGAAGTAGTTTATTGGGACCAAAAATATAGTGTAAGCAGTAAGGAGGTAGTTACCACAAGAGAACCTAAATTAGAGAGTATAGCTGAGGTAGAAGAGGCACTTGAAGTAGACACAGGAACTCAGGACAAGGATAGTACAGCTGAGCAGATGAGAATGGATCCCAAATATAGTGCTAGTGACTCCCAGAGACAAGATACTACTCTGAACAAATGTTCCCAAGGGTGTAGGAGAGTAGAACATAGGCAGTCAAAGAAAGGTAGATGGTGCTTCGAGAGGAAGAACAATGTTCTTAATCGCCGCTTTTCAGATAGTGGAACTGCACGTGGGCAAGTAGCAGTACCTTTAGCACACAGACACCGATATACTAGAACAGCTCAGGATAGTGCATGTGCAGGGCACATAGGCATAAGGCGTATGCAGCAGAAAGAAAGGTGCCAGATATATGGGCCAAGATTGAATAAAGAGTTCAGACTAAACAGAGACTCAAGTGTAACGGTGCAATATACAGATAGGAAGTTGAGTCAGGTCAAAAGAGTTGTCGCGACATTACTGACCCAGGGCTAGGGATAACAAACAGATGTTGTAATTGTAGAGGTACCATGAGTCATGGGTACATGAAAGGTAGACACAGCATCGACAGGAATCAGAGGTGGGTTAATGCAAGAACAGAACCACCTGATATAGGGTCGGTACACAAATAGTATTGTGTGGTCGTGAAGTAGTAAGAGACCTGTGGGTACATAAGTATAATGCTTTTCTATGATGTATTATTATTATTATTATGTGATGTATTAGTTCATGCATGGATACAAAAGATAGAAAGATGGTTGTATTTATGTGTGGGGAATATGGGAGTTTACTATGAGTATTTGATATATTATTAAGTGTGGTAGCTAGAGTAAGTTGGATTTATACTAACGACTACCCAGGCAATGTGTCTGGGTCACATATTTGATAAGTATGAGTCTCCCAACATTTGAAAACGATGTTTTCTTTTGAAGGGTGGGGTAGTGTCACATGCCTGTGTTCAGTGGCATTAAGGTGAGTGGCCGTACAATATAAACAGTTCACGAGGTGAAAGGGCATTCACCGGAAAGAAAATATAAGGAGATAAACGGGGTTGGGGGTAAGGTAGAGGGGCTGCAAGAAGGGGCAGACAGTTGGAGCAGTGAGGTGGTGTTTGTTTGGATCATTGTGAGGGGGCATAGAATTGTTAAAAAGACAGGGACAAAGATTGACGGGCAGTTGATGTTTGGACTCCGAGCTGAGAGGGAGTTGAGTGTAGACCAGACCAGGAGAAGGTCGTGGTCTGATAAAGTGAAGAATTGTGACGGAGTTTGGAAGATAACTCCGCACTGTGGGTTCCAGGGATAGTGAGTGGAATTCGAGACCCATAGTGGGTTACTTTGAGTCGGGCCTAGAGAGAGGCTAGTATACCTGTCGTGTGGGACGAGATTTTAGTAGCCTTGAGAGGCAGTGTTATTCGACGTGTTCCATTGGGATGGAGATATATTCTTAGAGAATTATTGTTCCTGGATTTATATGTTACATGTGTCTGTGTTAATTCAGAATTAAAGGAATATTATGTGCGCAAATTAACGCTTGTTCACTGACTGGTGTTTGGTGGTGATGCATCTTGATTAATCTGTTGTTCAACATCACATTGTTACAAGGACATACCCTAGACACAACCATAGCCACTCTATCTGTCACTTAGTCAACATTCACTTTGTGTCAATAAGGTTAATTGTCCGAAAATCTTCACAATCAATTGCTCCTGGTCTTTTTGGTATAGCTATAAATACAGATTTCAACATATCACTGGGTAAATATCCACTGCTGTATATATCATTCAACATTTTGGTTAATATATCTACTCCAAATTCTCCCAATACTTCTAATTCTTCTATTGTGATTTCATCTGGCCCAGCTGTTTTTCCTTTCTTCATACGTTTCATAGTGTCATCGACTTCTTCTTTCAGAATAGGTGGACCTTCTAAGTTACTATCTTCTGTTAATTCTTCCCTTTCTCCGTCATATAATTCTCTTATATACTCATTCCACCTCTTCATTATAGCACCTTCCCCCAATAATATCTTTCCTGTTTTTGATTTCAAACACCCTGTATGTATTCTTATTTTTCTTCTTGTAAGCTCACTGATTTGTCTGTGCATATTTTTTGTATCTTTAATGGAATTTAATTCAATTTTTTTTTGCATTGCTCGTTTAACCAACTTTCTTTAGCCTTCCTACATTTATCTTTTATTTCTTTATTTATCTTAGCGTATTCTTGTTTGTCATTTTTACTCTGCTTTCTTTTGTCCATCAGTTTTAAGATTTCTTCATTCATCCATTTTTTCTTAGCTATTTTGCCTCTCTCTGGTAGTACTTCTTTGCTAGTTTGATGAATGGAGTCCTTTAACATTTCTCATTGTTCATTTATACTCTGTATCTTAGTTATCGCATTGTACCTATTTTCACGGTCACTCTGTATTGTTCTTGCATTTCTTTATCTATTTTCAGAACCTCTTTATTAAGTCTCATGTTCTTAACCATTTTCCCCCCTCTCTTTAATCTTACTTTTATTTGTCCACATAGTGGTACATGATCACTATTACAGTCAGCACCAGGCATAGTCTTTGCATTAATTAAAGCATTTCTAAATCTTTTATTAATTAGTATGTAGTCAATTTGGTTGCGTATTTTCTTATCAGGGCTTTTCCATGTGTACAGTCGTCTTTTATGGTGTTTAAACCATGTGTTTCCAGTTATCATATCATTGATATTTGCCCATTCTATTAGCTTTCCCCTCTTTCATTTCTTGTATCTAAACCATAATTCCCCACTACATCCTCCATTTTTCCATTTCCTGTTTTTGCATTATAATCACCAAGTATTATTTTTATTTCTTGTGATCCAATTTGAGCCATCACCATTTCTATTTCGTCGTAAAAGTGTTGTATTTCTTCATCACTACTGCTTGTTGTTGGTGCATATACTTGTATAATATTTATATCTGTTGGTTTGCCTTTGATTTTTACCATAATAACTCTATCTGAAATACACCAATATCCATTAATTGATTTGGCTGTTTTTTCGTCTAATATTATTCCTGCACCTTTTTCATGTGTATCCCCTCCAGAATAAATTATTGTGTATATCAGCTATAATTTTGCCCGATCCCTTCCATCTCATCTCACTAACGCCTAATATATTCATTTTCATGCTATCCATCTCTCTTAGAACATTGGTCAACTTTCCTAGCTCATTTAATGTCCTAACATTCCATGTTCCTACTCTAAATTTATTTTAGTTATGATTTTGCCATCAGTAGCTGTATGACGGTCTGGTGTCACCTGTGGCTCATGACTGTCCCTGCCGGACGAGGATGTCCTAAGACAGTCATTAACGTCGTTCACTAACTCTGATATATGTTTTGCAATGAAGTCTTGGGAAGATAATGTGGCAGTTTCCCCTTGCCTTCCACATCCACATGGTGGTCTTTTTACCTCTGCCTTTGACAGCCATTTCCGACTGTCAGGACAAGTGAGTGCCCTGCTCTGCTCAGCTGCAGAGTTGTCCACTTATTCCGGTGGATACTCGGTCCCCAGAGCTGTGTTAGCCACACCGTAGGTGTGTTTCCATCCTCTACCACTGGGAGGTGCAGTTGGGATTTTCCCTTCCTAAAGTTATGGTCTATGACCAAAACTCTCCAATAGGCCTACCTTTTAGAGGACGAATGACCACCCACGCTTATTGGCGTGGCACTTGATGATGATGATATACCTAATGATCGTTTAAAATTTATTGTCATAGTTCTACCATTGAAATCGGGTGTAATGGATTGTGGAGAACATCACATAATTAGTTTAATTAGTCATGTGACTAAAATACTAATGAGAATTATGAGAGGAATAAAAAATAAACAAAAGCCAGAAAATATCGCTGGAAGCCTTGGAGATGTGGTTTTATATTAGATAGAAGAATGCTGAAAATTAACTGGACAGCCAAAAAGAGCAATCAGGACGTTTTAAGGAAACCTGAGTCGCAAAGTCAACTTATCACAAACATCAGAAAGAGGCAGACATCGTGTTTTGGCCAGGTTATGAGAAGACAAAAACAGGAACATATTGTGACAACCGAAAGATGGATAGAGGAAGACAGCGTGAGAAGATTCTTGGCAGTCTTGTGTCATGGCAAGGTAGGGAGTCAACACACGAATTGATCCATGACGTCGGAGATCGTAATTTGTGGAGAGACATGATCGCCCACGCCAGCCGGCAAGGCACTGGATGTTGATGAATGTATCGGCTCTCGGTGGGCGCTGCGGTCAGTAGCAGGCAGTCGTCTATTACTCCACTAGACATGTGTTGACTTGGTAACACAGGGCAATTTGCTCAACTCCGCTTCAATGGCGATTCGAACCGAAGGCAGGCCAGCTTGTTGCCACCGCGTTACCGCAGCTGCCAGCTGAGTGGTGTACCATAAATAGACATGTTCTATTGGGGTTGAAACCGGCGTTTGTGGCTTTGGGGAAATATGGAACGATTTGGAAGGAGACAGCTTTGCGTTGTTGTCCATGGTATGAGATGTCTGCAGCTCAGTAAGCAATGACAAACTTTTTTTTTTTGCATACTCTTTTTACAGGACAGCGCAGTCAACAACACCATTTCTGCCGCTGTCATCTCTTGGCAAGTGTACGTTCAGTAGTTTGCCATTGTTTTCTGAACGACGGCACCGATACCAACGCAACGCGGTCTGCTGCCAAATCGCGCGCAAATGTGTTTCGAACGCGGGTATACGGTATTACAAACCGCGCACGTAAATCCTTCTCCACAGAGACCGGCAATGACAAATTACAGAACTAAAAGTACCCAGTAAATCACAAACTGCTAATAAATGTTGGAATTGAGTGCAACGTCCTGTAAACGGCATGCAACTAACTTGATTGAGTTTGGAGTAGTGTAGAGGGGCATAATCCTGGAGCAACCAGACAGTAAGACATTAAATGGGCAAACATTTGTCGCTAGAAATGTTGCAGTACCACCAACCGTTTAAGCAACACAGATACAGTAAAAATCAGAGATATACTCAATGTGTAGGGAATCATCAAAGATACAATATACTTGCGTGGAGAAACATCAGAGATATACTATACGTGCGGATAAACATCACAGGCACACTATACCTCTGTGAGTTCACCAGAGATACACAATGCCTCTGTGAAACCAACAGCTGTACCTTACACGTGTAAAAGAATCCAGGATGTAATATAGCCCTGCTTATGCCTGTCTGAAACGCCGTCTTTGCTGAAACAACTGTAGCAAAGAGACGTGGGCATCCCGCTAAAACGCTTGTATATACAGAGGACATGAATGATTGACTATGTTAGCTCTTGAAATAGTGTGTATGTGTGTGGTTGTGCGTGTGTGTACATTTAGATGTATGCGGAAGTGTGAGCAGAAAGGAGAAACACATTCTTTTCATATGCGGAGAAGTAGAAGAAGTAGTAGTAGTAGAAGAAGAAGAAGAAGAAGAAGAAGAAGAAGAAGAAGAAGAAGAAGAAGAAGAAGAAGAAGAAGAAGAAGAAGAAAACAGAGAAGAAGAAGAACGTTTAGGAAAAATAACATTAATACACACAAAACTGTCTACAGGACAAATGCCCAAAGTCCAAACAAAACTAACATCTCTCTCTCTCTCTCTCTCTCTCTCTCTCTCTCTCTCTCTCTCTCTCTCTCTCTCTCTCTCTCTCTCTCTCTCTCTCACCTCATCATCATGCGCCATGCCGGTAAGCATTGACGGTCATGTTTCGCCATCACACGCGATTAACAGAGTCGTGGAACTCAGCGTTCTTGTCTCAGCCATGCCATGTTGCCAAGCCATTCAGGTATTTACTTCTGTGCCTTCCCCTTGTTCTCTTCCCCTCAATATTGCCAGTTGTCACCAAGTTCTCCAATGTATTTCTTCTCATAACGTGTCCAAAATGTTGTGACTTTCAACGTCTAATTTCTCTGATCAGTTTACGGTTTTCATTTGGTTCTTGGAGGACTTGGTCATTGGTTTTTCTATCTGTCCATGGTAATCTTTGCCATCAAATGATTGTTAGCTTGTCTGCTCACTGTCATAAAACTGCCAATATAGTACCTTGCGGTGTATGGCAGAGGGGTCTTTGAGCCTGAGGAATAGGGCCGCCTGGCTAGTGCAGTCGCCGCGAACTGTGCAGGTTAGGATTTTCTTTTTGCCCCCGACAGAAAAATATCCCACACCTTACCGAGGGATCGAACCCGGTTCTCCCGAAGGAGAGTCCGGCGTTGTAGCCACTCGGCCAGCCGCTCCTCTGCTCACTGTACACGCTTATATTCATACACAAGTAGAGGTTCTATGTAGCACTTCAAAAATCTTTTTCTCATTGAAAATGACATCTTTTTATTGGTCATGACGACTCTTGTTTTATCTCCAGCTCATCAACTGATTCTTGGTTTATCACCAGCTCTACATCTAATTCTTGGTTTATCTCCAGCTTCACAACTGATTCTTGGTGTATCTCCAGCTCCACAACTGATTCTTAATTTATCTCCAGCTCCAAAACTGATTCTTGGTTTATGTCCAACTCCACAGCTAATTCTTGGTTTATCTCCAGCTCCACAACTGATTATTGGTTTATCTATAGTTTACCATTGATTCTTATTTTATCTCCAGTTCCACATCTGATTCTTGATTTATCTCCAGCTCACCAATGATTATTGGTTTATCACCAGCTCCATATCTGATTCTTGATTTGTCTCCAGTTCCACAACTGATTCTTGGTTTATCACTAGCCCCACATGTGATTCTTGATTTATCTCCAGCTCCACAACTGATTCTTGGTTATCTCCAGCTTCACAACTTATTCTTGGTTTATCACTAGCTCAACAACTGAGTCTTGGTTTATCACTAGCTCAACAACTGAGTCTTGGTTTATCACTAGCTCAACAACTGAGTCTTGGTTTATCACTAGCTCCACAACTGAGTCTTGGTTTATCTCTAGCTCCACAACTGAGTCTTGGTTTATCACTAGCTCCACAAGTGATTCTTGGTTTATCTCCAGCTCCACAAGTGATTCTTGGTTTATCTACAGCTCCACAAGTGATTGTTTGTTTATCTCCAGCTGCACATCTAATTCTTATGCCGAAAACGTCGTACAAAGCACGAACTCCGTGGCTCCAACGAAGACCCCCCAGGGGTCGAACCCACAATCTTCGGAACGAGAGGCAGGCGCGTACTCACAACAAAGGTTCATCGCAATGCTAGAAACAGTTATACACACCACTACAGTAGTTTGTTTATTAGAATGTTTCAAGTACAAAATAAGTGTTTAGTCTATTGTGTTTTTCTTGATGTCATTTTCATATCTGCCATCGTCTGCAATTATGTGACCAAGATTAAAGAAATAAGTAAATGAATACATATAGACGTGCAAGATGTGAAGTGTAAGATGGACAGAAGTAACATGTTGTTTCATGTTACTTGCAAACAACGAACAACAATTAGTCGAGTCACAAAGTGCTATTGTGTTTAATCAACAAATAACTGTTTGTTCACTAGATACGATGCATGTGAATATACAGGCATGAGTGTCCATGCTGTCATTGATGAAGCCCGGCCCGCACTTGTTAGAGCACAGATGGGCGCATGTGGCTGTCGGCAGCGATCTTCGACCTGTGCGTTTTGTTGGACGCTCACACTTGGCGTCCATACTTTGGCCGTTGGTGACAGCACAGTTTTCAGCGCACTGTTTTCCATTGTACAACAGCTTGCCGTATGTTTTCACACAGCCGTAGCACTCCATCAGACAGGCTTTGTACATGGGCAGATCTTCAACTTGACACTGACACGTGACCAGGATCATGCACACCACAACCAGTGAGAGATGCATCTTGAAGATTCCTGGTAAAACAGAATAAGAAAACATGTTAGCATAGACTCTGACAAGATTATTATGTAATTGTTACAAGTGCCATTTTAGTTGTGTACAAATAGTTGATAACTCATTGAACAATTGTGTGACTAATATTCCAAGAAACATGTGACAAAGAGTACAACTTCTCCCTATTTTGTATCCCTTATTAGTACTAGCTTGCTTCGTGGCGAGGCGTTACGGACGCAGTTCATGATCCCACATACCCACATTCGAAGCACAGCTGTGCACGATTTGACAGCAGACAGCGTTGCATTTGTTTTTACGAAATGTTATGGATGACGGTCGTTCAGAAATCAATGGAAAACTACTGAACGTAAACTTACCAAGAAATCACAACAGCAAAAAATGCTGGTGTTGACTGCAATGTTCTGCAACTAACTTTGTTTTTATTAGTACTAAGAATAAACTTTTCGCATTGTGTTAGTTTGTAGGGAAGCCGCGATGTTTGCGTCTGTTCGAAGACACATCTGAAATCACCACAAAGGTTTTAAAGAGTATTCAGTCTCCACATTTTAACAAGTCCTCAGTAACGCAGTGCAGCCTATTTCCAGAATGACAGATTGCAGCGGGAGTAGGAGTTTGATAGATTCAGGTTCGCCGATGCAAACTCAAACAGCCGGCCTATTAATAGCCGGCTGTATTAACCTATAGCCGGTCTCCATGGCTAAGGGGTTCAGGACGCAATTCGTAAGCCGTTTACCAGCGTTCGAAACACATCTGCAACCGATTTGGCAGCAGACAGCGTTGCCCTGAGTTTTAACGTATTGGTAAGGGATCAGGTCGTTCAGAAAGCAATGGCAAACTACTGAACGTAAACTTGCCAAGACATCAAAAACAGCAGTAAAATGCTTGTGCTGATAGCGATGTCCTGTAAATACGAGGGTAAATTAATAAGTAAGTCACAAATGGTTGTAGAAAAATAGCTACATATGATAACAACTTGAAACCAGTTTATATGTATATATGCATTGTCCCTTTATTTCTCAACACAATTTCCACCAACAATGATGCATTTATCCCATCGTTTTATCAGTTCTCCCAAACCGACTACATAAATCTGCGTGCCCTGTTTTCATTTACCTGCCATCCCACAGAACTGTGTGACTTACTTATTGACTCGCGCGCGTAACGTTTTCTACCCAAGTGTGTACCGCTTTACTGGAAATCGCTAGGGGCTAAGTCCATTGATATCCCACCTTGGCGGGAGACATTTCGCGAATGACGCCGAAGTTGAATGTGAAGTGAAAACGTGGTTTAGAAAACAGAGCACGCAGTTCTATGCAGCCGGTTTCGGGGAACTGATAAAACTATGGGATAAGTGCATCAATGTTGGCGGACATTATGTTGAGAAATAAAGGGACAATGTATGTATACAAATAAATTGGTTTCAAGTTGTTATCATATTTAGTTATTTTTCTACAGACATTTATGACTCACTTATTAACTTACCCTCGTAGGATATGCCACAAACTCATAAGACAGAATGTTTTCCTATTGACTTTAGTACCTCAGCTTTACTAGTAAATGTTTATGTTTCCTGTCTTCTATTTTTAAGACTTTCAGTCGCTACACATGCTTTATGTTAGCGTGGCATTTTAAAGGACTTCTTGAAATGATTCTCTCCACATACTTTCAATCTACCACCAGAAGCGTTCCGTACTCATCTCCTCTACTAGCTGTCACAGGATCTGGTACTAATTATAGACTGTGTCCATACATTAGTCCTCACTTTCTTGATTCCTGAGATATACTATATTGCACCGATTCCATTTTTATAATGTATGTATGTATCTGTCGAGTTTCAACTCAGGTTTAGATATCAGCAGATGGCAATTTGAACAAACATCTGCACATAGAAAACTTTTACCCACGTGTAGTTAAACGTTGTCGGTCTCCGTGGTGTAGGTTATACGGACGCGGTTCGTAATCCTGTATACCCGCGTTCGAAACACAGCTGCGCGCGACTTGGTAGCAGACTGAGTTGGGTTGGTTTTGCGTTGATATTGGTGCCCGTCTTTCAGAAACCAATGGCAAACTACTGAACGTAAACTTGTCAAGAGATCATTTTTTTTTATTGGCACCTTGCCGTCTTGACAGACGATAGTTTGTAAGGGATGGAGTTATTGCCTCTCCATAGCACAAAGCCTGGGCTAAAATATAGAGATCATGTGTTGCCCATGCAGCATGATCCCTCTCTCGGCCTGCCTAGTTCACTCCAGAGGAAAGGTAACACCTCTACATCTGGAACAAGACAAGCTGCAGAAGCTGCCGGATCAGCAAAGCGATGCTCTAATTCAAGAGATCACAACGGCAGGAATACTGGTGTTGACTGCCATGTTCTATAAAGGATATGAAAAACAAAAAAAAAGTTAAAAGTTAGTTGCAGATCCTTTACAGGACGTAGCAGTCAACTCCAGCATTTGTTTTCAGTTTGTGATTCCTGGACAAGTTTACATTCAGTAGTTTCCCATTGCTTTCTGAACTACCGGCACTCATATCATTGTATGGAAATCAAAGCAAACACCATGTAGAGATGATCTAAATGTCCTGTCAGTATATAACATATATCTTATATATAAATGGTCAATTGATTTTCTGTTCTGGGGTTTGGTGACATCTACACTGCTTTATGTATTCAATTATGTGGAAAAATTACTTCCTCTGATCGCATTTTGATTTATTGAATAAAAATTGGTGAATAATTGTCCATTTTTGTATAGTACGCCTAGCCCACATTTCCATATGCCCTCTTTGTAACACGTAAACCGATCATATCTTGGCACTATGATAACATAGCGAAATCTTTATTGTGCTATTTTAGTATTTATTTGAATATCTATAGTACTTTGAATGTTAGGGTAAAATTCACCTCTTAACTGCTTCATCATTGTCATTTGTTGATTGATCACATTCATGTTTACTTATTTTTGTGTGCTTTTGAATGTTGCTTTTATTATTTTACAACCCGATGCTTCCCACTCTACTAGTGCTTTCTGTAACTCTTGATGTAGAATTACGGTCAATTATTCACTGTGAGGAGCTTTGAAGGCCTGAGATGAGCACCGTCTCACCTGCGTTTAGAAGCCTTATGTCTGACCCATTCCATCTTGTTTCGCATAATTACAACATGATAATCTTATAATATTTCATTTCTTCTACCATCTGTACCATCTTCCCAATTAATATATCTTCCAGTTCATACACAGCTCTAACATCTCATGTGTAAATTCTTGAGATTATCCTGGGTGACAAAATGGCAAGTCAACGATGAAGACTTCCTGCAGTTATCTCAACATCGTGTCATCCTTCTAGAAGAGCTTCACTTCATCTCGTTTGACTGAAATATGTTTCGTCTAATTTTAGACTTTGACCAAATTGAAGACTGGCTTGATTTTTCAGCGGAAGGTTTCTATGGATGGCAGTCAGACACACGCCAGCTCCCCATAGTCGTCCTTTACGAGATACATGGAGGGCTGTAGTGTTACTATTCTATGCTAGCCTTACGGGACTGACATTCATCCTTTGGTAAACATGTGAAACTGAACTCAAACAGTTTGTCTGCCTTTTAACACACTTTACCAACTGCGTGTTACATGTTCTCAGTTCTGGCTATGTATCCGGTTTTATTTGTTTCTTTGTTTTGTTTAGAAAGCTCTTTGTCTCATTTCTTTCTATCATTCTCCTCTTCCATCATTTTTATGTTTGGCTTCTATCCTGTTCATCCTCATCCTCCTAAACCTCCTCTTCATTGTTTGTCATGAAATATAAAAAAAAAAAATGTGCATCCGGGTTTTGAACACATTTTTTCTTGTCATGGGCATAAGGAAATCTGTCACGTCTGTTATAACTATAACTATCCAGCCCAGGGATGTCAGGCATTGGTAGTACCTTTGGTAAGGATGACATTTTTCAGGGCCCATTGCCCACTGGTCCAAATCTGACATCAAGCTCACGCCTGTGGCCCCTAGTAGATATCAGCAGCATGGGACAGCGGCCACCTCCGGACAACATTGTGACAGGCTGGCTAAACCAGGCATGGGTAACCGATTCGGTGTCAAACCAATCGGTGAACTAGGGTATGCCTACCCAGCATGTGGAGACAGGATTCGGAAGACTGCGAGGAAAAATTCATTATTGATTCAACGGGCACGACGGCGTTTACCTGCAAGGCTTTGAGGAACGCAATGAGCACGACAAGGCACGTAGAGCGCCCTGCTCATCCACTGCACCTGTATTCGTCTCTAGTCATCTTGACTTGTCTTGCCACTCAGGCAAGAGAGTGAGGTCGACGAATTACGCAACTCTTCTTCACTTTAATCCAATTCATCGCCCAAGTCATTCTTCATCCAACTTCATATATCACCTTCAAGCCCTGTGGCGATGGGCGAGCGGCGAAGCGGCAGGTGTGGGTACCCTGGCAGTCGTAGTCGCAGACCTGCACACAGGCGGCTGAGGCCATATGGACGTCTTCTACTGACCGGAGCAGCAGTGGGATTCGGCAGCCCCTTGAACAACCCTCTATAGGAAAGCACTGATCACCCCAATAGCATGAGGAAGTGGCTAGAAAAGGGCCCTAAACATTGTCTGCTCCATCATTACCTAACCAGCTAGCCGCGGTTAGTGGGTACCTTATACTGCGGTCGACATACAAACAAAGAAAAAACAGGTAAAGCTAAATAGCAACCCATATTCCCTTGACAATCTGAACTTGGAATGTGCGCACCCTACTTGGTAGAGACGGTGCATCTGGTCCAGAGAGACGGACAGCAATAATTGGTAGAGAGCTGGGCAGGTACAACGTCGACATTGCAGCTTTGAGGGAGACACGACTTGCGGAAGAAGGCCAATCTGTAGTAGGTTCCGGCTACACATTCTTCTGGAGTGGAAGGAAAAGTGGTGTGTGATTTGCCATTAAGTCGGCCATAGTTGGCAAACTAGCTAGATTTCTAAAGGCTATAAACGACAGACTTATGACTATTAAGTTATCCTTGCTGAACGGAAGGAAGCATGCAACCATCGAGGGTGTCTACGCACCAATGATGACCAATGAAGATGACGTCAAGAACAATTTCTTTGAGGACCTGCACAACGTATTAACATCTGTTCCCATAAGAGACAAACTTATACTCCTTGGGGACTTCAATGCCAGGGTAAGCACGGGCACCACCTCTTGGAGTGGCATTATTGGAAAGAACGGAGTCGGAAACTGTAACAGCAATGGACTCCTCCTCCTTCAGACAAATGCCGAACATTATCTCCTGATTACCAACACAATTTTCCATCTTCCCATGACAAATAGGACATTGTGGATGCACCCTCGCTCGAAACACTGGCACCTCATTGACTATGTCATCGTCAAGAGGAGTGACAGACAAGACGTTCGGGTGACAAAATCTATGTGTGGTGCCGAATGTTGGACAGACCATCGTCTTATTGTCTCAAAAATTAACATATGCATCAAACCACCACGCGCCCTCAAGGGGTAAAAGTGAAAAAAAACAAAAAAAAAAACAACTAAATGTTGCCTGCCTAAACAGGAAACAAATAACAAAAATCTTTGAAAAAATGCTGGAAGACCGCCTCAAGCTGAATGCTGCAGCTAAACAGGATGCGCAAACAGAGTGGAGAACCCTACAGGACATAAAATACAACACTGCTATGGAAATCCTGGGTCCAGCCCCCTTCCCCCCCCCCCCCCCCCCCCCGCCCCGAAAGCATAAAGATTGGTTTGATGAAAATTCCGAAGACATCAAAGAATTTCTGGCCGATAAACATCTTCTCCTCAAAGCATGACCCGAAGTCAACATTAAAAAATAATGCCTTCAGTCACATCCGGAGAATAGTATAACAGAAGCTTCGGCGTATGCGGGACTCCTGTCTGAGCAATAAAGCTGATGAGATCCAAGGCTATGCTGACAGACATGATATGAAAAACGTTTTCGACTCACTGGAAGCGGTCTATGGTCCTACATCACCAGGCATGGTTCCCCTCCTCAGTGCATATGGGGGAACATTGGTCACCGATAATAATGAAATCCTTCAACGCTGGGCAGATCACTTCAGTAACACCTTAAATGCAACGTTCTCCTTCGATGATGAAACCATCAACTGCCTTCCTAAAGTCCCCACCAATGATACACTTGATGACCTGCCAACCATAGTGGAAGTATAACAAAGCCATCCAGCAACTTTCCAGCGGTAAGGCACGTGGTATGGCTCGACCCCAACAGAGATATACAATTCAGATGGGCCGGTGCTAATAGAGCCGCTTCACCAAGTCTTTACAGCTAATTGGGTGGACGAGACCATGCCACAAGATTTCAAGGACTCGTCAATAGTCCACCTATACAAACGTAAAGGAAACCGCCAATCCTGTGACAACCACCGAGGCATCTCCTTGCTCTTAATTGCAGGGAAAATGTTCGCCAGAATTCTTCTCAGTCGCCTCACAGCCCATCTCGACCATCTTCTTTCTGAGAGTCAATGTGGCTTCAGAAAAGAACGAAGAACTGTTGACATGATTTTCTCTGCAAGGCAGCTGCAAGAGAAATGTCAGGAACAAAACTCCGAAATGTTCTACCATTTCATTGATCTTACCAAGGTTTTTGATACAGTCAGCAGAGAAGGACTGCGGAAGATTATGGCAAAATATGGCTGTCCACGAAAGTTTGTTTTGTGCGGCTATTTCATGATGATAATGCAGGCATGAGTTCAGGAAAGTGGTGAGCTTTCTGAGCCCTTTCGTGTCATCAATGGGGTGAAGCAAGGATGTGTCATGGCATTTACACTGTTCAGCCTCATGTTTTCAACTATGCCTTCGAGAACAACGACATTGGAATAGACATCAACTACCGCGTGGATGGAAAGTTGTTCAATCTCAGAAGGCTGAATATTAAAACCAAAACTAACAGCGACACCATCAGAGAGCTGCTGTTTGCTGATGATTGCGCTCTATATGCCAACTCAGAGACAGACATGCAACACAACGTTTTAGCTTTCTCATATGCCTGTTCCGCAGGTCAGCATGGTCGAATGCGCAAGAACGCGTGTTCTTAAACATCCGCTGTGCTGATGACGAGGTAAACGGTTTAACCCCTACATCGGACATCTGGACTAAAATTTTGACCTGTCGTCCTTGACTTGGGACGTAAATTACAAGTACCTTTGAAGTTGAAGTGGGTTCGCCTGATGACGAGGTAAACGCTCCCAAGACGGCCAGAGGAAACGCTTTAAAGACACTCTGAAGATCTCACTAAAAGCTTTTAGAATTCATCATGACACTTGGGAGACTGCTGTCAAAGACCGAAATTCGTGGCGTACATCATTACGCAAGGGCGCAGTCACGTGTGAAGCAACCAGGACTGCAAGATCTGCAAAGAAAAGGCTGGTCTGAAAAACCGCTGCAGGAGATCCCCCGCCTGGAACGTCAAGCAATCTTTGCCCACATTGTCAAATAACATTTCGAGCCAAAATAGGCCTTATTAGACATCTTAGAACTCATGGCTCTATACTTCCAACCCCACTGGATGAGATGAATGATCATCATCATTCTTGATGGACAAACGTCATACCTATCAACACAAGTGATCAATTTGAGGAGCACTGGGAATTCATTTTCTTGTCAAGCAGAGACATTCTAATACAAAAGTATAGTTATTTACATCGTTCGATACCCACAGCAATTTTTGCAGGTAACCAGCACAAACGCCCAACATGATGTACTGCTCAGGAAAATGAGAAGTCTGTTTATACGGCAAATGTTGACATATTTAAAACAGTATAACATAGACATTGCAAGAATATATCAACCGATTCCCTTTGGATTTATCTAGATCACATGTCTACGTGCTACAGCAAACATCAGCATTTTGATGAGGTAAAACACATATAGTCAGCAGAGACAATCCGATGATACAACATTGTGTACACAGGGGACGAAGTATTTTAAAACTAAAGAAAACGAAAAAAAAAATATATGGGCTAAGTTCGTTGACAAACGTGAAGTCAATATGAAATAACGAACTCATTTAAATTTTTTGACTTAATAAAAAGACTCATCGCTTGTGTTCAAACATTCAGGCTAATTAATAAAATACACTAAATGTTTATAATGCAAGAGGATATTCACTGAAAGAACATGTTTTGTTTCCTTCTACAGCTATGTTGTCAGCAGCAGACATTGGCGATCATTACGTTCCCATTTTTCACGTCTAATCTTATATATAAATTAGGATCTCCGTCTGTCTGTATGTCCCTATGTCCATTATGCGCTCGCGAACGGCCCATCCGATTGAGATGAAATTTTCTACACGTCTTCCTTTCATTCCAGCGCAGCCCACTGTCATATCTTTTTAGTGTGAAGTCGGCTGCTTACCCAATATTATTTCATTTTTCATTTTTCATTGTAATTTCTATAAAGCGAGGGGACTTAACTCTGTAAAAGTTATTTCAAGGGGCATAACTTTTCTGTATAACTTATAGTCATATTGTGGCATCGTTTTCAAAGATTTATAAACTCTGTGTCTATAGTTATGTACCGGCATATGAGTTATAATAAATAATGATACAATCTTTAAGGCATTTTCAAAGTTTTCATAAAAATAATGCACAATGCATAACATTGTAACTCATCTTTTTATGCTTAAGAAGTTACTGTAGTCATGCAGGTGATTAGAAAGAGTTTTCATTAAAAATAATGGATGGTGTGTGGAAGGACATTTTTTTAAGTTACTTTTTTTGTTGTATGAATTTAATGAGACGCTACCCGCCAGGAGCTGGGCGAAGCCACGCCGGGTCAGATAGACAGACAGACCCACCTTTTCGCTGCAGTTGTCTACTCCTCCTTTTTCTTCTTCTGCTGATGCTGCTGCCGCCGCTCCATTTACCCAAGTTAATTGTTGGGGAAGATGTAAAGATGTTTCAAGTGCTCTTTCTAATGCTTTTTGTAAGTTGGTCTTCGTTTATCTAAGGTTGTTCTAACTGCAACCAATAAATGATTAGACAGACAGGTAGACAGACAGACAGACAGAGAGGGAGGGACGGACAGACAGACAGACAGATAGACAGACAGACAGACAGACAGACAGACAGACAGACAGACAGACAGACAGTCAGTCGGGAACGGGAACTTATATGACTACTTATATGAATTAAATGAGATGCTCGCCATCAGGGGCTGGGCGAAGCCAGGCCGGATCAGACAGACAGACA
Source organism: Cepaea nemoralis (assembly GCA_014155875.1). Taxonomy (NCBI): domain Eukaryota; kingdom Metazoa; phylum Mollusca; class Gastropoda; order Stylommatophora; family Helicidae; genus Cepaea; species Cepaea nemoralis. The sequence continues at coordinate 207,756 of JACEFZ010006789.1, forward strand.
GACAGACAGACATATAGACAGACAGACAGACAGATAGATAGTCGGTAACGGGAACGAGAACTTATATGACTACTTATATGAATTAAATGAGATGCTCCCCACCAGGGACTGGGCGAAGCCGGGCCGGGTCAGCTAGTTGCTTTAAAAAAAAATCGATTAAACAATTTCGACAAGACAAGAGAGGGCTGACAAATAGGCAAAAGGAAGTGCGTGGACGAACGAACCAATGAACGAATAAACGTTATTTTCAAAGGGAAGATTTAGACACACAGACAGTCTAACATGCTGTTCTTTTTATCTCCAGCCTTTCATATTTTATCTCATGCACACATCACTTATGAGACGAATGAATCAGAGCTTTCACTCTTAAACTTCCTGTGCGTTGATGCCGGTGTAGGCGGCCCATCGCATACAATGGCACTAAACTGAACTTAAACGTTGACTGCTCATCCAGAAAATAATGCTGAACTACTGAAAGTAAAATTTCCTAGAAAATCAACATGAGGTTGATGGCAACATCATGCAAAAGACATTCAACATAAAAAAGGAGATGCACCGTACCACAGATAGAAGCATGATCATTTAACTAGGTTTATGATGGTTATTTTTAAGGGGGCGTGTAGTTTGTTCTGATATAGTGCTCAAATAGATTGCGACTGACTGCGAATGGGTTGATGGTTTTTTTAAAACACATATAGGTTAAAGTTAGTTGCATATCCTTTACAGGACGTTGCAGTCAACACCAGCATTTTTTTTTGTGCTGTTGTGATCTCTTGGCAAGTTTACGTTTAGTAGTTTACATATAGGAAAAAGGTAATAATAATAATAATAATAATAATAATAATAATAATAATAATAATAATAATAATAATATGGTGGGCAATAATAAAGTGGGCATTTAGTCTGCATCGAGATAGCTTGCGATTGAATGTGTAAGGGTTAATGGTCTCTTTGATTCGTTGTGGAAGATTGTTCCATAGCTAAGCTACTGAATAGGCTCTGCTTGCTTTATAAAAACAAAACTATCTTAGGCTTGTTGGTCTCCGTGGCCTAAACGCTTGCAAACGCGATTCGTGAGCCGCTTACCACGCGTTCGAAACACAGCGATGACCCATTTGGCAGCAGACTGTGTCGCGCTGAGGTTTTAACGTGTTGGTATGGGAGTCGGTCGTACATAAAGCAATGGCAAACTACTGAACGTAAAACTTTCCAAGACATCAACAACAGCAGTAACATGCTGTTGTTGACAGCGATGTCCTGTAAATAGGATTTGCAAAAAAAAAAAAATCTTAGGCTCGGGGACATGTAATATGCTTATTCATTTGCTGTGTATTTGCATTACAGTATGTTTAAAGAATGGTCAAAGGTAATTTAGAGAACTTTGATATAGGATCTTGAGAATTAGTTCGGTTTTATTCAAAAGTAAGCGTTTGCAGAGTGATGGAGGTTTCATGTTTGCTGTAAATTAAATCTACATCCCTCTTCTGAAGTGAACAACGTCGCTTTATGATTGAATCGGAACAACCTTTCAAGATTGTGCAGCAACAGTCAATATGTGTTTGCATGCAAACAAGTATAGAATATCTTTCTTATGATTTTACGAAGGAGATTTTTAATGTTATCAAGTTGGTAGACTTATTTTGCTATTTGTTTAACGAACGCTTGAACATGGACTCAAGAGCCAGATATTCTAGTTACATAATACTAGAAGAATTATAACAAAACAGCCAGAAAGTCACCCGCCAGACACATAATGCCCATTATCTATTTGATAATACTGGACATATTACTATCTTTAAAAACAGAACAGGAGACAGCAAATCCAGTAGTCAATTGTGCCTATAGCGACACATGGGATCGACAGGAATGTGTACATATTATGCGAAGCCGTTTAATGATTTTGTATACATCTTTATTTGTCTTCCTTTGTTTCTTTTGGGCAGAATTTTTCCCCATAAGGAATATTTCTCTTTTTCACCTGATGTGACCCATATATCTCACGTCCTTTAACCACTTAATTGGTTAGTGATTTAGCACTGGTATTTGCCCATCAAGTATGATGATGATGATTCATTTAATCTAGTGGGCTTGAAAGATTTTAACCGTGATTTCTAAGATGACTGACAAGGCTTATTTTGGCTCGAAATTTTCTTTAATAATGTGGGTAAAGACTACTTGACGTTCCAGGTGGAGGATCTGCTGCGATGGATTATTTTTGGTCCAGTCTTTTTTATCCACAGCTCTTGCAGTTCTATTTGCGTCACAAGTGACTACACCCTTGCGCAATGACGTATGCCATGAATTTCAATCTTTGGCAGCAGTCCCCCAAGTGTCGTGATGAATTCCAAACTATTTGAGTGTTATCTTCAGAGTGTCTTTGAAGCATTTCCCCTGGCCGCCTTGGGAGCGTTTACAACAACGAAAGTCACCGTAAAAAATTCGTTTAGGGGGCCTTGTCTTGCCATTTGATCTTGAGTACCTTCCTAAGGCAGACTGTATGGAAGTGGTTTAATTTCCTAGAGTGTCGTTGGTGAACAGTTCAAGTTTCACAAGCAATATTTCAGTAATAGTGATATACCAATATTGCCGTCATCAATAACTAGTCACTTCCTTTGTTAACTTAAATACAGAGGCCGTAAATAATAGGTTGCACAATGTGTTGCTTAACATATTTCAGGTGGATATTGCAGAGTGAGACATTACATTAAGTGACTTGATGAATCCCATTTCAGGTGGCTATTGCAGAGTTAGATGTTACATGAAGTGAATTGATGAATCCCATTTCAGGCTGAAATACACAACGTGCATAATTAATGATACTGTTTGAATGTGGGGCATTTGTTATATCATTGTTACAGCAGATTCATCACTGAATAATTCTTTCTGTACAACGCTGGTTGTAAATTACTAATGAGGGAAGATCAATGAATCTGAGTGTTCAAAAAGAAACATGCAAAATAAAGAGAAGAAATATCGATAATAAGAAAGATATCAATAAAGCAAACGAGAGAGAGAGAGAGAAAGAGAGAGAGAGAGAGAGAGAGAGAGAGAGAGAGAGAGAGAGAGAGAGAGAGAGAGAGAGAGAGAGAGAGAGATAATAGGCACATGGTGAGGAGAATGAAAGTTAATTGGTGAATAATACATTGACGGAACTGCATGAGTTGGCAAAACATAGATTGGTTTGCGGGTGAGTTGGTTGGAGGTCTTTACACCAATTAGGGATAAAGGCAAGAAGAAGAAGAAGAAGAAGAAGAAGAAGAAGAAGAAGAAGAAGAAGAAGAAGAAGAAGAAGAAGAAGAAGAAGAAGAAGAAGGAAAATAATATCAACAGAACTAATCTAGGCATGAGCAGCAGCCAACATCCGTGTCTATATGCATGATGCGTGAAGGAATGGAATAGCGTTGCTTGACCATAGCATAGCAGATTATAACTTAGATTCCCATCACAAAGAAATGTACACATGTCCAGAAACGTGGTTTTTTGAGCTACATCTAGACCTTTAAGAAACTGTTGCCACAATTTAAGATGCTATTACTCAACAATAATTTGATTCAAATGGTTAAATTTTACACATAAACACATAATCATCATTTCGTTGTTGAGGATTTTGGTTTAGTGGTAGCTGACATTTAGTTGCCTTTTTATAAACTCTATTTGTCATATACAAAAACCATGGCAATTATGACAGCTTTCATTAGTATTCAAAAATCTCAGTAGAAATGATTCGCTGTGTAAATTTGATTTTTACTTTGCAAGGGGGGCCCAACAGATGGGGCTGGTTATCAACCAAGATAAGACAGAATATATGGTAATTTCAAGAGACGGAATGGCTAAAAACTCTGGCCACATACAAATAGATAATATGACCATTAAAAGAACGGAAACATACAAATACCTGGGTACAATCTTCAACTGCTCCAACATCATAAGGGAAGAAATACAAACTAGAATCAACTCTGGAAATAAGATATACTATGCACTACAACATCTACTAAAATCAAAGGCGCTATCTCGTAACACCAAAATCACAATATACAAAAACACTGATCAGACCAGTTGTGCTGTATGGCTCTGAAACCTGGAGTACAACGAAAGGAGACGAAGCCTTGTTACAAACCTTTGAGAACAAAATTTTAAGACGCATCTTTGGACCCATTAGGGATACACAAAGTGGAGAGTGGAAAAGAAGAAGTAACAAAGACATTTATGATTTGTTTAAGTCCCCGCTAATCACTGGTATCATGAAGGCTAATAGACTACAATGGCTGGGGCATATAGAAAGAATGGAAGATAATAGGGAAACAAAACTCGCTTACACTCAGGAAATAAATGACCGTAGACCCCGAGGTAGACCAAGAAGGCGGTGGAGAGATAATATACATACAGACCTACAAGCACTTGGAATCAACGACTGGCAAGAGAAGGTCCACCAGAGAGACGAATGGAGACAGATTGTATTTGCAGCAAAGAACCTCAATGGCTCGGAATGCTGAAGAAGAAGAAGAAGAGAGAAGAAGGGGGGAAATACCGAACATGAAAAGAGTCACATGAAATGTTTCACAATATACATGAGAGTTCCTCCCCTTTTTTGTTTGGAGTATACTTCATAGATATGTATCTCTATATTTTGTTAGAAGTGGGTAATACTGAATTTGCATTAGATGTTGATTGATTGATTGATTTAGGAACAGACATCACAGCATTCGGGCATTCCCGTAAGCGCTCCGTCCCCATCCTCAGCAGCCAGCGAAGAGTTCCAACACTAATAGTACCAGTAGCAATCTGATTATATGTCCGTCTCGCCTTTCCTCTGAGCGTCGAGCGTCGGCCAGATCCCCTCGTCACCCCTCGCTGTCGCATTCTTGCCAGACTATGGTGATCCATTTGCTCCACCGAGGTGTACACGTGCTCCCACAAGGCTGCAACCACGTCTTCCTTATCATGCACCAATATTTAAATTTTGCATAGCCAGCCAATCTGTCGGCCTGTTCATACCTCAGCACACCAGCATGCCCCGGACAAAAGATCGAGACGATGCCTGTCACCCGTGACTTCCGAAGCGAGCAAACCACTCTGCACGAAGCTTGCCTGTCCGCACCCTACTCAGCATGCTTTCTAAGTCAATTACAATCACGATGTGTGTGTGTATAGTATTCTCAAGCAATTTTAGCTAAAGAAGACAAGACAATTCTCCATGTAGCATTCCTCTCTGATGAGACATGGTTTCACCTATCTGGATTCGTTAATAGCCAAAACAATCGTATATGGATGATATGGACGTTGAAAGTCAGTTAGAAGATGTTGTATATGGTATTCAAGGTATCAGAAAGGCAGACGTGGCCGACGTGGGCAACAATTTAAAAATTAAAAATTTCTACAAAAAATTCAAAAATTGAATTTATTTTTATTGTTTCCAATTTGAATATTTCACGTAGCAATTTAATGTTTAAATTTTATTGCCGAAATTTTTAATTTTTGAAATTTTATTGAAATTTTATTTTTTCCTTCAATGATAGTGACTTCTAAACATAAGATACGTTTCTTTTTCTGAAATACCTCTTTTATTAGCCGTAATCTGCTCTTAAGCTCTTTTGTGTACCTACCATCTGCTGTTATAAATGACCCCAAGTATATAAAATTATCCATTTGGTTGAGACTCTTCTCTTCTACTTTGATTTTTCTATTAGTGTTCTCAATGCATATCTTGCCTATTGTGACCATTTCCCGTCCACATATCCTTACTACTCTTCACCAATTTTCAACATTTATTGTCTTTCTTATTCATCTCATTATAATTCCGAGTAGGTTCATAGCTTTATATTCAACTGTAAAGAAGATAGTTTGTCATTGATATCCTTCTTAGTAGTGACCATAATGGTTGATGATCATATTCATTGTCTAAAAAAGCATCTAGTAGGATAGGGGACAGACGATTTATCTCCAGTAGGTTGGAAAATTTGCCCAATCAGCCGAAAATCGTTCGTGGCGTAATCAACGAGAATGTTAGTGTTAAGTGAAAACGTTTAAAGTCAGTTAGAAGATGTTGTAGATGGTATTCAAGGTATCAGAAAGGCAGACGTGGTTTAAAGAAAGACTGACTTCATAACAGACACTGTTGGTTGTTTGTAGACTTGTATCTATTGCGGTTGTGAAATGACACAGTGAGATAGAGGTGGACAAAGTAAGAAATGTTATTTTAGGTAGACTTCGAGAAAATCCTTGTATTGTTGAGAGCTGGAAGAGAGGTTAGTGTAGCCGACATTGTGGTATGGAAAGTTGAAGATATCAGCCATGGGAAATGGCTCTTTGCTGACGAATACTCAGATGATATGGAAACTACCCCAGGTGGAGCCACAGACTGCGTTGCCATAAATGTTGTTATGACTGTTTCATTGGAGCTCATGTACAACGAATGTTTGGAGTTCTTGGTGCTGTGACATGGAAAAGTTGTGAAGCTATCTATGAAAGACAGAGATAAATTGTGTTAGAAAGGAAAAAAACAAGAGTGTGAAGAGATGAGTGATTAGTCTGTATAAGTGCTTCTTTAACAGATACTCTGGACTGATAAGTTGAATCTTTAGGTAATGTTAAGAGGGGAAAGTGCTGACGTTGATGATTGTGAATTGTGAAATGTCTTTTCAGATAAAAGTTCAAGACACGTTTGATATAACTACGGAAGCAACATTTTTCCTACTTTGTATAAGTTTAGACGAGATATTTATTAGTTTGGTTGAGATGCTTCTTGTTTTGGCCAACAGTTTTCCCAATTTCACTAACATATTTTCTTATTTCGGTCGACATATTTCGTAGTTTAGTCCATGATTTTCCAATTTGGTTAACATATTTTACAACTTTTCATAAGTTTGGCGTAAATCGTTCTTTACTTGGCCAATATGTTTTCTCATTAGGTTAACAAATGTTCCTAATTTTTATAAGTTTGGATGTGATATTTCTGCACTTAGCCAATATTTTCCCCATTTGGCTAACAAATTTGCCTTTTCTTAAAAAAAGTTTGGATGAGACAGTTCTTTACTTGGTCAATTTTTTCCCAGTGTAGTTAACACATTTTCCTATTTTTTACAAGTTTGTTTGAGATATTTCTGTATTTGGCCGACATTTTCCCCATTTGCCTAACAAATTTTCCTACTTTTTATAAGTTTGGCTGACATATCCCTCTTTGTCCGATATTTTTTTCACATTTGGTTTACAAAGTTTCCTACTTTTTATTAGTTTGGCTGAGCTAATATTCTCTTTGGCCAATATATTTTGTCACATTTGGTTAAGAAAGTTTCCTACTTTTCATAAGTTCGGTGGAGATATTTATACGTTTGGTTGACATATGTCTGTATTTACCCAACATGTTTATTACTTTGGTTCATGTATTTTCCTACTTCGGTCGACATGTTTCTTATTTTGACCAATGTTTTCCCCATTTGGCTAACACATTTTCCTACTCTTTATAAGTTTGGCTAAGATATTTATTACCTAGCCAATATTTTTCCCTACATTTTATAAGCTTGGTTAAGATACTTCCGTATTTGACCGAACTGTTTCACATTTTGGCTGACAAATTTTCCTACTTTTTTATAAGTTTAGTTGAAATATATCTCTCTTTGGCCGATATTTTTCACATTTGGTTAACAAAGTTTAATACTTTTCATAAGTTTGGTGGAAATATTCATAAGTTTGGTCGACATATTTCTGTATTTGGCCAACCATTTTATTACTTTGGTTAACATATATTCTTATTTTGGATGAGATTGGCCGAGATATTTCTGTATTTGGAAGACATTTTCCCGTTTGGTTACAAATTTTCCTACTTTTTATACGTTTGGTTGAAATATTTCTTAATTCGGCTGACTCCCCCCCCCCCCCCCCCCCACCCCCCGGTTTCCTACTTTTTATAAGTTTGAACGCAATATTTCTTTACTTGGTTAACACATTTTCCTAATTATTATAAGCTTGGCCAATATTTTTCACCTTTGGTTAACAAGGTTTCCTATTTTTGATAAGTGTGGTCGAGATATTTGAGAGATTGGATGAAATATGTTTTTACTTGGCCAATATTTTTCCTCTTTGGTTAACAGGTTTCCTACTTTGCATAAGTTTGGTTGAAATATTTCTTTACTTGGCACATATTTTTCACCTTTGGTTAACAATGTTTCCTATTTTTTTATAAGTTTGGATGAGATATTTCTGTATTTGGCTGACATTGTTCGCATTTGGGTAACACATTTTCTTACTTTTTATAAGTTTGGTTGAGTTATTTCTGAACTTGGTCAATATTTTCCCCATTTTATTAACACATTTTCCTACTTTTTATAAGGTTGGTGGCGATATTTATAATTTTGATCAATATATTTTCCCAATTTGCTAACATATTTTCTTGTTTGAATGTTGAAGTGTTATATAGAACCTGTACTTTTGTCTGGATGTGAAATGTGGCATTGAGCAGACACATTGAAAAACATATATTGACCTTGGAGATGTGTTTCTGGAGGAAGATCCAAAATCCCGTATGTACAGACAGAAGAATTAATGACAGTGTGAATGCCTAATCTGAGTCGTGAAAACTTCGGTTGCAGCTCGTGACATGTCATGTTACATGATCCGCCTAAGTCGCGACATTTTGTTGTGTTCATGTGTAATATTATACATCTGATAAGCCGCGCTAACCACTCATGGCTGTATGACCCGATAGCTGTTAAGTAAAAGGTACACCTACCTTGATTGGTATCGGTGATCACATCTCTCCTCTATCTCTACGAGACCGATCTAGTCGGAAACTGTGATGCATTGGTTATAGTTGTGTATACTATGTTCAAAACTACCTTATGTTGTATTGAGGCCGGGATGTCCTTTGGTGTTACTCGATGCCCTTAGCACTACATGGATATAGAAAATAGAGAGTAGGGAGACCATTTTAGCCTTCGGATGAGCTATTGACGAGTTAGTGGAAGCACTCTTATACATGTTGGTCATCGCGAGTTATGTCCCCTGGTTCGACAACCGACATGCCACCCTTTTTCTGTAGTATCTCTCTTAACAACGTGTCTCGGCTGTATTCTAAAACATGTGACCTGAAGCACCGCCATCTTTGACCGAATGTAAACATTACCCCAGTGTACAGGGTGTATCCTTATGCGTATGACCGGATGCAACTCAAGCCTTGACCAATTGTAGCTATTAACAACGTGCCTGGATGTATCCCTTAAACACATGACCATGTGACTGCCTGTACACCATCACACAGCCCGAGTGTATCTCTAACACACCGCCCTTGGTATGACGATTGTGTTTAAATCCCATCCACTACAGACAGTAATAACCACAATTATAATATACAATCAATTACCTTACAATAGATATATAACGGAACAATCCAAAGCCTTCTGACGTTTGGATCCGTGAATATGCATCGAAATTGTTGAAGGTAGACCTCATATCCTCTATACCAGTGTTTCCCAACCTTTTTTGTGCCATGCCCCACTTACGTCTTTCTAAAATTCATATTGCCCCCCTCCCCTGCCCCACGCCCCCCCCCTCAAAATATACATTATTTTTAATATTCAAAAATTAAAATGTTCACTAAAGAAACTTGAATGATAGGTTTTAGGAAGAAATCACTAGGTAATTATTGAGCAAACACAGTAAGTAAATTTTCAAAACATATAATGGAGAACTGAAATTCAAGTACAAAATAATTTTAATGAAAGATTTTTCTATATTATTTTAATTATTAGTAATTATTTATTATTCAAATTTAGTGAGATCCTTGCGCTTGATGCTTGCTGCAAAGAGATCTTATGTCAGGTTCCAATTTAGTTAACTTCAGTCTCAAGTCTCCCCGTTTTGTTATATTCAGCCGATTTCTTCCATTTTCGAATTGCCCCCCTTAACAATCGAATTGCCCCCCCCCCCTGTGGGGCGTGGGCCCCACGTTGGGAAACACTGCTCTATACTATACAATTTGACTGACTGTTCATTGTCACATAGCCGAGAACGATACTTGTATCTCTAGCACATCGCCAATGGTATGATGCTAGTGTTTACGTTCCAGCCACTGCAAATTGTAATAACTGATATTATAATATATAACGGTCACATTTCATTAGATATATAATGTAAAACCCAAGTACTTCTGACGATCGGATTCTTAAGTATGATTCGTTGCCCTCCAAACCCGTGCCGCCTTCTTCATTTTTCGCTTTACACTGTACAAATACTATTTTTAATATTACTTAGGAATTACAGTTTGCCATTTTAACTGTACAAAACCGGAAGCAGTTACGTATCCTAACGTATGAGCTTTGAAAATTGCTTGTCTTAAGGTTTGTTGTTACGACACATAAGCGATATAAGAAAGAATTTCAGGTTATGAACTGATCATCAACAATTATGCACCACATGTACCTACCATACTACTACATACTACTTACTATGACACACGTATTTTCCTCGCGAGCTAATTAACTGGACCTGGCCATGAAGTTATTCTTCTCTACATATAGACACACACAGTCAGTAGGAGGATACATACTGACATCCCATCACTGTCACCTGCGGCCGAATACAGAGAAAAACCACTATACATATATACAGATATACACAGACACCCATACATCCGGTAGCTAGACAGTTAACCAGATAGATAGAAGGATATAATCACACTGGCCGTCACACACGCACGCACGCACGCACGCACGCACGCACACACACACACACAGTCAATAGTCAGTCAAAGTACTGGTATCACACCAATGTCACACAAGAACGGAAACAGAGTCGGAGAGAGATAGAGAGAGAGAGAGATAGAGAGAGATAGAGAGAGAACGATAGAGAGAGCAGCAGCAGACACACCTTCTGTGCGTCCATAGAATATAGTACCACTACTGATTCTCTAAATCAGTGGTTCCCAACCTTTTTTGGCCCGTTCCCCCCTTCACCATATTTTCAAAACGTCATTCCCCCCCCCCCCCCCCCCCTCCAACTTTCCAAACTTGTCAGCCTCAAAAGGTGCATTAAAAATAGCATGCCTATAATAGTGAAAATACTTATTTTCTTCCATAGTTGTACATAACCTTCACATGTAAAGATACATTTTATAGTGTAGTTTTCTACAGTTAATAGCAAATGAATATGCTGATGGATATTAAAACTTAAATAGAAGCATTTTTACATTCGCAATATTTTATTAAAACACCACATGCTGCGATAGAAAACCCGGCAGCTGTGGAAGCGGAAGTACAAGCGTTGATTTTCGAGAATTCGCAAGACGGTGCTGCTGTCATTTACACAGATGGGTCGGTCGTCCGGCACGTGAGAAGCTCATGGGCCTTTACGGCTCAGGCCAGAGGGATAATTGTGAAGGAGGACTCTGGTGCTTTTGCTGAGACCACATATAGCGTGACTATGGAAGTCATGGCAGTAAGTAAAGCAATAACATGGCTCGAATCACAGACATTCACTAGGGCATGTTTCCTTAGCGACTCAATGAGCATGCTCAAGAGGATAGAGATGGGGTGGATCCGAAGAGAATGGTTGCTGTCTCTGGAGCGGTCTCGGCTGGCAAAGATTAGTTTCATCTTCGTGCCAGGGCATGCGGGATTACATGGGAATGAGCGGGCTGACAAGCTCGCAGGTGAGGCTACTGTGGAGGGCGGACACGCCATGGATAAGACTGACATTCTGAATACTCTACGAGAAGTAAGACTTTTGCGAGAACCAAGTTATGACTGTGAATCTACAACCATGGCCAGACTGCGAGAACAGCAAATAAAAAGAGGGGTGTCCAAACAAGAACACTACGCAGGAAGCCAAAGAAGACTGATAAACCAAGACAAAACTGGTGTCGTTAGCCGCTACACACTGCGAGATTTGTTGAGGAGGGGATCTGAGCACTTATGGATTGAATGGTTCGATGTGCAATGAGGATGATCTGTCGACTAACTAACTAGCTAACTATATCCACTTACCAAATATTTCTTGGGAAAGGCTCACTTACTAACGTAATATAAAATATAGCATTGTGCTTTCCTTCATGTTGATTGAATGGCTTCAAACCACTTCGGTGACATTTTTCAGGATGTGGTTTGGATTCGGTTTTCTAAATGCGATGTAAGCTGATGCTTTCCTCCTTTTCGAGAATAAGTTATCTTGGTTTAGCTGTTTTCTGAGAAGCTATCACTCCCTGAGATGCATCGGATCTTCTCCTGTCCCGTGCGAGGTTGATGTAAATAGAACGTTTTTCCGGCGGCATGCTGTATTTATTTCAATTCCTTCCTGCTGGCGCTTGTGAAGTCGCAGCCAATCCAAAGCGTTCTTTCATCTTGTCTTCAGCGCAATGTCGTTGTTGGTTCGTGTTGTCGTAAAATGAGTTTGTAGTGGAGGAAATGTTAATCGTGCTTTTGACGGTGGTGAGAATTATATCACACAAGTATTTAGGTTAAGTTAGAGACATGCACCGGTCTCTGTGGATAAGGGCTTGCGAACGCGGTTTGTGAGCCCGTATACCCGGGTTCGAAACACGGCGGTGCTGGTTTTTTCGAAAAAAGGTATAGGAGCCGGTCGTTCAGAAAGCAATGGCAAACTATTGAACGTAAAATTTGCCCAAGAATCGCCAACAGCGAAAATGCTGGGGTTGACTGCTACGTTCTGTGAAGGACATGCAACTTAAATTTTTCTTTTTTTAGAGACATGCGTTGAGAAAAATTATGATACTGTGTATATGGATGAAACATGGATCAGTGCTGACCATACAAGTGGTAAGGAACGGCAGTCAGTAGATAGAACGATAACGCGAAAACGTAACAAGGGACAATGCATGGCAATAACCCATACAGGTAGCAGACATAATAATTAGTAGAGCTTTCAAAGTGTCCAATGTTAAGACACTTTCAAATTGTGCACTGTTAAGACACTTTGAAACGATGCTTTATGAATATAAAGAAAAATTATCATTTAAAGAGAAATATAACTATTGGATAAATAATTGGTTGTGTTTCTTCAACAGTAGGCAGTCTTCAACTGACTAGACTTGTCCAATTCGGAAAAATGTAAGAATAAGACTGAGTGTTTCAACAAACATTATTGCTTGTTATTTCTTAAGTATATCTGCAAGATGGAATCATTGTAAATTTTCTGATAATAATTGTATAAACTACCTAGACGACAATTGTGGTACGCTTTTGTCTCGTCAAAAGTGCGCTATTTGTGCAGTTACAATAAATTATATATTGCTGGTGCAAAATAGTTATGTAGTGTAAACACTGCAAATAAACATGTCATTTTATGAGAACTACAGTAGCTACATAATTATAGATTACAAAGTGACAATGACATGGTGACTATAAAGACATGCAAACATTCATTGTGATTGGTGCAATGGTTGATGAGATAATAAATGATGTTTGAAGGCACATACATCTAAATAGTAAATTATTCCAGTAAAATGTTGTTGCGAAACATTACGAGGAGGATAGAAAAGAAGCTGTGGAAATGTGGTTTCTGGGAACATTGCAAAGAATTCCATGGGCAGACAGAAAAGCCAATAACCAATTCCTACAAGAAACAAATAAAAACCGTAAACTGATTAGAGAAATTAGACGTAGACAGTCAACATTTTTTGGACACGTTATGGGAAGAAATAACTTGGAGAACTTGATGACAACTGGCAAGATTGAGGGAGAAAGAACAAGGGGAAGGCAGAGAAGTAAATACCTTGATGGCTTAGCCACATGGTATGGTTGAGACTAGAAAACAGAGTTGATCCACGACTTTGGTTATTGTGTGAGATGGCGAAACCTGACCGCCCACGCTTATCGGAGTGATGGCGAAAAAAGAAGTTAGAATATGAATAACAAAGAAATACAGTGACATTGCAGAGATGGCAAAGATTTAATATGAGAACCATCTTTTCCTGTGATGTAGTGTTTCAATTAAGAGAATCACATGCGCTGGAGAAACCATATCTCTCATGAGTTATTTGCATATTATCATATCAATAATTTTGCATGGGCTCAGTATTGTTGAACTAAACATATTTGGGGTGAGTAGACCACTACTGTGTTTCTAACAAACATATTCATGTGTAAGTCTATGTATGTGTGCATGTGTGTGTGTATGTGGTTTGTGTGTGTGTGTGTGTGTGTGTGTGTGTGTGTGTGAGAGAGAGAGAGAGAGAGAGAGAGAGAGAGAGAGAGAGAGAGAGCTTTTTTGGGATTATGTTGTCAAGAGAATGTTAGCAGACGTACATGGCGTGGAATACCGATAGCGCGTGATGCCGTTGTGAAAAGTGGCCATGAATGAAAGACGTATCTTGATTTCGATGAACATTTCAAGGTTAAAGGAAAGAGGAAGTAACAAAAAATGCTTTGGAAACCAGAATATAATAGTGTATGCAAAAAAAAAAAAAATGTATCAACCCGGTTAAACTTGTGTCGTGTGGATAACATGTCCAGTGATGATGCACGATCCTAGCTCTTTAACTCACTGAAGCATTGCTGGATATGCAAAAATGCAGATTGCCGAGACCTTCGCTAAATGGAAACTAATTTAAAGTGGGATCATGTCGTACTCTGCCTTATTTATGTCTTTATTTGTAGACATTGATATTGCTTGTAGGTATTGATTTTGCTCTAGCCAACATGAACAACAGGTGTTTAAAAATGTACGGTTGTAGGAAATGTGATTCTGCAACTCTGGACACGGTAAGCCACATTTCCTTCATTGTGGTCTTGGCGTTATTTAGATGTTAAACTAGTGGATTGTTTGTTGTGTGCTTATGCTTGTCCAACTTTCTGTCAAACGTTCCAGACTACAAGTGACCTCTAACGTCTTCCTAATTTAAGCGGCAATGTCTTGGCCGGGTACTCGACCAATCATTTAGCTTGCATTTGAACTAAGCAAATATAAATTATGATGTCATCCAGACCCAGTCTAGCGCACTTCCCTCCAGGGCGTGGTAACAAAGGTGTCCATTCATAGGAAACTGTAAGGACGCCAGATATTTATGTCACAAAATTAAAGATGCTTGCAAATCTGCAAACTGACGGGAAAGACTTGAAAGGAATGAACATTATAAACACCAAACCGGCATATAAACTGATAATAAAGTCGGCTCAAACCAACCAACAAAGAGAAGTCTGCACCAGGGAACTGTAATGTCTCTAGACACATTTTCCTTTTATAATGAAATAATTATGAGACATTTAGAAAATACTGAGAGCAGTCGAAATTAGGGACATATAACCAATATAGTAATAATAGAATGCCTCTTTCAGTCCTGTAGGACTATAGAGTTGTGCGCCGGAAAGGCACTGGCGACTGTAAAGTGTCACCGCTGTTAAACGGTACTGAAGTGAACTTTCCCAGGGCACAAGCCTGGACAATGGAATGCAGAGAACCAGCTGTTGCACAGTAGCAAGTTCCCCCTCTCCAGCGTAACCGATGTTGACCAAGGGAAAGGCAGTAGCCAATGCAAGTTGGCATCGGTGCCATCGCAGGAGTTGCCAGAACTATGTTGTTTACAACATGGAACTGCCTTAGGGACTCCATCTCTGGATTTGTCCTAAGAGTTTACTCCCGGAGTCTTTCCCATTTGGGTATACCCACAAGGCAGAAGAATTTTGAAATTTAGTTTCCTCTCTTAGAGGGGATACCAACCAAGGCTGACGATCCTCCTCTGCCCCGGAATCATTAAGGAGGGAAGTCTACCAATCTTTCTTCCTGGTATGACCATACTGATCCTCTGCCCACCGTCGCTGACTTGAAACCATAACCAACAGCTATCTGTAGGCTGCTCCCAAGTCCGATCCACCGCCTGTTCCCGTGGCTTCACGTTACCCTGTTTGGGGGGCTAAACGGGTACTCCACCTTGCCTGAGGGTGTCCCGTAGGCTAGCGGAGGGAAGGAGGCGCCTTACTTCTCCTTTGATAGGGGACACCCATACCCCGCTACCCAATGACTGTCAGGGTACGGGTTGGTATGAATGGCACTCACATCTGCACGAGTGTGTAAGTGCGTGAAACACGTTTTTTGACGAGTATCAGGAGAAGAGAATTCTCGGGTTGAACTTGGAGTACGAGAACTTGGAACACGGTCGAGGTGGGACGTGTTGAGAATGGTACAAGCCGAGTGCCGTTTGTATAATATATTTTAGTTGTGAGTGATAGTCTCGGTGCTTATTTTAGTTGAGAATAACTGCGCAGCTAGATGCGAGTGAATACTTATCGTAAATTTGAAGCCGCGAAATAAATGATGAAAACAGCGTAGACTTCTGTTGTGTCCTTCAGTTAAACTTGCGGCGTTGGCACGAGAGTTGAAGAGAGCGAGTGGCTTGCAAACATAGACAAGCAATCAAGGTTTGATAGAAAAGTATTCAGAAGATAGTAAATCATGGCGCGGAGATCGTTAGCCATTAAATACGGAGCACAGAAATAGCGCCATGAGAAAATTCCAGCCATGGATCTGACTTGCCAATGGAGTGACAGCGAGTAGACGCGAGCCTAAGCGGCGGCCTAAAAGTTAGATCCATGACAATGACCGATATAAGATTTGCATTATTTATTAGAGATATATAAACAGGATCTGCTGTATTTAAAAGATGTGGTTTTTGTACCCAGTGAGCAACTAGGATTAGAGCTAACCTGTAAGAAAACATAAATTAAGGGCATGACAGAAATACAACAATACAATATCCAACCAAATTCTTAAATAGCCTTAGAGACTCCATCTCTGGATTTGTCCTAAGAGTTTACTCTTTTTTCAAATTAACACCAACGGTGAATGCTGAGATCCCTGCACTAAGCATTTCTCGCCATTCAGAACAAATAGCGCAAAATGCTTAGTGCCGGCCCAGTATAACCAGTAGTTCAACTCTAACGTCTAGCAATTAAATTATGGCTACTAACATAATCGACAGAAGTTACTTATACTGGACGGTTACCCAGCTCGAGTAGACTGAAAGTCACCATACGGTTTATTTAAACTCTGGACAAGTCCATTTTCGAATTGCCCCCCCCCCCCCCCCCCTTTTAACAATTGAATTGCCCTCCTGTGGGGCGTGGGCCGCACGTTGGGAAACACTGATCTAGATGTTAATACTGATTACGTGCTATTGAAAGCATTTTTCGCCTTTCATATTCTTTTCATGATTTCCTTTTCACTGCTGCCATCATCTGTTATTACACGTTCAAGGTAGAAGAAACTTGCTGCTAGGGGTACTAAAAGCAGCTATATCTACATTTAATACGAGTCACTTCTTGGTCGTTTCATTTAGCGTCCTGTGACTGTTTCTTCAGCCAGTTTGCAAGCGATATTTGTCCTGAGTTTCTCTCTTGAATCTGGAATGTAACTGATTTGAACATCCAGCCACTACTACATGCCAATGAAAGTAAAACTGCTGACATTATTGAGCCACTTGTCTCGGTATAAAAAACAAAAGTAGAGCTCAATTTCCAACAGATACGGAAATTGAAGCCAGACTAACATGTATTTACAAAAGAAGAGAAAGAAAAGGAGGAGAAAAAGGAAAACGAAGAAGAAGAAGAAGAAGAAGAAGAAGAAGAAGAAGAAGAAGAAGAAGAAGAAGAAGAAGAAGAAGAAGAAGAAGAAGAAGAAGAAGAAGAAGAAGAAGAAGAAGTAGAAGAAGTAGAAGAAGAAGAAGGAGAAGAGAATGCATAAGAAAATATATGCAGTTCCCTGCCATTTCCCGCATTAACCGTGTCCAGTTTTCATGTGATAAAAACAATGAAAGTATCTGAACCAATTTATGGCCAGAATACTATATTGACGACCTATATACTTGTAACAGAGATTCTTGAACAGGTAGCGCCAGAACCAACAATACACTTCAGACGTGCTTAATTGCTCATTGTCAAATAATGTCAGTAAATATTGATCTGATACATTCAGTTTCACGCGCATCACACGCAGACTCCATTGTGATAGAGTTCGTTGTAGATTATTATTATATATACCATTATAGATTATTACCATTATATACTGGTTTGCTAATGACACATTTCTTCTCTAGGTGACACCAAAATGATGAGTAGCGTATGTTTATAATCAATCCCACATAAATACAAACTCAAATTCTCCACACACACACACACACGCACACACACACACACACACACACACACACACACACACACACGCACACACACACACACGCGCGCACACACACACACACGCACATATATATATATATATATATATATATATATATATATATATATATATATAGGTGTCAGGTCTTAGTCAGATATGACTGAGCTACCGTATAACAGTAGACGGTACTACCTGGTTTCTGTTAGCGCTGAACGTTGGGCGGCGCTTACCAAACCCGACACCCCACATTGTGCCAACGGCTTCGGGCGGAAGAGCGCAATTGGGAGGGTACAAGCCTTACCCTGGTGCGAGGAAATGCAAGCTAAAGACAAAATGTCATGGCAGGGCAGACCAGGCCCTAAGCCTTGGTTGGCGACTGGTCTAGGATCGAAGCTCCGACAGGCGGACAGTTAGAGCATTGCTTTGCTGATCCGGCAGCTTCTGCAGCTTGTCTTGTTCCAGATGTAGGGGTGTTACCTTTCCTCTGGAGTAAACTAGGCAGGCCGAGAGAGGGATCATGCTGCATGGGCAACACATGATCTCTATATTTTAGCCCAGGCTTTGTGCTATGGAGAGGCAATAACTCCATCCCTGGTCTTAACTGGTCTCGGAATCAAAGCGAGAGGCAACTGTTACGGGTTATAAGTCCTTGTCAGTTGGCGTAGACATGGGGCGCCACGCGTTGCCTCTGACGGTGGGAGACACCTATAGGTGTCACTGATCAGCTACCGCCCGCCTCAAGCTGGGCAACCCCCAGCCAATTGGGTGCTGAGCCGCCACAGCCTGCCTGCTTTAATGGGTGCTTGGGGCTAGGACAAAATCTGAATCGCAGGCTGTAAAACCAATGCACCAGGTGCAAACAAAAATAAAAATAGAAACCTCAAGCTACGGCTTGCAACCTGGAACGTGAGAACCATGTGTCCAGGATTTTCCACTGACTTGACCAATATTGACGATGTGAGAAAAACGGCTGTGATTGATGCCGAACTCAATCGTCTAAACATTGATATTGCTGGCCTGCAGGAGACTCGCCTCGCTGAGGAAGGGTCACTCAGAGAAAACCACTACACCTTTTTCTGGAAGGGTAGAGGGCAGGCAGAAAAAAGGCAACACGGTGTGGGCTTTGCAGTGAAGAATTCGCTACTGGGAATGTTTGAAATTCCAGCAGGAGGAAATGAAAGACTATTATCCCTGCGCTTGGCAACCTCTTGTGGGTTTGCCAGCATTATTACTGCATATGCACCGACACTCGATTCCTCTGATGATGTGAAGGATTCGTTCTATGAGGAGTTAGACTCCGTGATCAAGGCAGTTCCAAAATCTGACTACATTTATATGCTCGGTGATTTCAATGCTCGTGTGGGCAGGGACTCGAGTTCATGGCCAGTGTGCCTTGGAAAATACAACATCGGTCGCATGAATGAAAATGGGCAAAGGCTGCTGGAGCATTGCACCAGTAATGACCTATGTATTACAAACTCCTTTTTTAAAACAAAAGAGATGCATAAGGTCACATGGAAACATCCAAGATCCGGCCATTGGCACCAGCTGGACTTCATCATCACACGGAGACAACATCTGAACCATATATCATTGACTCGTAGTTACCACAGTGCTGACTGTGATACGGATCATTCTTTGGTTGTTGCAAGGGTTAGACTGAGACCAAAGAGAATCTACACAGCTAAACACAAATCTAGCCTCAGGATTAATATTATTAACACTCATGATCCTGAAAAGTGCTTTCAGTTTCAACAGCAACTTGAAGACGCTTTCACTGATACACCAGAAAATTGTACAGTAAATGAAAAGTGGGGTCAAATTAAGGAAACTCTTTATAAAACTGCCGTAGGGGTTTACGGCACTGTGGATCATAAGAGGCAGGACTGGTTTGCAGCCAACAGCGAGACTCTGCAGCCCTTGATTGATAAGAAGAAGAAAGCTCTCTTAAGAAACAAGGAAAGACCAACGCGTAACACTCTGAGTGAGCTTAGGCAAGCTAGGAAGGATGTGCAAAAGGCTGCCAGGCAGTGTGCAAATGATTATTGGATCAAGTTATGTGAGTCCATTCAAATCGCAAGTGATAAGGGAGACATAAGAAGCATGTATGAAGGAATAAAGAATGCCTGCGGTCCAGTGATCAAAAGAAGTGCACCATTGAAAACCTTGACTGGAGAAATCATCACTGATAAGAAACAGCAGATGGACAGATGGGTAGAGCACTATTTGGAGCTTTACTCAAGTGAGACCAAACTAGCGGATGATGCCCTCAACGCCATAGAGGCTCTACCAACTCTTGACCACCTGGACACACTTCCCACCATAACAGAAGTTAAGTGTGCTATAAATGAACTTGCATCTGGCAAGGCTCCAGGTAAGGATGGGATTCCAATAGAGGTTATCAGGAGTGGGCAAGACACACTCACTATACAGATCCACCAGCTAATAGAGCTATGCTGGCGTGAAGGACAAGTCCCACAGGATTTCAAAGATTCAAGCATCATAACACTGTACAAGAACAAGGGCGATCGGAGCGACTGCAACAACTATAGGGGTATCTCACTTCTGTGTATTGTTGGAAAAGTATTTGCCAGAATTGTTCTGCGCAGACTTCAAGTCCTAGGAGATCAAGTCTACCCCGAATCACAGTGTGGATTTCGACAGAACCGGTCCACCACTGATATGATATTCTCATTGCGACAAATGCAAGAAAAATGCCGTGAACAGAATCAACCACTGTTTATTGCCTTCATCGACCTCACAAAGGCATTTGATTTGGTCAGTCGTGAGGGTCTGTTCAAGGCACTAAAGAAGATTGGCTGCCCACCAACTCTTCTGTCCATTGTGGAATCGTTCCACACAGGCATGAAGGGTATAATCAAGTTTGATGGTGCAACTTCTGAAGAATTTGAAATCAAGAGTGGAGTTAAGCAAGGTTGTGTACTAGCTCCCACCCTCTTTGGAAAATACTTTTCACTTCTACTGAAATATGCATTTCATGATCAGGATGGTGGTATATACATTCACTCACGCTCAATGGCGGCCTCTACAATGCTCAGAGATTGAAGGCTAAGACCAAAATTAGGAGGGTACTGATCAGAGAGTTGCTTTTTGCAGATGATGCTGCAGTTACGACCCACTCTGAGGAAGAATTGCAATGTCTACTATCTGCATTCTCCAATGCTTGTTCTGAATTTGGTTTAACAATTAGCAAAAAGAAGACACAGATTATGTCACAAGGTGCACATGGGGTACCATCAATCTTTATTGACGACGCTGAACTAGAGATAGTAGACCATTTTACATATCTAGGATCAGTGGTAAATAGCAAATTATCCCTAGATCAGGAAATCAACATCCGGATTGGTAAGGCAGCAACAACAATGAACAGGTTAAGAAAAAGAGTCTGGGAGAACAGGAAGCTTACTGCCAAAACAAAAGTCCTTGTCTATCAAGCCTGTGTCCTTAGTACTCTTCTCTATGGCAGTGAAACCTGGACAACTTACTCACACCAAGAGAACAACTTAAACAGCTTTCATATGCGGTGTCTGCGAAGAATTCTTGGTATTAAGTGGCAAGACAAAATCACAAATACTGAAGTATTGGAAAGATCAGGTTGTGTGACAGTTTATTCCATGCTCAGTCTTCGTAGACTTAGATGGATAGGACATCTTAGGAGGATGGATGATGGTAGAATACCAAAGGATATCTTTTTTGGTGAATTACAGATGGGTAAGAGATCTCAGGGTCGGCCTCTACTACGATACAAAGATGTGTGTAAGCGGGACATGATTGATACAGGCATTGATAATGCACATTGGGAGCAAGTCGCAGCTGAACGTGTTGCATGGAGGGCAAATATCAGAAATGGAATAAAGTCAAAGTAGAAAATTATTGCAGAAAAGTCACACATCAAGCGTTTGAGACGTAAGATGGTGCATGATGGTGGAAATGACCACGTGTTCACATGCACCCACTGTGAACGGACATTTACAGCGCAAATTGGCCTTATCAGTCACACTCGCTACCGCCATAGTTAAAAGTTATTATGCCTTTTTAAAGCACAAACTATCGTCTGTCAAGACGGCAAGGTGCCAATGAATATATATATATATATATATATATATATAGAGAGAGAGAGAGAGGGGGAGAGGGGAGAGAGAGAGAGAGAGAGAGAGAGAGAGAGAGAGAGAGAGAGAGAGAGAGAGAGAGAGAGAGAGAGAGAGAGAAAGAGAGAGTATAAATTACATTTCCTTGTTGTGAAGCACGGCCGATTCACGAGTTTGCTCGAAAGTGCTCACTAACCTTCCAGACATAGAAGATATAACGAGACTTCAAGTAAACCAACGCCATGGTGAGCCGATGTACTTACTACCTAAATACTGGACAGAGACCGGAAGGTAAAATCAAACACGCTGCAAACTTGCCGTCAATTCTCGATAAGGCAAAGGACTCAGAATAGGCGTGGACATGAATAGCCAGGACAGATATCCTGACTCATCTGACATTCTTAGACAAGACAGCACATCATGGTGCACTCCTTGTCGGCTGGTCAGATAAGTGATCGACCTCAATTTTCCGTACGAGTTAAGAATCGAGGAACAGCACATCTTCCAGGTGGAATAGTACAGCCACTTGGTCATCTTTCTGTGACAATACTGTTTTGGAATCAAACTATTCGCTGTAGAGTTAGGCGTTGGAAATATGATTTCAAACTCCAAACACGATCCTCTTAACTTCGGGCGACAAAACAACAGGACAAGGCTTTAGAAAAGAAGACTTGTCGTGGCTATGGGAACACTGGAACGACCAATGACAAACTTCAGACCCTTGGCTTACCTTCACAGCGCAGTCTAGTCAACTAAGATCGAAAACAAACTTTAGTGTCTAGTGTCAGCCCAACTAGCCAACCTGCAAGTTGGAACATGGCTCCTGAGCCGTGGTCACTGCGTAGTGGAAGACACCCATCAATCCAGTGTGCACAGAGAAATGTTGCCCGAGTTTTAACCACCGTTGCCAAACTGCAACAGCAGTCACTGACGTTACAGCAAGACACCATTTGTTGTCTGGAGCAGAAATAAAGACTAGGCGTAGTGGGTGGGTGGGGGGGGGGGGGGGGGGGAAAACTACTATGTCTGTTAATACAGTGGACATTGAATAAAGGAACTGCTGGCTTGTCTCTGGCGCTTGAAGAAATGCGGTTACTGTAGTTAACGACGCGGTGCGAAGAACGCAACATTTATTCACCCTGATGTGCCCTTTCCTGAGCGAACAATAGTGAACTCTTCCTGTCGGTCAAGAATGTGTTAATCATCTTTGGGTTGATTTAGAGTAAATCATCTACAACGAGAAATGAAACTGAAAAGCCTTATGAGATATCTTGGGATTATTCTATTTGTCGGTTCCATATTGGGACAGTTATTCTAGTATTTCTGCAACCTGATCCGAAAATAAAAGAGGCATTCATTTGAAATCCGTTCGTGCCACACCGCGTGTAATTGCGTACGTTAAACATGATCATGTCATAGTCATGTGATAAGTACTGACGAATGAATAAAAGAGCACGTGCTTATAATCCCATAATGTATAGGCTCTGTTCCCGACCGTTGAGAAAATGACCAGGTTGATCCAAAATCCGTCCAAAGAAGCTCAAAGAGCGGTGATTCAGTTTCTTTCATTTGGAGGATGTCGACCAGTGGACATTCATTGAAGAATGCAGCCAGCGTACGGTAACAAATGTGTGTCGAAGACAACAGTGACAGACTGGGCACGAATGTTACGGAAAGGACTTCAGATCACGACATATTTTCGACGGCCGGGTCAAGCGCATATTGTTGCAACAGAAAAAACCATCGCCAAAATCGATACAGCAGTACAGATGAACCGTTGTCGAAGCATAGGATCGTTAGCGAAAGAATTTGATGTGTCAATTGGGACAATTCAAAAGGTCGTTCGTAAGAAACTGCAATATCGGAAGGTGTGTTCACAGTGGGTACCACGGATGTTGACCGATCACCAAAAAGAGGAACGTATGGGATGGCGTTTGAACCTTACAGCGTGGAGGGTGCTGCGTTTCTCTTCCGCATAGTGGCAGGCGATGAATCATGGTGTCACCACTTTGAGCGGAGCAGCAAAAGAGAGAGCATGCAATGGAAAAGCATACTAGATCACCAAAAGCCAACAAATTCAAATTACAGGTTACCGCAGAGCGCATTTAAAAAAAAAATATCATGAAGGGCTATTGTTGGCCGACTTCAAAGAACCTGGTTACGTTAACATCAACTTTACCCACTACTTGCAAACACTAGACAAGCTGCAAAAAGCCATCAAGTGGCGCGACACTGTGAGCTGTGAGTTTCGTGTGAAGTGCTTTGGAATCTGCCCGAGGTTTTTTGGAACATGACTATGCAGTCATGTTCCAAAAAACCTCGGGCAGATTCCAAAGCACTTCACACGAAACTCACAGCTCACAGTGTCGCGCCACTTGATGGCTTTTTGCAGCTTGTCTAGTGTTTGCAAGTAGTGGGTAAAGTTCGATGTGAACGTAAGTCTTTGGAATCTGCCCGAGGATTTTTGGAACATGACTGCATGTTCGGAGCGATGGTAAATGGCTATGTCCCAGAGTTGACCGGTTTTTTGCCTTATGCAGAAATGCGTGGCTGCTGGGCTTCTGGCTGACTGCCACTGCGATCGACGATGAACTGTATTTTCGTGGACTGTGTGGGTGAACATCTAGGAAACATCCAGATGGGAAAATGACTGCCGATTCCATCAGAGATGAACTGGGTGTTTCGTGGGGGACTATTGTGTTGACATTCTGGCGGCATTATGCACAGTGTATCTGTGCGGGCTGTTGTTTGTCGAGACTCCTGTCGTTTCCACTTTTCACATTGGGCAGTGGGGAGCATTTTGTGCGATATTCACTGGCACAGGAACGGAGCATAATGGGGACAACCCGTTGCTATGAGGTTAGAACTACGACTAACTAACTAACTAACTAGCCATCAACAATAAACGACCCGGCATGCTTTCTCGCGGTGTGACTTTTTTGCATCATAATGCTCGTCTGCATGTCGCAAAGATTGTGCCGGAAGCATTAACAAGGAAGAAGTGGGAAATTCTGCAACATACAGCCTATAGTTCTGATTTGTCACCATGTGATTTTCATTTGTTCGGACCTCTAAAAAAAGGTCTCAAGCGGCAACGATTTCATACAGATGCAGACGTAATGAACGCTGTAAACACTTGGTACGCTGTAAACACTTGGTTCAGTGAGCAACTACAATCCTTTTTTGCGGACGGCATTCACGGCCTACTTAAGCAATGGGATGCTTTCCTAAATGCCTACGGAGACTTCTTCTGACCAACCCATGGTGCACAATTCATTCAAAATGAATGCTTTGATTAATTCTACCACACCTGGTAATGTTTCTTTCATGCTTTTGTAATAAAGCCATTGGATCGGGTTTCAAATGAACGAATATTGCGCACTATTAGTTGTGATCTAAACTAAGCGGTCAAGACCCCTTAATCTTATGGCGCGTTGTATGTGGTGTTGACGTTAAATAATTTACAAGGTAAAGGCCCCTTTTTCACGCGTTGAGGTTAGTAGGAATGAGGCGCTTGCTCCATTCTGTTATAGCCCAACCGACTCTAGATGGCTGATGTGGCGCTTACTATCCTGGTCGTCTTTACTTCTTGGTACATTTATGAAGGCTCGACCTGGGAGCCCAGGTCAATTAACAAAATCCCGCCCCGATGGCGTTCCGAAGACATGACCGCCAGTCCTATAGGTAAGAGTAATATTGTGAAGTCAGCCTAGTCAATAAGTTTACTGTGTACTCAGTTCGTGGATATTAGCCAACAGATGGAGAACCATTCACTTGATACTAGATTAGTTCTTGTCACAACAAGAGCCCGTTTGTAAGCGTGATGCCTACAGCAGTGTCATCTTAACAGGACTGGGAAATGTGAGATGTCCATGTCAACAAAGGCTGTCTCCACTTGTTCACAGCCGTATATATAATCATCATGTCTGTGCTCCGGTCCATATTCTATATTCTTTAATTGTCATAACCAATCAGCGGATGATGGGTGTTGACTTTCAATCCACTAATTATCTCTGCTATTTTCCTACGTGCTTCACTTATAGGTTCTAGTTTCAGTAACTTGCTTTTGTTCATTTGATTTCAGTACCGTGTCTATTCGTACTGTTTACTGATGTCCCTAGATACGGAATTATCCCCCATCTCCCTCTTCCTTGTTTTGTAATTGTAGAAGAGTATGTAGGTCAAAGACCCCAGTAGCTATGCCGGTGGTAGCTCAAGTCCTGACAGGATCTCTTAATTCGGACAGGTGGAAATGGTGGGACATGGCATTCGCCGACGGACATAAACCACCTGTGACAAACACTGTGTGAGGATGTATTTCCAGAGCTCATAGACAGACACCACCAGGAGTCCCGATGGAATAAAGCATAGTAAATCATGAACAGCAGCCTAGCTAACGCATTGCTAGCCAGGTCACTTGCCTGTCGGCCCGGTGGTCATGTGTTCTAATCCCCCTTCCAGACCCGGATGACAAACATTAATCTGGACTCACAGATGGTGAAAGTAATAAGTCAAGTGAGTGACCACTCGCATGCATCGTGACGTGTATGGGGAATATAGTGCTAGCCACATATCTATTGACCGGCAGCCTGGTCCCCTGTTAAGATTGGGTCGAATTGACAGCCCAAATAAATGTTCAGAATAATCTTTAGTATTGAGAATGAGGACCAATAATCACAACACCCCAGCAACAAAAGTGCTAGCTACTGCGCCACAGAGGCCACTTCCAGGCCGATTCGGCCTAAATGGGTACCAGGAAATGTGCTAGGAAGTAAAGACGGCGCCATGATATTGACCACACCCCATCGTGCGCCTATTGGTCTTTGCAAATATGGGGCTACCACCATATAACCAATAGCCTCATGGCACAGATTACAAAACTACTTTATTTTTACTTTAATTCACATAATTGTTACAAAGAAATCATTCGTTTCTAACAGTATTATGTCCTTCTGTAATCTCGGATTGTGTGCTCGGATGCTTAGCATTCTCGGATAAGGGCGAAAATAAGAAGAGCCTGTGTGCACGTTAAGTAAGTTATAAATTCCACTGCAGTGGAGAATAGTACAAATTAGGCTCAAAGGCTACTATTGCGATAAACAATGTAAGGAACAATAAAAACAATCCATTGGTAGGCAGTTTGTTACCTTGGAGGGAATTTGTCTCGAGAAAGTAAGAAAGATCTTCTGTGACGCAGGATATAGTTGTGTAAGATGACCCAACAGTAATGTACCTTTGTAACAAGCCTTTCAAAGAACTGTTTGTTCACAGTCGCTGTCCGATACGTGTCGCAGTCCTACACAAGCATAGGACAGTCAGTCTATCGATGTGGGCACACGGCAAATAAAGAGGCTATTGTGTTTGTCCACCAATATGATGATGGCCATTCATTTCATCCAGTGGGGTTGAAAGTATGGAGCCGTGAGTTCTAAGATGGCTGGTAAGGCCTATTTTGGCTCGAAATGTTCTGTGGCAAATAATGCTTGACTTTCTAGGAGGAGGGTCTCCTGCAGTGGTTTTTCTGTCCAACCTTTTCTCACAGCTCTTGCAGTCCTGTTTGCTTCACAAATAATTGCACCCTTGCGAAATAATGTACGCCACGAATTTCGGTCTTTGGCAGCAGTCTCCCAAGTGTCGTGATGAATTTCAAAAGCTTTTAATGAGATCTTCAGAGTTAAAGAGTTAATATCACGTACAGATAAAGGCTAGATAAGGTAAGAGTTAACGACAGCCTAAGAATAGACCATACTACTGGGTGATCTTTCCACTTAATACAGACCCACCTATTATGGCTAGTGAACAAATGTATGGTTCCTTGCCGTATCAAGCAGGTAGTACGGTCTATCGAAGGAACTATTTGGTCAGGGTAAGAGAAGATAACTCGGCGCTTGTTTCGTAGCCTATACAGACAGGACACGAATCAAAGCTAACCCGAGAGACAACATAAGAACGATTTTTCAATAGGAGTGAGGTGTAGAAATATAGGGAAAAGAGCAGAACTAACTCCTACATGCATCAACAATGATCAGTCCATAACTACAGGATAATGACGTCGCTAATCAAGGCATAAACACTATTCCAGTAATGTCCCACTGAGAAAAGTCGGGTAGTACCATAAATAAGTAACGTTCTCCTTTACACTCCCCAATGTGCATTAAGCATATGGTGCTAAACCCAATCCGGCTCTGTGGTGAAGGAGTTACGAATGCAATTAGTAATCCTGCATACCGCGTTCGAAACGCAGCTGCGGGCAATTTGGAAGCAGATCGCCTTGCTTTGGTTTCCATACAATGGTATGAGCGGTATGAGTGCAAGTCGTTCAGAAAGCAATGACAAACTACTGAACGTAAATTTGTCCAGAATCACAAGGAAAGGATAAAGAACTAACTTGTTGTATTTGAACGACACCCACATATTTACAGACCTTCTGCTCATAGTGGGTGATGTAGGCAGCATCCTGGTAGACTGGGTCCAGCAGGGAACCCGGTTATTAAAATAACCCCAATCCGTTGCGATGCTGATCGAATCAATGACCACCGGGCCGGCAGGCGAGCGTCTAGCCACTACGCCACCGCGGCCTCGGAGGGTGACCACAATATAACATAAATAACACATGACTGGCACTGACGACGACGACGCGCAAACAAGGCGATATCAACATTAAGACGGAAAATGAATCCCCAGCTTGTATATTATTCTATGTAGGGATTAACGGCTTTGCCGGGGTTGTGGAGAGCTTAGTCATATAAGACCCAACATCTGGGCATCGACAGTTCTGCGTGAGATTGTCGGGATATCAGTTTGTGCAGTGTGAGTTGCTGAATATGTGTAATAACGACCAGGTCGGTGTCCTGTCATTATTCACATCTGGTCTGTGACATTATGAATGGGAGACATAATACACAGAACCTCAGACATTATAAACAGAAGACCGCGACATTACAGTTGTATCATCGTTATACATCGAAATGCCACCGGACAACATGCTTTACGTGTAGGTATATTTTCCAGACACATTCAATCATATTTCCCCAGGGTGAGTTCAACCTTTAACTGACCCGCTTTCCTGCACATATTCCAATCTCCACAGTCTCGGGTATGTGGAGAGACTGCAGCACTGCTTACTCTATTTTGGATCTCAAGCCAGAATAAGTTAAATGAATCAAATGTATTGGAGACTCGGTATCTCTCATATATATATATATATATATATATATATATATATATATATATATATATATATA
The DNA here is from genome assembly GCA_014155875.1 of Cepaea nemoralis. Lineage (NCBI taxonomy): Eukaryota > Metazoa > Mollusca > Gastropoda > Stylommatophora > Helicidae > Cepaea > Cepaea nemoralis. Next base: position 237,223 of record JACEFZ010006789.1, read on the forward strand.
TATATATATATATATATATATATATATATATATTATATATATATATCTTATATTGAACACTAGCCGGCTCCATGGCCGAGGGGTTAGCAGCTTTCTCCGCTAACCCCGAATACTCTCGTCACGTGACGCGACGAGAATTAGCAGTGGTTCGAATCGCAAAAGTGACTTATGAGAGTATGGAGCCGGTCGCTCAGAAAGTCGTGGCGTGCTGATGAGCGTAATCTAGCCTAGGAATCAACATACAGCTGAAAGATGCTGGTGTTGACCGCAATATCCTGAAACAGGATGGAAACGCGGGAAAAAAAAAAAAAAAAAAAAAAAAATTGAACACTGTCGAAGATCTGCGTCGTACGCTCTGTATTCTAAACGTTAGCTCTTATGTTGGTTGAAGATATATATGGTCCCTGATTCCTCCATAGAGTTGGAAACCTGCCTGCCCATTACAATTGTGTTAATGTTCTGCTTACGTAAAATCTTTCCCACGCAAATAGAGATTCTCTATTCTATTTCAAGTCGTTAGTCGTTATTCGCGGATCCAATTTCATGGCAAGGGGTCACCCAATAATGCTCCGCTCCCGTGCCAGTTAATATCTCAAAAATGCTTATCACTGTCCTGTGGAAAAGATGGTCCCGACAAACCACCAGCACGCACAGACATACATATAGGCCGCTGCCAGAATGATTACACTAGGAAACCAGCATTTTCACACACATTACTGTGTAAGGTAAAATTAGCTAACTAGTCCAGCCGTCCGCCATTTTTCTGAACACGCAGTTCACAATTCAAAAATCCGCGGACAGTTGTAAAAGCACTTCGCACGAAATTCACAGCACAGAGTGTCGCTACATGTACTTAACTCGGTAGCTGGCCCACGGAACCATGTAATACCAGTCCAAAATGAAGAAATGCGTTAAGACAACCGTAGCCAGAAGCAAAAGCAATTCAGCGAACGTAACAGCCCAACAGCCTATCCGCCATTTAGGACCGGAAGTACATATATTTCATGTATTCGTTACACATGGTTTTCTGTTTTCTCTTATCCTACTTCTGGTGTATGTAGTGCTGTTTTTTTAATATGAGACTATTTATTGCTATCCCTGATTGCTTAAATTATCTTCTTTCCACATACTTCCTTGTAAAATATTGTGACACATAAAGCCGATTTCTCTATCCAGCCTGTGCTGTCGATATATTTTCCCACGCATCTCATTTGTCATTTCCTTGTGGTTTTCGATGACATATGCAGCTGCCAATACCCCAACGTTTCTCCGTTGCTAACAAATTTCTGAACGTTTCTTCTCAACAACCACATCTCCGAGTCTCCAGCTTTCCCGCCAACCTCACAGTCCAGCATTCACACTGACACATACAAAGGAGTAGCATGTTATATCCTAATGGATTAGGAAATCTTGTTGGTCATCTAGGTCACGTCATAGTTTACTATATAAAGAGTTATATCAACCCTCTGTGACTTCATAACAGCCAACCAGAACGGACCTCATTTGACCCAGATATTTGAATTTTAGTGCGGTCTGTTGGTACATCCCGTCTAGTGTACTTCCGGTCCATGGGTGGCAGATGTGTGCCTCCGACCCCAGGTGCACCTGCCCCCCAGATGCCTCCGCCGGCCGCTCCGGCCCGACCGCCTCCGGGACCGCTCGAAGACAGCGAGGCAAACCTCGGGCATGTGGAATACTGATATGGATAAGTAGACCAAATATGCACCTGCACGGGGGTCTAAAGATGTATACATGTGTGTGAGTGTGAATGTGTGTGTGTGAGTGTACTCAGGGTATGCCGATGTGGGGGATCGGGACGCAGGGGAATAGGCCGTTGGTCCTACTATTTTGGAATTAATTAAACAGCTTTTTGGATATAACTGAGAAGCGGCAATGGAATTTAGATCGCGTTAGAAGTAACTCACGGTAATACAATTTGGAATATAGCGGTTTTAAATGGTGCTGAATGGCTCGAACACATCGCCGAAGGTGTAAACAAATATTCTAAGGCACTTTGCTTCGGCACCAATTATGTTAACACTGCTTAAAGATGGGTAAATGTGAACACATAACTACAATTTATGTCAGAAATGATCATCTCGAAAGGCAAAACCTATGGGTTTGCTTGGATGTTGACAAATATGTTTTAGTTTGCAGTAATTTCCCTCGACTCCCGCATGTCCCGGTACGAAGATGAAGGTGACTTTACGGACATTAGACTTCCTCATCGACTCAGTCCACTGTCTAGGTACAGATCCAGCTTCGACCTTCCGAATCATGCTCATTGAATCATTTAGTACACCCACGTTGGTATAATACTGTGATTCTAGCCATAGGAAAGCCTGTGTTACTACCATCACCTCCATCGTGATGCTGCTCGTAGGCATAGTGTGGGCACTACTTGATTCTTGAACGGTTCGGCCCACTGAACGGTCCACTCTCCAGATCTTGATCCTGTGGTTTATTGTCGGAAAGTCAAGGAGTTCTCTCATCGCTACACAGCTGGTGTCTCTCGTGCAGCCCAAAATGATACACATGGCTTCGTTTTGTACCTTTTGAAGTCTTCCAATCTGTGTAGGGCTGACAGTAAGGATGGCCAGTGCATACTCGATGGGTGAAAGCACCAGTCCTTGGAACAGAAGTATTAGCAGTCTTTGCTCGATATTGGTAGTCGCAATGACTCTCATTGCTGACAAACCTTTTCGAACTTTCGTTATGATATAATCGACATGATCTCTGAAAGACAGGCTACGATCAAGCCTCACGCCAAGATATGTCATCGACTGGGTTCTACTCAAAATGCTCCTATCAATTCTCACTGCCGGCAGGTCTGTGTTCACAATATGGTTGTTTAGGGAGAACCATGTAACCGATGTCTTTGCAGGGTTGACAAATCAGTGGCATCCGCACACCATGAGGAAATTCGATCTAGTTGCCCTGAATATCATTGGCAACCGCCTGTCTATCTCGACCCTGTCGATACACGAGAATGTCATCAGCAAATGACAGAGTCCTACCCCTCCCATCTAACTGTTGTTCAGTGATCGGCACCGTATACACGTTGAATAGATGGAAGTCGATGGCAACGACTGGGAGGAGCTGATTGAGGACCACAGTGGCGAGTTCACTACAAACGAGCTTTGTGGATTTTCAGTATAAACAGCTAAAGACATTAAAGGAGGAGCAGTCATTCGATGATGAGGAGCCAGTGACCATTTCAACTGCCATGATAAAAGAAATTTGCAGCAAGTGGGTAGACGTCGAAGACTTCATTGTGAACTATCATCCAAACAAACTTGTTGTAACAGGGCAGTAAACCCGATGAATGATAACGCGATGGCCCACTTCAGAAATATTCTTCAGCGAAGGAAGCGACAAATTTCCCTTGATAGTTTCTTGATGCAGAAAGATTCCCTGTCGGCTGCCAAGAAACAGCGACAAGAAACTCCTGAAACTAATGATTCAGAAGAGCAAAGAAAGTGACAAATTTGCCATGATCGTTTTCTTGGTAAGAAAGATTGACTAAATCCTTTTTGTTATTTTACATTTAATTTATTTGGTTGTTTTCATTCTCTTGATTTAATATGTGAAATACACGTATTCTTTGCTTTTTGTCAGGTAAACGACGGGATGTTAAAAAAAAAAAAAAGAACGATTCTTTCATCTTGAAACTGATTGTTTCTATTTCACTGATGTCAATGTTTCGGGTTACGAACGTTTCTGGTTACGAACCGAGTTCTGGAACGAATTAAGTTCGTAACCCGAGGCTCCACTGTATTCAGGCTAACGAATATCGCCGACTCTGTGGCGAAGGAGTTATCATGGAATTCGTAATCCCACATACCGCGTTCGAAACACAGCTGCGGGCGATTTAGGAGCTGGCTGTCTTGCGTTGGTTTCCATAAAATGGTAAGAGTGTCAGTCGTTCAGAAAGCAACGACAAATTATTTAAAGTAAACTTGCCAAGAAGCCACGAACAGCCAAAAAATGCTTAGGTTGACTGCAACGCCCTGTAAAGGATATGCAACTAACTTATCAACTTATTTTATTGGAATCTTCCAAGCTTAAGAAAGCTGCTAGACCACCATGTGTACCAATCGTTATTTATTTACTTTTGTTGTTGTTGCATATCCTATTTACAGGACATTGCAGTCAACACCAGCGTTTTTCAGCTGATGTTGATGTTTTGACAAGTTTTACGTTCATTAGTTTACTAATCGTTATACAAAGAACAACTAGTGACCCCAGCTGGATGTGACAATGTAACATAACAAATAGTGTGGGTCAAGGCCCTGCAGTCAAACAAGGCATACCCACTGTAGATAACTACAGTATTGTAGTGTCGTCTGTATACGTTGTATTATGTAGAGGATCTTAAAGCACTCTAGTTCTAGCATATTACTGTAATGATTATTCTCGTTGGCATTAAATTTAAATTACGCCAGGCTACACATTCTGTTAAGAGATTTTGTTTATTGTTGTAGAAACATAGTTATTTCGCTTTGTCCGTTGTTTTTTTGTGTCAACTTTGCCATTGTTGTCCTAAAGTTATGTTTTTAATAAATTTCTTAATTTACGAAACTGAGCTTCTGAATATAGGAACATTAAATAAGTTACAAATGTTTGTAGCATAGAATATAATTTCGCTTACTACTGTAATTTCATTTATAAACACTGGCGAAGGTCAGAAAGTAATACACCACATGTGAAATTGTATCACATTTTGACCATTAGAACAGTAACAGCAATTCGTTAAAATAGCTTGTGTGAACAACTCTAATTTCAACTAGCGAATTATAATAGAATTTCTGGTTAAAGAAAAATATACTGCGGTAAACATTTGCAAACGTGTGTCTGCTTCGTATGAAAGTTGTGCAGTTGATAGGAGCACAGTCAGTGGCTGGGCTCAGAGAGTGAACACTTCAGAAAATGAAGAGACGGAGCTGCATGATCTAACGCACTCTGGACGCTCTGTCACAGCTACCAGTCCTCGCTGTCGTAATTATTTGTGATGACATGCTCATTACAAGTTAACAACAGGTCTTGCAGCTAGCTGTCAGCAACAAGGGAAGTGCGAGAGCAATTGTCACAACTCTCGCATATTCAAAGGTTTGCGTTATAAACCCTGCGACAAAATCTGATACAATCAAGACATGTATGCACATTTGTCGCACTGGCATAGGGCCGAACAATTTTTGTAGAAAAATAGTATGTTTTGAGAAATCTTCGTGTATAATGTTTTTAAATTTAATTCAGTTTGAAATTTTTTTTTTTTCAAAAAATATATATTATCGCGTAATACACATTTTAGTCCAACGTCGATTTCAAGTATTTTGTATAGGAAGAAATTAGCGTGATTCTAATTAGGAGGTGGTAATTTTTCTGGGCACTGTTGTTGTTTACAGTTATCAATGCGATAACTCTTTCAGTGGTTATAAGTGAACATATGTGTGTTGAATTGGCAATATGATGAGGTTATAATACGGCAGTCCATTCACATGCAGTGATGTATATTTCGGACGTGGTTTAGCCTATATCTTAGGCCGCTGAACACATCAGAAGTAAAGTAGCCAATTTTACTCCGTTGTAACTTTACATTACTATCCACAGTGGTATAACTGTTAGTGCGCTTGTCTGTCAAAACAATAGTCCTGGCTGAAATCCCTCCAGAGGGGGGATGAATTATCCCATCGTATTCAACTCTAGCGTCGACATAGCCTCATATAAATGGGTGCTAGGCCATGTTCAGAATGTTCTAGGAATTGTTTGGGAAGGAGAAGTAATGAGGAAGGTAGCTGTCCACACTGTCGTACGTGGTTGGTCTAGAATATGTGAAAGTCTAACATTACACAGCGCCGCGGCAGTGTCTGCTGAGGGGTCGTCTTTACCCGTACCTTTAACTTTACATTGCCAGATAAACGAGTCATTCTTTGGTCACATTATAAGAATAGAAGGTCTGAAGTAGGATGTGATACTCGGACAGATTAAGAATAATAAAGAAAAAAGAGATTGATCTCATCTCATCTCATCTCATCATGTTCCTCTTGTACCTTGCGGTGTCGAGGTGAAGCATAAACTTCGTGAGAGTGCCCGGTTATGGGCTTCGTATATCGACATTCCCATGGATTCTGTTATTCCCTCCGTCCAACGTTTACGTGGTCGGCCTCTTCCTCTGTTTCCATCTGGTCTGTACATCATTGCTTGTTGTGGCATGCTGTTGACTGGTAGCCTACTTGCATGGCCAAACCATTTGACTTGCTGCTTTCTAATAAAATCTAGAGCAGCTTTAACCCCTACTTTAGTCCTGATTTCTTCATTTCTGATCTTATCTCTTCTTGATACGTTGAGTATTCTTCTCAGAAACCTCATTTCTGTTGTTGTGATTTTTCTTTTCTCTTTTTCTGTCATTGTCCAGGTTTGGCATTGGTAGCACAAAGTTGGTAGGAAGATTGTGTTGTAAAGTGCTTTCTTAGTAGTTATTGATACATGTTTGTTCTTTAGTATTGGTGCCATTTGTCCAATGAGTTGATTTGCCTTATTGCACCTATTTTCGATCTCGTCTTCTGATCTGCCATTTGATGATATTATACTTCCTAGATACTTGAAGCTCTTTACTTGTTTCAAGGGATGTTCGTTTAGGTGAATTGTTGCTGTTTGTTCTTCTTTAGTTATAGTCATTACCTCTGTTTTGCTTGTGCTAATTTTCATGTTATGTTCCCTACACATTTCGTTTAGACTATTCATGTGGTCTTGTAATTCAGCTTCTGATTTTGCTATTAGTGCTTGGTCGTCCGCAAACAGGAGTTCTCTAATGGTTAGATTTGCAGATGGTTCTTCTTCTGTGTTCTCGTCATGCGGTATTCTTGCTGTCTCTGCTTGGCTGGTTTCTTTACATATGTTGTCTATATATGTTATGAACAAGAGAGGGGACAGGACACAACCTTGTCGTACTCCAGATCTTATGGTGAAGGGTTCTGAATGTTCTCCAGTTGCTCTCACTATGCATTCACTGTTGTTGTATAAACTTCTACATAGGTTTGTTAGATGTGTACTCACTCCATATTGTTTAAGGATTTCCCACAGCTTGTTTCTATCTACCCTATCAAATGCCTTTTCTTGGTCGACAAAGGCTAAGTAGAGTGTTTCATTGAATTCAATTGATTTTTCTATAAGTTGTCTAAGAGCAAAAATGGCGTCTGTGCATCCTTTGTTTTTCCTAAATCCAAGCTGCGTTTCGCTTAGCTGGGGTTCTAAAGTAGTTCGTAATCTTTTTTCAAGAATTTTGCAAAATATTTTCCCAGTATGACTCAACAGTGAAATGCCTCTGTATTGTGTGCAATCTCTTTTGCTGCCTTTGTTTTTCCAAATTGGGGTAATTATGGCGTTTCCCCAGTCTCGTGGTGTCTGTTGTTCTACCCAAACATGGTTGAATAGTCTATGTAGCCAAGCTGTTCCTACTTCCCTTGCTGCTTTAATTAGTTCATTTGGTATTTCATCCTGTCCTGGTGATTTGTTTAATGGGGCTAATCTGATGGCTTCTATAATTTCTTCTTTTAGTATGTCTGGTTCTAGTTCCTCGGTGACATCTGTGTAGGTCTCTTGAATTCCTGTGACATCTGATGGGATGTTGAGAAGTTGTTCGAAATACTGCTTCCATCTTATGAGGATCTGTTTTTGTTCACTTATTGGTTCTCCATTTTCGCTGTTAATTATTTCAGTTGGGTCAAAGGGTTCTCCTCTGGTTCGCATTGCACTTATCCTTTTGTAGAAGTTTCTGGTTGCCTCCTTGTAGTTTTTATTTAGGGTTTCTCCATACTCTTCCCAGTCTTTTTGTTTTTTCCCTCTTTACTATTCTACTCACATGTCTTCTCGCTATTCTGTATTCTCTGTAATCACATTCCTGTTTGCTCTTCAACCACTTTTTATATTTTTCCTTTTTTTCTTTTACCGCTTTCTTTACTTCTGCGTTCCACCAACTTGTTATTTTCTTTATCCGTGTTTAGCGTTTTTTCGTGGATCCGCATGTTATTTTTGCAGTATTTAAAATGCTTGATTTGAACATCTCCCATTCTTCTTCCACTGTTTTTCTTTCCGTAGGTAATTTTACAAAGAGTTCAATTAGTTCTTTCTCATAATTCTCCCTTACTGCCTCGTCTTTAAGGTTTTTTGAAGTTTACTGATTCGCATGGCATGTATTTTCCTGCTTTTTGTTTTCTTCTTCTAATGGTTCTTATTGTGGCAACGACTGCTTTATGATCTGTGTTTATACTGAAATTGGGCACTGCTCTTGCATCTAATATAATTCTCTTTCTGTTATTTCTTGTTAATATAAAATCAATTTGGCCTTTTGTATCTAGATTTTTCCATTTATACCAGGTGTATACTTGCGAATCTTTATGTTTATAGAATGTGTTTGTTATATAGAGGTCGTGTTGGCTGCAAAGCTCTATCAGTCTACTTCCGTTATCATTCCTTTCATTTTGCTGATCTCCAAATGCTCCCAGGTGTTTTTCTATGCCCACTCTGTTATGTCCTAGTCTTGCATTGAAGTCTCCCGTAACTATGATGTTGTCCTGCTTATCTATTTTATTTAGCACATCATGTATGTCTTCGTAGAAGTCCTCGCATTCTTGCTCATTATTGTTTGCATTACATGGTGCGTATATCTGTACATATGTTGTGATTGTTTGTTCTTTTATTCTCACTGTTATGATTCTTTCTGATATATATTTTATTTCTAGTATTCCTCTTGCTAGCCGTGGTTCGATGACTATTCCCACACCGTGTCTTGCCCTTTCTTGCTGTTCTACTCCAGAGTAAACAAACGTGTAACTGCGGTGGAGCTCCTTGCATCCTTTCCCTTTTGTTCTGGTGTCCGCTATTCCCATCAGACCAATATTCCTCTTCTCCATTGTTTCTATAAGCTCTTCTTCTTTACTATTGAAACCACAGACGTTCATTGTGCCTATTTTTTGAATCGCTGATCTATCTCGTAGTCCATTAACATTGCCGGGTCGATAGCCGTTTGGGTCAGTCCGTTTATACTTCTTAGTTTTTCTACGAGCAGTATGAAGATCCCCTGCCGGCTTGCTAGGCCAGTCGCAGGTTTAGGACACTAATCTGACCACAGGGAGTCCATCCCCTATGGCGAGCCATAGCCCCGTTAGCCCATGACCTCGCGGTCATGGTTGCCCGGTCTGCACCACGTGGAGGTGGGGGTTGACTTGTGTAGTCTGCGGGTCATCGGCAGGCTACTAATTTTCGCTCTTCACCCCTCCTGGGAGAGGCTAGCCGATCCTAACCCTGCTGGCTGCAGGGCCAGGCGCATTCCACACCTTACAGACCAAAGAGATTGATAGAGGGAGGAAATCATGGATGACTGTCAGTGAAAACAATCACGAGTCTTCACAGCCCATGTGTCAACTCCAGTATTGTTCAAGTACGCAGATGACGGATCCTGCGGAACATGATCGCCAACGTCGCTGTCATGTTACATCAAAATGGTGATTAAAGATCTTCTAATTGAGATGCGAACATGTGTTTATCTTGAATACAACAAACTGATATTAATAAAGGGTTTCAACAGTCAGTGACATTTGTACTGTCATGTGCGGTTTAATGCCGTTTGAATCACATGTCACACAAGTGTATCCCTGTGAAAAGATTAAAGCAAACAATCGGACAGCAAGATAATTATAATTAGCGATGTTCTCTATGGAATGATATCTTTTATAATTGAGGTAACTTCTCAGGGGAATAGGACTCAGCTAGTTTCATGTGAAAAAAAAATATCGAATCTCAGGCATGCATCTGGTTTCATGTAAAATATATGTTCTCTATCAGCGGTCTGTTTCTTCCATTATAAGGTGGGTGGGTGGCAAGGGTGGGAGTGGAACATTTATACAGACGAATTTTAAATCCAAATTACACGATTCTTCATTGTCGTATTTCATGCACGCGCGGGCGGGCGGGCACGCACGCAAGCACACACACACGCACGCACACACGAACGCACGCACGCACGCACACATACATAAACCCACACACACACACACACACACACACACACACACACATATGCGGACAAATACATGCACGCACATACAGCCTGAGTACCGACAGCAAAGTACTGACATAACTACGATGCTGAAATTGAGGCAAACAAGATAGCAACAGAGAAATTTCTAAATACCAGCCATGGTACACAACCTGTAGTGCTATTGATAGATGCAAAATCAGTACTGGAGGCGCTCCTGAACGGGAAATTGCCAGTACTAAGGACACTACTTTCTGAACTTAGCAGTCAGCATACGGTCACCATACAGTGGATACCATCCCACTGTGGAGTACCCGTAAACGACAGAGCTGATCAAATGGCTAAGGAAGGAGCCAAAGAAGAACAGCCTGATGTGCCCGTTACATACCACAAAAAGAAAAGAATGATCAAATCAGTCAGAAAGCCACCAAAACCTGCTCAAGATGACTACCACATTATGGATAGACCAGAACAAGCCATTATTGTCTTTTCCACTTTTCACATTGGGCAGTGGGGAGCGTTTTATGTGATATTCACTGGCACAGGAACGGAGCATAATGGGGACGACCCGTTGCTGTGAAGTTGGAACCGTGACTAACTGACTAACTGACTGACTAAGCCATTATTTTGCGCCCCTGAACAGGACAGAATAGATTACGCAACCACATGTATACACAATTCAAGATTGGTGAAATAGCCATGTGCACATGTGGATTGGCGTCGCAGACAGCAGCGCACATACTCCAAGACTGCCCAAAATATAACATATCTAGGCAAAACTTCTGGCCGAGAGAAACGACAGTGGAAGATAAACTCTATGGACCGCTGTGTGAACTGAAAAACACAGTTAAATTCATACAAGAGACAGCATTGCAGTTATAGACATTTCAAGCGAACGAAAGAAGAAGAAGAACATGCATGCACACACACATACACACACACACAGAAAAAAAATATAATTTTCCTATTCGTTTTTCTTTGCAGGGAAATGCGTCAGACCCAGCTATGCGCATCACAATCCGTGGGTTCGACTAAGCATGTATTTGTGTAAGGTGTGCTTCCGCTAGACAGACCCAATTCAAGGCAACATGCTCTATCTCACCGTGGAGAAAGAATATTAACAGAGAGGAGGATTCATATAGCAGCCCTACATTTTAACAGGCGGGATTTTTTTTCCCGGTATCCTGGGCTCTTGGTAGACCCAAACACCATTTAGTACCAGAAACCTTCCTAGGAAAGACGACCAGAGTAATATTGACCACATGACCCACTGATGAAAATTAAAAACTGGATTGATACCGTGTCCTCTGTTGTTTAAGGTGGACGGCACATTTCCGAACCACTTCCGACCCATCAGCGATGTTGTATGGTTGAGTGCAATTGAGATCTATGTGACAATTTCAAGGAAACCCAATGTATACATTCCGGCTCCTTGGCTAATGGGTTATGGACGCAAGTTTCAGTACCAGTCTTGCACGCCCCGCGGATTTCTGAAGAGGAGGACACCTCTGCAGTACAGTTACCGTGCAGAACAGATCTTTAAACCAGGTCGGGGGAGGGGGGATGTGTCTGTACCAACCTCTGTTAGATAGACGCCAGCCGTATTCAGGGCTCTAACTACCACGATGTCTATGTATTGGATTAAAGAATTAAGAGTTCAGTCTCCCATCTAATCAAAAAACCAACATTCCAACTAAGTAACCAAGCAACCAGCTAACCAACCAACCAACCAATCAACCAACCAACAAACCAACTAAAGAACCAACCATCTAACCAACCAACTAACCAACCAACTAACCAACTAACTAATCAACCAACTAACCAACAAATTAACCAAGCAATTAATCCACCAACGAAATAACCAACCAACCAGTCAACGAACCAATCAAACAACTAATAAACCAACAAATCAACCAACTAACCCACCCGCCAGCCAACCAGAAACCCAGTCAACCAACCAGCCAGCTACCCAGCCAGCCAACCTACCAACCAGCAAACCAACTAATCAACCAACTAACCAATCAACTAACCAACCAACCAGCTAACCAACCAACCAACCAACCATCGGTTCACTTATTCTAATACTTAACAGACGCACATATGTCGTTGTACTCTTCTGTCATAAATTATCACACTCACTCGATCGTGTTTTCTTCTTTTCTCTCCGACAAAAAGTACCATAGTTTATTTCTAATTGTAGTCAGTACTGTTTTCGTCACAGATTTGCTGGGGGGCAGACAATGACGGCTACATCATGATTGATAACAAAATGACTAATTATTTGCCAAGGGTTACCCAAGGCTACAGAATCAGCAACAGTCATTCTTTAGCTGAAGCAACAATAATGACAGCAAAAGGGGCATTGTGCGTTTTATATAACAACAGTAGCTAACTAAATAAAGAAGTAGAATAAATGAGAAAAATGACACACGGGGAAGATAACAAAAAAAAAAAAAAAATGATTTCACAGAGGGAATATTAGAAATAAACGGCAAATAAGTCAATCACATTTAAATGTGCAAGTAAAATGTTTGGAATTGTTAAATAGAATATGAAATTAATTACGTAGAATAATCTTTGAAATTGCTGGTGCTTCTCTCTCTCGCTCTCTCTCTCTCTCTCTCTCTCTCTCTCTCTCTCTCTCTCTCGCTCTCTCTCTCTTTCTCACACACACATATGTACACACACACACACACACACACACACACATATATATATATATATAATATATATATATATATATATATATATATATATATATATATATATATATATATATATATATATATGGTTAAGTGCTTTCTGAACCTCCATCTTCAAAATTGATGGTGCTTCATTGTTATTTTCACACCCACCCACCCACACACATACACCCACATACACCCACAGACATATACACACACCACACACACACACACACACACACACAGAGAAATACATATATGTGTGGTTCATAGATTATACCAATAAATTTGATAACATAAAACATGATGAACTGATGAAAATGTTGGAAGGTATTAACATTGATGGGAAAGATCACAGAATAATAAAGAATATTTACTGGAACCAACTAGCAGCAACGGAAATGGGAAAGACTGGTGTTAAGTCCTAGCACGAACACAAAGTTTGGTATTAAGAAAGAACTGTAAGTACTGGCAACGAACTCAAAGTTTGGAAGTAAGTAAGAGCTGTGAGTACTGGCAACGAAAGTTTAGTTTAGTATTAAGTTAAACCTGGCAATACTGACAACGAACACAACGTGCGGTACAATAATTTTATTCTTGGTAGAGATATCAAACTTCTGCATCTATGCGACAGCCATATGACGCTGACGACAAGACGCCGAAATACACGCATTCCACTGAAATATGCAGGCAGATTGTGCTATTTCTGCCAATACTGGATTAGTTTCCGCTAGTTCTAATTACTGCCCAATTCCTATAGGACTCTAGCGCGCATTGCTATTTATGTTAAAGAGTGCATTTATGTCAGATTCTCTTTTGCAAAGACAAGTATAAACAACAACAGATATATATATATATATATATATATATATATATATATATATATATATATATATATATATATATATATATATATATATATATATAAACAGATACAGTGAGAAGCATCTGATGGTAGTGGCGATGTGGTTTCTGAGGCGGAAAAACCAGTGAGAAGTCATACAAGAAACAAATGAAAACCGTAAACTGATTAGAGAAATTCTACGAAGACAGTCAAGATGTTTTTGTGGCACGTTATAAGAAAAAAAAAAAAGAAGGGAAAGGAACTAGTGTAAGGCAGAGAGATAAATATTAGTATGAAAGTGTATCTGAAAATTAAAGTTGTAACATAACATTACCTTCACATAGTTGTAGATATTTATATATCTCATGTCATTAAGGAAAGTCAATATGCAACTTAAGAAGATGGCTATTGTGCATGCAGGTAAAGTTACTCACAAGTATTGTGGTAATCATACAATAGTCATAGAATCGTCTGATACCTAAGATGTCAATACATTACAAGTGAAGTGTGGGGATGATTGTGTTATGACATATTATGGGTGGTTTGTCCAGGTTTTGGAGATGTGAGACTGGAGACTAGAGTGTTTTGTCTTGCGTAGACTGGAAGACACCACGTCTTTGATGTCTCCTGGAAAGGCTAAGGGATATTAAGCTAAACGCATGATATATGAGTTGAGGAGCTCGAAGTCTGAGCCTGCGTGGCAAGTATGGCATACGCCGATGTTAATCCTTACAGCTTGGTCTATATTTGACAGATGACACCAGTTTGTTCGAATATGGTTACACCTGACAATTCACATACCATTACTTCTACGTAATAGGTCGCATTCGTATTGAGTTTCTATACAACATTTCTACATTCTCTTACATTCAATGATATTAATTATTTTTCATTGTCTGAAATGCACATTTTTGCATAAACTATTCTGCTCTTAATCCCTGCCACGCATCTTATATTTGATGATTACCCTTATGCATTTACATTAATCAGCCTGGTTAAGCATTTTCTATGGTTTTGTTATTTCAGTTTTTGGTGTTATCATTTTTTTCATTTATACTGCTTGAGTTGTCTTGATATACAAGGACAGCCCTTTTCTGGACTCTACTCATTCATTCATTCATTCATTCATTCATTCTTTTATTCTTTCATTCATTAATTCATTCATTCAGTAGCATGTCCTTTGCAGAACATAGCTTCCATAACAATCTTCCAGAAAACTTCTCGATCACAAGCAAGATGTCCCGCGTCCGATATACCCATGTGGAGATCATCCGCCACATAATGCACCCATCTTCTCTGCAGCCTTCCTCTTCCTCTCTTCCCAGGCATATACCCCTCAATTATTGTTCTCTCCAAACTGTCAAGACGTTTCAAGTGAGCAAACTATATCAATTTTCTTTGTTTTATAGTCTTTAATAGCCAACTCTCTTCAATATTCAGCTCTTGAAGTATGGGTATCCAGGTATTTACTTCGGCTTCCCCTTGGTCTGTTCCTTTCGATTTGCCAGTTGTCACTAAGTTCCCCAATCCATTTTTTCTCATAACACGTCCAAAAAATTGTGACTGTCTACGTCTAATTTCTATAATCAGTTTACGATTTTCATTTGTCTCCTGTAGTACTTGGTCATTGGTTTTTCTGTCTGTCCATGGTATTCTTTGCATTTTCCTCAGAAACCACATTTCTGTAGCCATTTCTGTTTTTCAGCTTGACTGCTCATTGTCCAAGTTTCACATCCATACAAAATAACAGGCTCTATGTATCACCTAAAAACTCTTTTTCTCGTTTCAATTGACATCTTTTTATTGGTCGGTATGTTTTTCACCTTGCCACAAGGCATCTCCAGTCAGATGTTATGACTGTTTCGAGATAATTGTACCGATTCACTTGTTGAAGAATATTCCCATTTACTTGTATATTACATTGTGGTATTTCGTTCTTCCTAGTGACGACCATAATCTGTGTCTTTTTACAATTTTATTCTAATCCCAGTTTTTCACTGTGTCTAACAACCACATCTACTAATTGTTGCAGATCCTTCTCATTGTTTGCAATCAATACTGTATCATCTGCATATTTAATGTTATTGATGTTTCGTCCTCCAATGCTGATTCTATTTATATCGTCTACATTTCTGAAAACATTTTTACTGTATAGGGAAAAAACGATGTGGAGACATTACACATCCCTGCCTAAACCTCTCGTAATAGGTTGATATTGTCCCACTACATTATCAATCCTTATGGCAGCTTGTTGTTTCCAATATACGTTTTTAATAAGTCTAAATGTCTTTCCCATCAATTTGTAGATCTGCAAGCTTATATACCATGTTGACATGTCTTACTCTATTGAAAGCCTGTGTATAATCAATAAAGCAAAGATGCCTATCCTTGTTTAATTATATAGAACGTTCAATAACTGAACGCAGCATATACACAGAATTTACGGTACCCTTTCCTCCTACAAACCTACATTATTCATCTTCTATTTCAGGTTGTATTTTCTTCCTCACTCTTTGCATGATAATTCGTAGCAAAATCTTTGTAATGTGACTCACTATACTAATTGTTCTATGTTGATCACATTCCAAGGCTTCTGATTTCTTTGGGATTGCAATAAATTCAGAATTACATAATTCAGAAGGTATATGTCCGGTATCATATAATGTGTTCAGCAGTCTGGTGACTTGATCTATTCCATATTCTTCTAAAGCTTTAATCATTTCTGCTGTGAGATTATCTGAACCGGGGGCCTTGCCAGCTTTCATATGTTTAAGAACATTTCGAACCTCCATCTTTAGAATTGGCGGTCCTTAATTATTAAATCGAATATCAAACTGTTCATCTCTGCTATCATCATAAAGGATTTTCACATAGTTTGACCTTACATGTAGAATCTGATCTTTTTCTATTATGATTTTGCTATCTTTAGTTTTTAGACAACCTTATGATGTACTTGTTCTTTTATTAGTAAGCTCCTGAATTCTTTTGTGCACTAATTTGGTATTTTGATTGTTGCGTTGTTTTTTTCAATTTCTAAGAAATTTTTCTCAAGCCATGCTTCTTTTGCCTCCTTACATAATATTCTGACTTGTCTGTAAATGTCTTCATATTTGGCAGAATTATTTTTTTTGAATCTTCTTATTTCCATTAGTTGTAAAATTTCTTCAGTCACCCATTTTTTACGACCCACCTTCTTTAATTTTGGAATAGTTGTTTCTGCAGCCAAACTTATTGAATTCTTTAACATTCCCCATTGATCATCCACATCATGGAAAAGGATCTCAAGATCAGACAATGTATCAAATCTGTTCTGTACTTCTATGTTGAATTTGTTTTGTATTTCCTTGTCGTTACTCAGTGTACACAAATTATATTTAGTGTTTCCTGTTGTATACTTGACATTCTTTAACTGTATCCTCAATGTTCCTGTAAGTAATCTGTGGTCACTATAACTATCAGCACTGGGAACTGTTTTTGCTATTGTTAGCGCATTTCTAAATCTTCTGCTAATCAAAATGTAATCAACCTGGTTTCTAATCCTGCTATCAGGACTCTTCCGTGTCCATAATCTTCTAGGGTGTTGCTTAAACCAGGTGTTTCCTACAATCATTTCCTGCTCTTTTTCCCACTCTACAAGTCTGTATCCTCTTTCATTTCTCTCTCCTAAACCACAGTTTCCTACTGTGTATCTATCACCTTGATTTCCTACTTTTGCATTGAAGTCTCCTATTTTGATGTTTATTTCTGAATTTGTACATTTCTTTAAATCAGACTCTATGTCATTATAACATTCTTCTTCCCCTCTGCCGTGCGTCCACCTTGACGAGGTAGAGGGGCTTGCGCGTTCCAATGACCCCAAGAGCTATGCCGACGGTAGCACTGCTACTGGTAGGGTCACCCATGTCGGACAGGTCAAGGGAGAGGGACCAGACGAAGTGACGCACAAACCTGCTGCCTTGTAGGTAGACTGGGGACAGTCAAAGGCTAGGGAAAGCATCCCGAAAAGTGCTTGTCGAAATCGGATGTACTGAGCCACAAGCTTGACAAAGAAGTGCAACATAACTTTATCATTTCATGATGCCACAGATGAAAATTAATCGTTATGGTGCTAATCCCGTGAAGTCCCATCAGGCGGTGATAGTGCCGGGCCCCCTGCCTCGAGGGGGTCCACCCATGACTACTGGTGGTCACCTTCCCCTGTGCTGTGGAGTCAAGGCACAGAGGAGTAGGTTAAGAGCTATTGACCAAATACCAAGGACACTCAACATACTACAGTGGAATGCCGAAGGAGTTTATAACAAGAAAGAATCCCTCACACAGCGTCTTCATAAAGATAGAATAGATGTGGCATGCATTCAAGAGACACACCTCAATGCCAATCGCAAATTTTCAGTCAGAGGATATCAGGCCACGCGTTTCGACCGCGAAGGACATAAAGGAGGAGTTCTAATACTTACACGAAATACAATACCTTGCAGCGAAGTATCTGTGATCTCTGACAACCAAACAGAAATTATAGGTGTTGATATAATGATAAAGGACGTGAAAATAAGAATCTACAATCTGTATAGCCCAGCAGATAAGGACCTTACACTCTCAAACATGAAAATAACTGACACAAACTGCATTATTGTCGGAGACTTTAATAGCCGTTCAGAAAGATGGGGATACCCAGATAGAGGAGATGAATTGGAGGACTGGGAAATAGACTCAAATCTCCATCTACTCAACAAAGCGGATGACACACCGAGCTTCTACTCCAGAAGATGGCTTACCACTTCTACTCCAGACTTAGCTTTCTGCACAGGAGACATCCTCCACAAAATCGATCGCCATGTGCTGGACCAATTAGCAGGTAGTGACCACAGACCAATCAAGCTTGTAATGAATATGGAGTATGTTCCACAGGAGCAAAAGCCCTTGCCCCGCTGGAATTACAAACGAGCAGATTGGGACAGATTTGCCATACTAACAGACAAATATTGTGAAAACATAAATACACGATATGGCAACATAAAGCAAATGGTGGAAAGTCTAAACAGAGCGATAATACAGGCAGCCACTGAGTCCATTCCTAGAGGAGCGAGGAAAAATTACAAACCATACTGGACTGAAGAACTACAAAGTTTGGAGGACAAAGTTGAAGATGCCAGGAAGACAGCAGAGAGAGAGAACAAACAATTGAAGCGAATATATCTCTCAAAGCCATCTCAGCAAAATATAAAAGAACAGTAGATCAAACAACAAGAGATTGTTGGAGGGAAAAAACAGAAAACCTGAATTTTGACAGGGATGGAAACAAACTATGGAAACTCGTGAAAGCCATGAACAATGAAGGACCTAGAAACAAACAAATAACAATTAAACAAGGAAATGCCTTGCTTACAGGAAAAAAGGCTGCAAATGCACTAATGGAACACTAGGCAAATGCAAACCACATTGATATCACAACCGAACAGAAGAAAGCAAACAAAGACAAACAGATACATCATAGAAATACAGAGACAGCAGCAGAATATATGATGGCAAATCTAACAATGGAAGAAATGGAACAGGCAATGAATACCCTAAAACAAAGAAGAAATCACCAGGAATGGATGGAATCACAAATGAAATGCTAATAGGACTAGGCAACAAGGCAAAGAAGAAACTACTAGCAGTCCTAAATAACAGCTGGAAGAGAGGAATAGTCCCACATGTATGGAAGGAAGCTATACTAATACCAGTCCCAAAGAAAGGAAAAGACCTGAAAGAACCAAATGGCTATCGACCTATCAGTCTACTTAGTTGTGTAGGAAAATTAATGGAACGCATTATCAATGGCAGGCTAACATGGCATCTGGAAGAAAACAAACTCTTAACACCACACCAAGCAGGATTCAGAAAGTACAGATCCACTGAAGATCAAATAACCTATATAGCTCAGGAAATAGAGGATGCCTTCCAAGAGAAAAAGCACACACTAGCAGTCTGGATAGATTTAGAAAAAGCATTTGATAAAGTATGGAAGGAAGGACTGAAAGTAAAACTGCAAAACATGCATGTTTGTGGAAAAATGTATAAATGGATCAGCCACTACCTTGAGAACAGAACTGCCAGGACAAAAGTACAAGGACAAACAAGCAAAATGATGCTGCTGGAGCAAGGTGTCTCCCAAGGAGGAGTTCTTTCACCAACATTATTCCTAGCATATATAAATGACATCACAGAAAATTTTCCAGCCAGAGTACACACATCCTCCTTTGCAGATGACCTAGCCATATGGCCTCTGAAGAATATATTAGTACAGCTAACAGCAGAATACAGCAAACCCTATTAGCACTAGAGGACTGGTCAAAATCATGGCTAGTGAAGATAAGTGAGGAGAAAACAACATGCACAGTGTTCTCCCTCTCAAATAAAACTCAGCAACCTAAGCTGGTATTGAATGGAAAAATATTGCGCCATGAAGAAAATCCAAACTATCTAGGAGTCACCTTTGATCGTCGCCTGACATGGAAGACACAGGTTGAGAAAAATCGAACAAGAGCAAGGCAGAGAATGGCAATCATGAAAAAGCTTGCTGGTACAATGTGGGGAGCAGATGAGAAAGTTCTTAAGAAGTTATATACTGGACGGGTGAGGCCAGTACTGGAATATGGCATTGCAGCTTGGGCAACAGCAGCTAAGTCAAACTTTAACAAAATAAGTAGAGTCCAAAACCAAGGAATGCGAATCATAACTGGAAGCCTGAAGACAACGCCTATTAATGAACTAGAAAAGATCACTTGTTTACAACCAATGCAGGATAGAAGAGATAGCAGAGCCCAGCAACAAGCAGAAAAATTTAGAAGATTGACAGACCACCCTATGTACAACAGATTTAATGGTTTTGGAAAGGGAAGACTGAAGCGTAGCAACTTTGTAGAAACCGCAAAACGAAGGATTAGGGCAGATCCTATACTTAACATATCAACAGTCAAGCCCATACACAATGCACACAAGTTCCCAGCTTGGAGACAGCAGCAACTGCCTGAGATGATAGAAAACATTCCTGGTATTGAGAAAAAGAACACTCAGCATGAAACCGAAAGAAGAGAAATAACCCTAAACTACATAAAAGAATATTACCCAAGCAGGAATTGGACCCATGCATATACAGATGGATCAGCCAAAAATTCAATAGAGAATGGAGGAGGAGGAATTCTCCTAAATTTAAAAAATGGAGTGAAAAAAACACACTCAATGGCAACTGGAAAATTTTCAAGTAACTTCAAAGCGGAGGTAGAGGCTTTGAAAACTGCAGCAGAAATGCTCCTGATGGAGGAAAATAAAGAGAAGCAAATAGCTATCTTCACAGATGCAAAGTCAGCTGTCTCAATACTGAAGAGCAATAACAGCACAGAACTAACTGACCTAAGAGCAGCACTCCATGGTCTATGCCAGAAATCCAAAAAAGTTGTAATACAGTGGATCCCATCACATTGCAGTATACCTGGAAACGAAGAGGCTGACAGACTGACAAAAGAGGGCGGACGACTACCACAGCCTGACATAGACATAACCTATAATGAGGTAAAGAGGTTGATAAAAAGCACTTATAGAACCAAATGGGAATCAGAGCATCCAGGCCATCAGAAGGATGATGCATATTACAGACTCGACCGAAGAGAACAAGTAGCAATCTTCAGACTCCGCACAGGACATAACAGGCTGAAATACCACTTGTTCAATAAACTAAAGATAGGAGATACCGATGAATGTAATTGTGGAACTGGAAAAATGACAGCAAAACATTTGCTGCAGGATTGCCCAACGTATGCAGAACAGAGAAAGATATTTTGGCCCACACCTGCTTCATTTGAGGACAAGCTCTATGGAGATATCAACAAGCTAAAGTTGACCACAGCTTACTTTAACTACATACAGGTTGACATTTAAAGGTGCATGAAGACCCAGAAGCATGAAATGGAATATTGCTTGGATAGCAAATCCATTACGTGGAAAGTCCGAATCAAAAGCCCACTGTGTGGGCTTCATAAAAGGTGGAAAAGTGTCCTAGTGGCACAAAATGGAATATTGCTTGGATAGCAAATCCATTACGTGGAAAGTCCGAATCAAAAGCCCACTGTGTGGGCTTCATAAAAAGGTGGAAAAAGCGTCCTAGTGGCACAAAATGGAATATTGCTTGGATAGCAAATCCATTACGCGGAAAGTCCGAATCGAAAGCTCACTGTGTGGATGTCATCTGCAGACTGCATACTTCTTGTTTCCGGAAGAACAGCCTATGGTGAACGGAAGGCCCAATATACGGAAGTGAGGCTAAGCAGCCATGTGCAGGACGTGACGATTCCTTGGGTGAGCCCAGTACCAGAGCGCTATGTATCGGCTCTGCAAGTATGGAAGCCTCCTTGGATGGCGGGGAATGCCCATGGTCTGCCCCTGCCTTCCCTTGAGGGCTAACCAGGATCTGTGGCTGTTCTATATGGACCAGCTGGGATGGGGGATAACGCCACAACAGTGAGAGTCAAACGTCCGAAGAAACCCCCGGGAAGGTTAACCCGGTCAACAAATGCCCGCAGAAGTCGGATGTGTCGGCCTAACGGCGCAAGAACGCAGCTCTGCTGTAAACAGGCACAACGAAATCACGTCCGAAAAAAAAAACTCCGGATGAACGAAGAAGAAGAAGAAGAAAGCTATCACAGCAAAATATAAAAGAACAGTAAATCAAACAACAAGAGATTGGTGGAGGGGAAAAAACACAGAAAATCTGAACTTTGACAGGGATGGAAACAAACTATGGAATCTAGTGAAAGCCATGAACAATGAAGGACCTAGAAACAAATAAATAACAATTAAACAAGAAAATGCCTTGCTTAAAGGGAAAAAAAAGGCTGCAAATGCACTAATGGAACTATGCCAGAGCAAACCGCATTGATATTACAACCGAACAGAAGAAAGCAATCAAAGATAAACAGATACATCATAGTAATACAGAGACAGCAGCAGAATATATGATGGCAAATCTAACAATGGAAGAAATGGAACAGGCAATGAATACCCTAAAAAATGAAGAAATCACCAGGAAAGGATGGAATCACAAATGAAATGCTAATAGGACTAGGCACTAAAGCAAGACAAGAAACTACTAGCAGTCCTAAAGTACAGCTGGAAGAGAGGAATAGTCCCATAGGCATGGAAGGGAAATATACTAATACCAGTCCCAAAGAAAGGAAAAGACCTGGAAGAACCAGATGACTACCGACCTATCAGTTTACTTAGCTGTGTAGGAAAATTAATGGAACGGATTATCAATGGCTGGCTAGCAGGGAATCTGGAAGAAACCCAACTCTTAACACCACACCAATCAGGATTCAGAAAGTACAGATTCACTGAAGATCAAATAACATATATAGCTCAGGAAATAGAGGATGCCTTCCAGGAGAAAAAGCACACATTAGCGGTCTGGATAGATTTAGAAAAAGCATTTGATAAAGTATACAAGGAATGACTGAAAGTAAAACTGCAAAAGATGCGTGTTTGTGGGGAAATTTACAAATGTATCTGCCACTACATTGAGAACAGAACTGCCAGGACAAAAGTACAAGGACAAACCAGCAAAATGATACTGTTGGAGCAAGGTGTCCCCCCAAGGAGGGGTTCTTTCACCAACATTATTCCTAGCATATATAAATGACATCACGGAAACATTTCCAGCCAGAGTACACACATCCTCCTTTGCAGATGACCTAGCCATATGGACATTTGAAGAATAAACTAGTACAGCTAACAGGAGAATATAGCAAGCCTTATTAGCACTAGAGGACTGATCAAAATCATGTCTTGTGAAGATAAATGAGGAGAAAACAACAAGTAGTGTTCTCCCTCTCAAATAAAACTCAGCAACCTACGCTGGTATTGAATGGAAAGAATATATAAATCCAAACTATCCAGGAGTCACCTTCGATCGGCGCCTGACATAGAAGACACAGTTTGAGAATTATCGAACAAGAGCAAGACAAAGAATGGCAATCATGAAAAATCATGCTGGTACAACGTGGGGAGCAGATGAGAAAGTTCTCAAAATGTTATATACTGGACGGGTGGGGCCAGTACTGGAATATAGCATTACAGCATGGGCAACAGCAGCTAAGTCAAACTTTAACAAAATAAGTAGAGTCCAAAATCAAGGAGGGCGAATCATAGCTGGAAGCCTGAAGACAACGCCTATTAATGCACTAGAAAAGATCACTTGTTTACAACCAATGCAGGACAGAAGAGATAGTAGAGCCCAGCAACAAGCAGAAAAATTTAGAAGATTGGCAGACCGCCCTATGTATATCAGGTTTAATGGTTTTCGAAAGGGAAGACTGAAGCGTAGCAACTTTGCAGAAACTGCAAAACGAAAGATTAGGGCAGATCCTATACTTAACATATCAACAGTCAAACCCATTTACCCCCGGGAAGGTTAACCCGGTCAACAAATACCCGCAGAAGTCGGATGTGTCGGCCTAACGGCGCAAGAACGCAGCTCTGCTGTAAACAGGCACAACGCAATCACATCCGAAAAAAAAACTCCTGATGAACGAAGAAGAAGAAAAAACCCATTTACAATGCAGACAAGTTCCCAGCTTGGAGACAGCAGCAACTTTCTGAGATGATAGAAAACATTCCTTTATTGAGAAGAAGAACACTCAGAATGAAACATAAAGAATAACAATTGATCTACAAGAACATAACCCAAGTACTAACTGGACCCATGCATATACAGACGGATCAGCCAAAAATTCAATTGAGAATGCAGGAGGAGGAATTCTCATAAATTAAAAAAAAAAATTGAGTGAAAATAAAAACAGTCAGTGGCAACTGGAAAATTTGCATGTAACTTCAAAGCGGAGGTAGAGGCTTTGAAAACTGCAGCATAAATGTTCTTGATGCTCTATAATGAGGCAAAGAGGTTGATAAAAAGCACTTATAGAACCAAATGGGAATCAGAGCATCCAGGCCATCAGAAGGATGATGCATATTACAAACTCGACCGAAGAGAACAAGTAGCAATCTTCAGACTCCGCACAGGACATAACAGGCTGAAATACCACTTGTTCAATAAACTAAAGATAGGAGATACCGATGAATGTAATTGTAGAACTGGACAAATGACAGCAAAACATTTGCTGCAGGATTGCCCAACGTATGCAGAACAGAGAAAGATATTTTGGCCCACACCTGCTTCATTTGAGGACAAGCTCTATGGAGCCCATGGTCTGCTCCTGCTCTATATGGACCAGCTGGGATGGGGGATAACACCACAACAGTGAGAGTCAAACGTCCTAAGAAACCCCCGGGAAGGTTAACCCTGTCAACAAATGCCCGCAGAAGTCGGATGTGTCGGCCTAACGGCGCAAGAACGCAGCTCTGCTGTAAACAGGCACAACGCAATCACATCCAAAAAAAAAAAACAACTCCGGATGAACGAAGAAGAAGAATAACATTCTTCTACACTAACTTCACTGGATTCTCCTGTTGGGGCAATATACTTGAATACTATTTATGCTAAAAGGTCTGCCGCTTAATTTAACTAGTATAACTCTGTCTGACACGGCCCAATATCCTTGAACAGATTGTTATGTTTACCGGTCCAAAATAATTGCTACCCCCCTTTGTCTATTTTCTCCTCCATAATAAATAATCTTAACATTTTCATCTATCTTGATGCCTGCTCCTGTCCATCTCCTTTTGCACATCCCTAAAATATTAATTTTCTCTCTTTCCATTTCTTGTTTGATGTTATCTAATTTTTCGTCATCGTTTAACGTCCTAACATTCCATGTTGCTAATTTTAATATCTCTGTCCTTGAATTGCGATGATCTGTTGTTAAGCGAATCATAATGAACTAGGCACGTTTAAAGAAGGTAGTTTGCTGTTGCTTTCCTTCTATGGCAGTGACCATACTGGTCGGAGACGCCGGCCATTGTCTCGTGAAAGAGATCTTCTGCTTACCGTCGCGAAACTTGAGACCATAACCAACAACTATCTGTCGTCTGCCCTCATAATTTCATCTATCACCTTCCTTCCGTGGCCTTCTTTTGAACACTTCCAATAAACGAATACAAAATAACACCACATAATCCACAGGAAAACACTAAAACAGCGTCGTCCCGAAGAATGAACGCGTCAAGTCGTCGCCATTTTTACCGGACATCCATACAAAAGAACAGGCACCTCAACACTCTTTTTCTCGTTTCAATTGACATCTTTTTATTGGTCACTAGCTGACCCGGCCCGGCTTCGCCCAGGCCCTGGAGGGGATCTATCTATCTATCAGTCTGTCTGTCTGCTTGTTTGTCTGTCTGTCTGGCTGACCCGGCCCGGCTTCACCCAGTCCCTGGTGGGGAGCATCTCATTTAATTCATATACGTAGTCATATAAGCTCTCCCGTTCCCGACTATCTGTCTGTCTATCTGTCTGTCTGTCTGTCTGTCTGACCCGGCCCGGCTTCACCCAGTCCCTGGTGGGGAGCATCTCATTTAATTCATATACGTAGTCATATAAGCTCTCCCGTTCCCGACTGTCTGTCTGTCTATCTGTCTGTCTGTCTGACCCGGCCCGGCTTCACCCAGTCCCTGGTGGGGAGCATGTCATTTAATTCATATAAGTAGTCAAATAAGCTTCCGTTCCCGACTATCTGTCTGTCTGTCTATCTATCTGACCCGGCGTGGTTTCGCCCAGCTCCTGGCGCACAGTAACTTAAAAGAATGTCCTTCCACACACCATTCATTATTTTTAATGAAAACTGTTTTTAATCACCGACATGACAGTTGATAAGTTCTTTAAGCAGAAAAAGATGGGTTACAATGTTATGCATTATGCATTATTTTTATGAAAACTTTGAAAATGCCTTAAAGATTATATCATTATTTATTATAACTCATATGCCTAAAAATAACTATAGACAAAGAGTTTAACAATAGTGCAAGTAAGTCCAACAATATGACTATAAAGTATATAGAAATGTTATTAAAAGTTATGCCCCTTGAAATAACTTTTCTAGAGTGAAGTCCCCCTGCTATATATAAATTATATAATGAAAATGAAAAAGTAAATGTTATTAAATAAGTAGAAGATTTTACACTAAGAAACTATTATAGTCGGTTGCACAGGAATGAAAGGAAGACGTGTATAAAATTTCATCTCAATCGGATGTACCGTTATCGAACGCATCCAATACAAACAAACAAACAAACAAAGCCACATACACTCTGTTTTATAGATATAGATTATGTGTTTAAAAAACATCTTGCTAAAGGCTACTTTCGCCGTGGTTATTCTTGTTCTAATATCTTCAAGGCATCTTCCATCTGATATTATGATTGTTCCGAGATAATTGTACCGATTCATTTGTTGAAGAATATTCCCATTTACTTGTATATTACATTGTAGTATTTCGTTCTTCCTAGTGACGACCATAATCTGTGTCTGTTTACAATTTAATTCTAACCCCAGTTGTTCACTGTGTGTAACAACCGCATTTACTAATTATTGCAGATCCTGCTCATTGTCTGCAATCAATACTGTATCATCTGCATATCTAATGTTATTGATGTTTCGTCCTCCAATGCTGATTCCAATATATTATTATTCCAATATGGTTATATCTTCTATATTTCTGAAAATATTTTCACTGTATAGGGAAACAAGATCTGGAGACATTACACATCCCTGCCTAACACCTCTCTTAATAGGCTGATATGTCCCACTTCATTATCAATCCTTATGGCAGCTTGTTGTTTCCGATATATGTTTCTTATAAGGTTACTGTCTTTCCCATCAATTTGTATATATATAACCTTATAAACCATATCACTAAGCTTCTACTCAGAATCATAATGAGAAGAACCAAAAAGAAAAGAAAAATGGAAATTAGTGAAGAACAGTATGGATTTGTGGAAGGAAAGGGCACAAACAATGCAATTTATACATTGCGGACACTAATAGAAAAGTCAATAGAGAAACAGAGGGACATATATTTGTGCTTCATAGATTATACTAAGGCATTTGATAAAGTGAAACATGATGAACTGATTAAAATGTTGGAAGATATCAACACTGATGGAAAAGATTTAAGAATAATAAAGAATATTTACTGGAACCAAGTAGCAGCAATTAAAATGGGAAATAAAGAGGGTAGTTACGAACAGATAAAGCTAGGAGTACGACAAGGGTGTGTCTTGTCACCAGATCTTTTCTCCCTGTATAGCGAAGTAATAATGAGAGAGATCAAAGAGATGCCAGGAATACTAGTTGGAGGTTATAATATAAATAATATACGCTATGCAGATGACACAGTATTGGTGGCGGATAATTCAACAGACCTACAACAATTATTAGACGTTGTAGTAACAGAGAGTGCAAGGAAAGGACTCAACTTGAATATCAAGAAAACAGTAACAATGGTAATATCAAAGAAAATGGTGACACCAAAATGTGACATAGAAATAGAAGGGAAAATCCTTAACCAAGTTGATAATTTTAGATACCTAGGGGCATTTATAACATCAGATGGAAGATGTACAACAGAGATTAGGAGCAGAATAGGGCAGGCAAAAGCCGCATTTCATAAAATGAAGAGTATCTTATGCAATAAGTCACTGTCACTGAATGTAAGAAAGAGAGTGCTGAAATGCTATGTAGAACCAGTTTTGCTGTATGGCAGTGAATCTTGGAATGTAAATGAACAAATTAAGAAGAAATTAGAAGCAACAGAGATGTGGTTCCTGAGACGAATGTTGCGAATTCCTTGGACTGCCAGAGTAACTAACGACGACTGCCTGAAACAGGCTAATGAACTAGAACATTATATACAACAATAAGACAGAGACAAACAGCTTTCCTCGGTCATGTGATGAGAAGAGAGGCATTGGAGAACATTGTAACAACTGGAAAGATCGAGGGGAAGAGAGGCAGAGGTAGACCAAGAGAAGTGATGCTGGATGGATTGAGACGGTGGCATGGAGGAATATCAGCAGCAGAGTTGATCCAGAAAACCAAAGACCGAGATCTATGGAGAGCCATGAACGCCTACGCCAGCCGGCACGGCACTTGATGATGATATATATATATATATATATATATATATATATATATATATATATATATATATATATATATATATATATATATATATGTATATATCTATATATCTATAAAACAGAGTGTATGTGACTTTGTTTGTTTGTTTGTGTGTATTGGATGCGTTCGATAACGGTACATCCGATTGAGATGAAATATTCTTCACGTCTTCCTTTCATTCCTGTGCAACCGACTATAATAGTTTCTTAGTATAAAATCTTCTACTTATTTAATAACATTTACTTTTTCATTTTTCATTATATAATGTCTATATAGCAGGGGGACTTCACTCTAGAAAAGTTATTTCAAGGGGCATAACTTTTAATAACATTTCTATATACTTTATAGTCATATTGTTGGACTTACTTGCACTATTGTTAAACTCTTTGTCTATAGTTATTTTTAGGCATATGAGTTATAATAAATAATGATATAATCTTTAAGGCATTTTCAAAGTTTTCATAAAAATAATGCATAATGCATAACATTGTAACCCATCTTTTTCTGCTTAAAGAACTTATCAACTGTCATGTCGGTGATTAAAAACAGTTTTCATTAAAAATAATGAATGGTGTGTGGAAGGACATTCTTTTAAGTTACTGTGCGCCAGGAGCTGGGCGAAACCACGCCGGGTCAGATAGATAGACAGACAGATAGTCGGGAACGGAAGCTTATTTGACTACTTATATGAATTAAATGACATGCTCCCCACCAGGGACTGGGTGAAGCCGGGCCGGGTCAGACAGACAGACAGATAGACAGACAGACAGTCGGGAACGGGAGAGCTTATATGACTACGTATATGAATTAAATGAGATGCTCCCCACCAGGGACTGGGTGAAGCCGGGCCGGGTCAGCCAGACAGACAGACAGACAGACAAACAAGCAGACAGACAGACTGATAGATAGATAGATCCCCTCCAGGGCCTGGGCGAAGCCGGGCCGGGTCAGCTAGTATATATATATATATATATATTGCAGACAATGTTCAAATCATGACACACACAAAACTGTCTCTTGGAAGAACCATGTTAATAAAAAATATATAGAAAGTCCTTTCTCTGGAACCCACAGAATGAGAAAAAACTATTGGTGGACCTAAAATACCCGGGGAAGATATGGGGCGTTGATGGACAGCTACAGGAGATGGCCAAAGATAAATAGGTTTAGTGTGAGCTGTATTATGGCCTATGCTCCATTGTATGACAAAAGGCAGAAGAGGAAAAGGAAGGGGAAAAAGAAGAAGAAGAAAAAGAAAAAGAAGGATGGGAATAACAAGAAAAAGATTGTTCAAATAGCAATGCTAATCATAATGCATAGCACACAACTGTGTAATGAAACTCAAAGAGATCATCATTATCATGTTCAGTCTCCGCACAGAATGTCGATTGTAATTAGTCTTAAATATCCTCTTTCCTCTATCTTCACAGATGGAAAAAAACAAAAACATAAAAACTGTTGATTCGCTTAAGTATCTCCTTCATTCATTGCAAATTTCAAAATTTCCTGGCACTCTCTTCGTTGATAATCATAGTTTTTGTTTTCTTTCTATTTATGTCGCAGTCGTTTTCATTGCTGTAATTTTGTACTTAATTTATTCATTCTCGGAGATTCGTTTATCTGAATTGCTTTTGTGGTAACTTCCACCATTTTAAGTCCCGGTAGTTCTTTCTGTGTCAACGTATTCTCTGTTAAAGTATTGGGCATGTATGGGCAGTGGCCGACTGGCCAGGTGTCAGCTTGCTCGGTGGGACATGGGCCCTTTGGACCTTTGTTTGTTTTATTGTCAGTGCAATATATTCCCCACATCCGTCACGACACGCTACTACATCTCCCAGCGTTGTAATAAGTATCTAAACAATACGTCAGTTTGTGCTTTCACGGCAACTATTGTGCATTCTGTTTTGCCAGCGTTCAGTGGCAATTCATTTCTCTTGATCTCCTTGAACAACCTGCCTAGTAGAATGGTTTCCATTTTATTTCTTGTTTGAGGATCTGTTCTTCAATGGAATTTTCAATACGTTTATTGAATTACTGCCGCGCTCTTCTATTTGTTTTTGTGTGTCATCTAATAATGTAACAAAAACAAAACAACAACAATAAATTCACCAAGTAAACAATTTGCAAATATGCATAACGAGAAGATTTAACTTGAGAAGTGACAAAATAAATGCAAGATATTGTTCATTAGCATTTTAGCAAATGCTCTTAATAATATTGCTCGCTTATTTAGAAACTCGTGGAAGTGGAACTGAAAAAATAATTTTAAAAAGCGTTTTGATTTTAAACAGTTCCTTAGAGTATTAACATGTTAGGGCAGTGATAGCATAATTACGTTAATGGAATTGAAATACTGACAAATGTGAATGACGATGTGATTGGCGGCTCGGGACTGTAGACCGCGAGTTAGGCCACTTTAATTATATATGGGGTTTTCAACACATTTGTTCCATCTGTTTCAGTCATTAGATCATGATCAACAATGATCATGATCAACGATGAAACATCTAAACTGGTTTCATGTGCTAAAGGGAGAAAGTCAGTGCTGCATTCTCTCTCCATACCTATTCATTATATTCATTATTGGTTGGATTTCGCAGTTACAGTTTTCTACAGGAATCAACGGAAAGCAGAACCTCGACTTTCGCCTCTTACGATATTCATGAAATGTGAAACTTTAACTAAGAAATCAAGAATCATCATAATTATACTCTAGATATTCCAACACGTGCTCTATACAATTGACAATATATGTTGATAAGCAGAGAGTGAAGAATAATATTTGTGGACGACCAATTGTTAATAGCAAAATATGAAGAGAGCCTTCAAAGCCATCTAAGTCAAGTCAGTTCTAAGTGTGAAAAATACAACGTGGAAATAAGTATGCAACAGAGACAATGCTGATAGGCAGACGGTCAGAAAACATGTCAATAAAAATAAAACAAACCAGCTAATTTAAATATATAGGGTTAATTTTCACTTCAGATGGGGACATGGGTAGAAAAATCAACGCACGTTGTGCAAAGGCAAATCAGGAATTGGGACAAGTGTCACGTAGAAAGATACCTATAAGTAGATACTGATGGAAATCTCATAAGACGTATTCTTAGCCGACATTATGCTACCGATGTCAAACATGAACGCTGACTGCAAATATCTCATCTCATCTCATCATGTTCCCCTTGTACCTTGCGGTGTCGAGGTGAAGTATAAACTTCGTGAGAGTGCCCGGTTATGGGCTTCGTATATCGACATTCCCATGGATTCTGTTATTCCCTCAGTCCAACGTTTACGTGGTCGGCCTCTTCCTCTGTTTCCATCTGGTCTGTACATCATTGCTTGTTGTGGCATGCTGTTGACTGGTAGCCTACTTGCATGGCCAAACCATTTGACTTGCTGCTTTCTAATAAAATCTAGAGCAGCTTTAACCCCTACTTTAGTCCTGATTTCTTCATTTCTGATCTTATCTCTTCTTGATACGTTGAGTATTCTTCTCAGAAACCTCATTTCTGTTGTTGTGATTTTTCTTTTCTCTTTTTCTGTCATTGTCCAGGTTTGGCATTGGTAGCAGAGAGTTGGTAGGAAGATTGTGTTGTAAAGTGCTTTCTTAGTAGTTATTGATACATGTTTGTTCTTTAGTATTGGTGCCATTTGTCCAATGAGTTGATTTGCCTTATTGCACCTATTTTCGATCTCGTCTTCTGATCTGCCATTTGATGATATTATACTTCCTAGGTACTTGAAGCTCTTTACTTGTTTCAAGGGATGTTCGTTTAGGTGAATTGTTGCTGTTTGTTCTTCTTTAGACTGCAAATAATGAGCACAAAATCATCACAACAGAGATAAAATACCTTAGACGAGCCGCGGGATTAACTGTGAGTTAAGAACTGTGAGTAATAGAAGTAGAAATGAGGAAATTAAAAGATGACTATATCTGAGACCAGACATGCACTTCATGAAAGAACAACAGATTAAATAGTTTGCCACCTAACAACATGTGTTGACCATATCTTCATTAACAATGTCTTCTAAATCTCTCCCCAAGGCAAGTACTTATGATGTGTGGTTACAAGTGATTTCTAAACCCATAAGCTTTCTGAAGATAAGGACACTTCTTACCTTGCTGTGTGAAATGTACAGATCTCACTATCCTGTTACTTCTCACCTTCTCAATCTGTTTGAACCTTGTGTAATCCACATATATCGCACAGGTCTAAACAGAGCACAGTGAGGAAATATGGTAGGGAGAAAACAACATCACCCTTTGTATATATTTGATGTATATCTCCTCTCATTGAACCCAATTTGTGTTGTTGCTATTAACAAAACTATAGACCCACTGTCATGGATTTGTTAGTTTCAATTTGAGGGTCCCAGTCCAAGTAATGACAGGAGAATTGTAATTTAATCCCAATTGAGACAACACCAAAGAAGTTGCCATGTTTACAGACTGTGTGAGCGGAACGGATCAAGCCTGAATTTTTTTTATTGCAGTCTGATGCTAATATATTCAGAGAGAACTGTTGATTGACCCACACCAGCGTTAAATAAATATGAAGTCAACCACTCCAGATATCAAACAGTGCAGTCGGTGAATAATGGGAATCTTCTTGGAGGAAAATAAGGACAGGAGAGTCAAATCATGACCACATTGTTTCCTGGCGTCTCTGAGACATTTATTGTGGTTTCCATAGATCTGTAATATGTCTTTTCTACTTCTTGGTTAGGTTAATTCTAATATATTCATAGTTTATTTCTGTCCCCAGATGATGTGTTCGGTTCCTCAGGTTTATTTGCAGTTATGCCATGTTACGATTGTTCTTAAGGGACCTTGGAATTACCATGCATAGACTTTAGCAAGGAGTTTAGAACCTCTGTAAAAGGCTATGGAGGGTTAGATGACGTGAACATTCACAGTCGTCGCAGACGATGGCTGTTCTCTGTATATAGTGGCATCAAACCCCCTAGGCATTTGTTAAGCTTTGAGCCTGTATTTTCTTTATATGCCACATATCGAAATATACCATCATCCTCTGATAAATATAGACTGACAGGAGTTTCACTTATGAGTAAAATAAGAAGGCCATCCCTGTTCTTTTGAAATTTTCTAATTATTACTCTCTTCCTAAAAAAAAGCATGTCATTTACTGCCAATATAGTACCTTGCGGTGTATTGCAGTGGGATCATTGAGCCTGAGGAATTAAGGCCGCCTGTCTAGTGCAGTCGCCGCGAACTGTGCAGGTTAGGATTTCTTTTTCCCCCCGACATAAAAAAATCCCACACCTTACCGAGGGATCGAACCTGGGTCTTCCGAAGGAGAGTCTGGCCGTCTAGCCACTCGACCAGTCGCTCCTCTGCTATAATAACATTTCACGTTCATTTAG
Organism: Cepaea nemoralis; assembly: GCA_014155875.1. Taxonomy (NCBI): domain Eukaryota; kingdom Metazoa; phylum Mollusca; class Gastropoda; order Stylommatophora; family Helicidae; genus Cepaea; species Cepaea nemoralis. The sequence goes on from JACEFZ010006789.1 coordinate 271,281, forward strand.
TGTAGAGAAAGCACACATATAAATGCAGGACATAGACAATTATATTAGTCAACACCAGCTCCATTTGAAGGCAAACACTTTCAAGATGTCAGCAAACTCGTGTTAACTGCTGCATTCCTTGGATTTGTTCGCATTGAAGCCGTACAAAGAAAAACAAGGACACTATTCCAATAATACGAATATTCTACTTATTCACCCTCGTCATGATAATTCGCAGGAGGATATTGCTAGCATGATGTATTAGTGTAATTTTGAGAGGGGTCTAGATTGTTCTCTTCTTTGTTACATTCTGCTTCTGGTAGTCTCGTCTCGTTGGATGTTCACAATCTTTTTGTGCTAAGATGTAACCAATATGGTTCCTGCAATTACCATCGGATGTTGTCGGAGTGTTATACCTTCTTGGAGGTTGTCTAAACAGGGTGTTCGTGATTTAAAGACAAAATTCCATTAATTTGCTCTCATGAATCTCTCTTTTCTGTGTCGTATACCGACCGGGCCTCGTACCTTTTCTTATTTTTATGTTCTTTCAACTCCAATGTTTGTGTTGAAATCTTTTATCCCATGATTATCATGAGGTCTGTTTCTGCTCACTTCTTGTGTCACTTGTAAACTACTTGACGAAAGATTATTTGCATAATGATTAGAGCATTTGCGGAGCAAAACATTTAATTCTGGATCAATCCCCAGCAATGAGAGGATATTTTCTAATCACGGCTGTGTTGCTGATGGAGTATCATAAAGAGAGTACCGGGCATTTGCAATCATAAAGAGAGTACCGGATATTTTCAAAATTAGCTGGAACTTACCCAGAAAAGAGGGACAACCTGAAAGTGAGAAGTTCATCTAAGCTCATTTTATTAAGGCATCGATTGTGTGAAGTTCACACCCAATGGTAGTATCTGCTATGTTATCACCTTTACAATTGTTAGAGCGATTTTATAAGTATTTAAGGTACCGCGTGAATAAAGTGCTGGGCAGAGCTTTCTATATTTCAGCAGCACATATTGTGAGCCTGTTTTATGAGGCTGGATTTGTCTCAGCGCCGTATGTTTAATAATAATGACCCGAAGCAGGAGCCCACTATGGGCCTATGATGCCGATCAACCTGCAGTGATGCAGTCAGATTCGACTACCACCATTTATAATATGTCGACTAGTTCCTTACTTAGTTCTGATTGGCTGACACTGAAGCAAACAGTAAAGCTATGAATAGATGACTACATTATCTCCGTAGTCCAAGAGTCATCTAAAACGGCTTTCGATAGAGTTAGCTACAGATGCACACAATTTAATGTGGCATGTGAGGGCTCGGAGTTAAACCAGGATTGATGACAACACTAAAGCAATGGTCTCTCCTTAAGTTTGTGCAAATCAAACACGCTTCTGGGCTCGGAAAGCTTTACTTAAACACTCCTAAAACTGTGGAGGGAAGTAACATTTAACATGACAAATGTTAGTCTTTTGTAACAAGATGTGTTTACAAACTATGGTATGTTTCTTACGTTGTGTCTAATCAAATCACTCATGTGTGCTTGTCCTGTGGGGGTGCTTGTACTTATATGTCTGTGGATATATTACATAACTTACCCATCTATGCGTGTCAACTTATGTCAATCTAAATCATATTAAGAAGGGGAGAATGCGGAATCGTTAGGAGATTTCTAGTGGTGATGTTAGGTTAGGAGCTAGGTCGCACTAGGATTCGACTTTTGAGCTCGTGGTTCGCCAAGTGAGGGAAAGGCTAGTCATTTATTCCTCCGTGCATTCAGGCCTACACAATGTTATGGTCCTAAAGCTTCACAGATCCATAGTGGGTTCGTCTACAGAACGTATTGTTTGTTTCTTTTTAAATTTTAAGGTTTTCAAATCAAAAGTTTTTCCATACTTTCTTTATGAATTGTTTTCCCCAGCCTGTGTCCTTGTGCAGGATGTTACTGTCATCGAGTTGTTTCTTGGCCATGTCTGAATATCCGTCAAATTATTCCTGGTTGTCCTATTTACTTTTTGGGAGTTGAATTGTGCTAACAATCCACACCACTGCATTCAGTACATTCCCATGTGCGCCCTTCCCCTCGTTCAACAACCAGCGGAGAGTCACACACTACTAATCGTTCCCACCGCTATCTGATTGAAAGTTCTCCTGGTCTTGCCTCTCAGTTTTGAGATTCTTCCAGAACACTTGCCGGTCCCCGCAAATTCATTATTTCCACATGCGGGTTCTCAATCTGTTTCCCCGCCATCTCCACCTGGTCACTCAGGCGCTCGACAACCAATCTCTTGTCCATATGTAATCTGTCAGCCTATCAACCTGTTGATTCCCCAGCATTCCAGCATGGCCAGGGCAAAAAAAAATCTATACAATTCTCACCAACTGTGACCTCTGAAGGAGGATAGCCATTCCAAACGAAACATTCCTTTCTTCATCTTACTAAGCATACTCCTTGTGTCCATAATGCAGTGAGTATTACAGTAGTCTCGTCTAACCAACGGTATGCCGCTGATATTGCTTCCACCTCCATTCTCATGATGGAGGTCGTTCCGGGACTGCTCCAGTAAGTACAGATTTGGACAATTCAGACAGTCTTGGACCACTCAGTCTTGACAAATAAAACATATTATTGGTGCCTACTTGCTTTAAAATGCCTCAGCTCTAAGTATATTTGCATGCAATAAGCTAAAAGGCAAGAGAATCTACTCCATTGCACCGGGATTTATGCCATGTTGCTCGGTCTCTCTCTGGAGAGCAGCTAACCTCCCGATAAAAGCGCAGCACACAGCAGGAACTCCGTGGCTCCAGCGATGACCGCCAAGGGGGATAAAGAAAACTTATAGTCGCGAACCGAATGACGGATAGTCAAACCACAACTTCCTGAGAACGATGCAGACGACTTAACCACTACGCATCGACAACCTCTGGACCTAGAATTCAGTAGAGCGTGTACAAGCACAGATGTTCAAACAACTTGTCTTACACGGTGAATATTATGTCGGGCACCACTGTAATGTGCCGGTCTCCGTTTACGGACGCGGTTCGTGATCCCGTATACCCGAGTTGGAAACACAGCTGCGCGCGATTTGGCAGCAGGCCGCGTTGCACTGGTTTATTTAAGTAAATGATATGGGTGCCGGTCGTTCAGAAAGCAATAGCAAACTACAGAACGTAAACTTGCCAAGACATCAACAATATCAAAGTATGCTAGTGTTGAGTAAAAAGGTCAAGTAAAGGATATGCAACTAACTTTTAACTTATCCTTGTAATGTGAACCAAGGAAGCGAAGTAGCTTGCTATCCGGCCCAGTGGTCATGTTTTGGAATCCCTGCTGGGTTGTGTTTTACATGTTAACCTGGATTCAGAAGTCGATCCTAACTGGGTATCTGGAAACTACCTGGCAAGTAAAGACTGCTGCTATTATCTTGATCACGTCACCCATGGAATGCTTCTAGCCTAAAATATTGGGCTATTTATGTAACTATACTTTTTAAAAACAAATATATTTCCTGTGGCAACCTATGGCTGTGAGTTATAGAGTATTTCGCAATTCATTAAAGAAGAAAAACAGAGCTTTTGACATTAAAAATACCGACCTTCTACACGACCTGAACATCCGAGAAAACAGGCTCATGCAGCCCGCCTTGGATACTGAACTACTTTGGTCATATGAAGTATAAAATTGGTTTGGAAAGAGCCGTGATAGGGAGGTATGGTTTCTGGAAGCAGAGGTAAGGGTCCTCCAGCACGAAGACATTTTGGATAAGATAATGCCTACGGCAGGAGAACTGGTAGGGGATCGACCATCTGTTCTGTTGGCCTTAAGATGAGCTTCGTTCAGGAAACAACTTGCAGTGAGATGGTAATGATGTAATCAGAAGATGCGGAATAGAGATATTATCCTTGTGAAGGAAAACTACTGGCATTGAGAGGCAGAGGAAAACAGAGACATATGTTTGTGTACAGCTTGAACAATGGACGGCAAGAACATAATAATAATAATAATAATAATAATAATAATAATAATAATAATAATAATAATAAATAAATAAATAAATAAATAAATAAATAAATAATCATAATAAAAGCAAAACCAAATTCGTCAATAATATGAGATGACAGAAAAGATGTGATCGCCTACTTTTCTCCAAGCCAGACAGCGATAAAAGATAACGAAGGCGAAGAAGAAGAAGAAGAAGAAGACGACGAAGAAGAAGAAGAAGAAGAAAAAGAAGAAGAAGAAGAAGAAGAAGAAGAAGAAGAAGAAGAAGAAGAAGAAGAAGAATAGTGAGTGAAAGCAAACAAAACAAACAAATGCAACCAGTACAAGCACAGAGAAAACAAGCGCAGAGATGTTGGAATGGAAGTCTGCAGTAATATACGCGTGTCACACATATCACTAACTCCGTAGCTCCAGCGACGACTCCCCGGAGTCTCCGAGAAAACTGCACTCGCTGACTGAACGAGGTAGGCCGGAATCGAACCCACAACCTTCGGAGCTAGAGGTAGGCGATGTAAGCACTTCGTCACGGAGACTGCCTGGTTAACAAATACATCAGTAAAGCGCAACGAGCGGTAGAAAAGTATGAAGTGAAGAATACGGTACTTTACAAGAACATTATTATTTACATCAATACTCACTTGTCTAGAGATGTGAAGTTGTGCTTCAATATAAAATGGTGTTGGAATAATGACGAACTGCCTGCCAGTGCACCAGTAGTGATAGTTGAAGGTGTTGTCAGAAAATACCTAGACTAACAACAGGACTGTCTAATTTCTTGTCAGCGGATACGCCAACCATTCAATACCTTGCTCCTTTGTTCGGATTGACTGGCTTATATTCTTTCTAAACACTGAAGATGTTTACTAGGATAAGTGGCATTTTCAAAACAGTGAATGAAAATAACAAATATTCGTGTCAGCTGTTTCAGGTCCAAGTGTTATAATTACGTAATCAATATTTACTTAACCTCTCATGACCGACGTTTACAGAATATGGCGCTGTGATATTTACAAGCTCTGAATAATAAGCAACCTATTCCTTCTGAGTGTGAAGTACTGCCCTAACATATGCACCACTGACATCTCTATCAGTGTGTGCAAGGCGGCCAGGCTTCTTATACTCGCGGCTCGACGTTGGGCTGGCTCACGCGCCGCTGGAAAAAAAAAGAAGAAAACTACCGCACTCTGTTGTCTATAAACTTAAGAGTGACGCTTTCAGTCGGGTAGGTAATCACGTGATAGTGATCTCACACTTAGTGTTTTAATGAATGAATCTCCACAAAACGGAGAGCGAAAATCGTTCTTCTTCACATTCAACGGTTGGATTCGTTTATGTAAAGTGAGATCTAGAAAGATAAGCGGTCCGTATTTGAAGCGTATTCTTATTATCAAAGTATGTAAAGAGAGAGGGATAGTGCCTTACGGTGAGTGGCAGCCATATCCCAAGGGATAGACCAGGATCATATTTGGTTCCCATCTCTTTACCTAGCTCATGTATGGCTCCACGAATACCGCTTGTGTACGGCGGTGGCCACACCACGGGCAGCAGTCTTGGCTGACTGGCTAAACTACATGAGTGAAGTAGGGATAATATCCTACTAAGGGAATGTCCATCCCTAGTACACAAATACTGGGTCGGTGGAGAAGGCGGATGAATCTAAATAAATCAACGGCTTCGAAAGCGAAACAGCAGAGTGTGTGGCACACATGAGGCGTGTTCAGGACACGATAGTGAACATGGCTGGCCATCGTGGAAGAGATTGGGACCTCACCATGTAATATCCCAAAGACAGTAATGGTAATTCAACAACAAGAAAAAAGCGATACGGGTAATTCTTGGACCCCTGCAGTTGAACCTGTTGTAAATATTCGCAGGGAAGAGACAACTTCTATAGTGAATAAGGAAGTGCATAATGATGAATGCATCCCAAATTCTTTTGAAAGGGTGCATTCTGACAAAATCTATCTGAAAAGTAGAAGGAGAAGTCTGAGAATTGGTACGTGGGACGTACGCACCTTATATCAAGCAGGGAAGTTTGATAACCTTATTGCAGAGGCAAAAAACATGAATTTAGATATCTTAGGCGTAGAACGTAGGACAGCTAGAAGAACACTATGAAGACCTACAACAAACACTGAAAGTTGTACAAAAACAAGGCATTCATCAGAGGTCCCAATTGTCATCGGAGACATGAACGCACAAGTTGGAAAAAATAAATATATGCAGATAGAAGGGCAATATGGTATGGGAAACAGAAAGGACAGAGGTGACCGGCTGATACAGTTCTTTGAAGAAAACAATCTTATTGTTTGCAACACATTTTTCCAACATAACCCTAGGAAACTGTATACATGGAAAAGCCCTGGAGATAGAACAAGAAACCAAATTGACTACATTATGATTAGAAATAAATTTAAAAACAATGTTAAAAATGCCAAAACATACCCTGGTGCTAATATCAACTCTGACCATAATCCTGTAGTTTTAAAATTACAAATAAAACTTAAAAACCCAGAAATAAGGAAATCGAAGACACCTCAATTAGATATATCGGCATTGAAACAACCAGAAATAAGTCAACTATACCTAGTTGAAGTTAAAAATAGATATATAGGCTAATCATTGAAAGTATGGAACTATATCGACGTGGAAATCCCGTGGATACATTTAATACACAATGGGAAAGTGTAAAAACCATTATTCAAATTGCAAATACCACCTTGCCAGTGAAGATTAATAAGAAAAAACAATTAGGATAACCGATGAAATCTTGAGTAAAATGTCTCAAAGAAAGACAGCAAAGAACACTCCAGAGTATATAGTAATAGATGTAGCCGAGGAGAAAAGACAAGGGAAAGACTGATGTTTCCTTTGCTACGGTGCTAAGAGGTAGAAAGTAACTCTGACTTCGTTATGGTCAAAGAAGAAAAGGAGTAAAAAGAGAGAGAACCTCACACGGCCCTCAACCGACAAAAAAGGATGATAGTAATTAGATAAGAAGGGGTGAGATCTTGGCCAGGGGCCTCAACTCAGGACATTAACTCTTATATTTGAGGCCCAGACAGTTAATTAACGTGTTAGACTGTGGTATAAATACTGGTTGTAAAAACTAAAAGAGACTAAACAAACAAATCAAGAATAGTACAAAAAGCTCTTTTATTTATCAACTACTACAACTTCTGTGACAATTTATGTTCAAGTACATTAAATAGTACACTGAGGCTCGATAACTGATACAACAGACAACTGCATATATCAAACATCAACCAAGGGTGGCCCCTATCCAGTCACCAGACCTAAGACAACCGGGTACACCAAGTACCACAACACAGGTGTTCCAAACACTAGCTGAGTAGAATGACACAATAAAGACTTTGACACCGACAACAATAAAGCACAACAAAACATAAGTTCTTCTTCTTCAGCGTTCCGAGCCATTGAGGTTCTTTGCTGCAAATACAATCCGTCTCCATTCGTCTCTCTGGTGGACCTTCTCTTGCCAGTCGTTGATTCCAAGTGCTTGTAGGTCTGTATATGTATTATCTCTCCACCGCCTTCTTGGTCTACCTCGGGGTCTACGGTCATTTATTTCCTGAGTGTAAGCGAGTTTTGTTTCCCTATTATCTTCCATTCTTTCTATATGCCCCAGCCATTGTAGTCTATTAGCTTTCATGATACCAGTGATTAGCGGGGACTTAAACAGATCATAAATGTCTTTGTTACTTCTTCTTTTCCACTCTTCACTTTGTGTATCCCTTATGGGTCCAAAGATGCGTCTTAAAATTTTGTTCTCAAAGGTTTGTAACAAGGCTTCGTCTCCTTTCGTTGTACTCCAGGTTTCAGAGCCATACAGCACAACTGGTCTGATCAGTGTTTTGTATATTGTGATTTTGGTGTTACGAGATAGCGCCTTTGATTTTAGTAGATGTTGTAGTGCATAGTATATCTTATTTCCAGAGTTGATTCTAGTTTGTATTTCTTCCCTTATGATGTTGGAGCAGTTGAAGATTGTACCCAGGTATTTGTATGTTTCCGTTCTTTTAATGGTCATATTATCTATTTGTATGTGGCCAGAGTTTTTAGCCATTCCGTCTCTTGAAATTACCATATATTCTGTCTTATCTTGGTTGATAACCAGCCCCATCTGTTGGGCTTTTTCCTTTAAGTGAGTCAATATTTCCAATGTCTTTTGTTCACTTTGCCCTATAATATCTATATCATCTGCATAACCAAGCAGCTTGGATGTTCCTCCAATATCACATTCCTCCTTTACCTTCCTTACAACTTTCTCTAGAGCTAGATTGAAGAGTAGCGGCGATAGTGCATCACCCTGTTTCAAGCCAGATGTTATTTGGAAGGGGTCTGATTTCCTGCCTTTATATGTTACTATATTATAAGTATCTTCCATGCATAGTCTGGTCATGTTGATTAACTTCCTTGGTATTCCAAATTCCTGCATAGCATTCCATAGACTATTCCTATGGACACTATCATAAGCCTTTTTAAAATCTACAAAAATGTTATGGAGATCTCTTTTATATTCCCAATTTTTCTCGGCTATTTGTCGTAAGATAAATATCTGATCTATTGTTGATCTGTTTTGTCTAAAACCCGCCTGGTAGTCACCTAATATGTCTTCTGAATATGGTTTTAGTCTATTTAGTAATACTGCGGATAGTATCTTATAGCTTGTGGACAGTAGTGATATTCCTCTATAATTTCCACATTGGAACTTGTCTCCTTTCTTAAAGATAGGTATCAATAATGACTCTTTCCAGTCATGGGGTAATTCTTCTGTCCTCCAGATTTTTATTATTAGTTCGTATAGCTTTAGATGTAATGCATGGCCACCTGCCTTTATAAATTCAGCAGCAATTCCATCAGTCCCAGTTGCCTTATTGTTTTTAAGTCGTGTGATTACATATAGGATTTCTTCAAATGTAGGTTCTTCAATTTGTGGTTCGCATGTTAGAACCTCTTCCTGTGGGAAAATGTTACTTGGAGCTTCACAATTTAGAAATTCAACAAAATATTCTTTCCATGTGTTGCACATTTCCTCATTTGTATTTATCATATTCCCATTTTTGTCTTTTAAACCATATGTGTTTTGTTGGTGCCCTCGTTTCATTGACTTCAGTTCTTTAAAAAATTTTCTGGATTCATTTTTCTGGTGATTAGTTTCCATATCTTTGATTATATTACTCATATATTCTCGCTTCTGCTGTCGGACTATTTTTGTAGCCTCTTTACATTCATTTCTATAATGTTCTTCCTTTTGGATGTTGTTGATGTCATTTAACCATAAATGTCAGCATTCTTTTTCCTAATGACTGCTTCTTCACATTTTTGATTGAACCATCTATTCTTTCAATGCGTGGGTAACACACCGAGACATTCTTCTGCGGTAGATTGAATTGTATTCTTGATGTTCAACCAAGTTTGGTCAACGTTTTCCTCCAAAGGGTTTTGCAGAGTTTCAAGTTTACATTTTATTTCATCTGTAAATTTCTCTTTGGCTGTAATTTCTTGTAGTTTTTCTCTGTTACATGTTGGGTGTAATCTTTGTAATTTAGTATAGAAAGCTCTCTTAAGTTTTATTTTAAATTTTGCTCCAACGAGGAAGTGGTCGCTGTGGCACTCAGCTCCTCTATAACTTCTAACTTGTATGTTTGATGCATTTCTGTTGTTAATTAAAATGTGATCTATTTGATTATAGGTTCTCTTGTCACATGATTTCCAAGTTTGTTTGTGTATATCCTTTCTTTGTAGTCTGGTACTGCTAATCTGCAGTCCTTTGGCTTCTGCCAGGTTGATAACTCTCCATCCATTATCATTTGAAGTTGTATGTAGGCTTTCCATACCGGCCACTTTTTTATTAGTTTGCTCTCTACCTATTTTTGCATTGAAGTCTCCCAGCAATATCAGGATGTCCCTGTTTGGGGGTGTCTTCTATGACATCTTCAAGATCATTATAAAAGTCTTCTTTAATATCATCTTCTTTCTCTTCAGTAGGTGCATGTACATTAATCATCGTTATATTTTTCCATTCACCTTTTATTCGTAATTTACTAATCCTGTCATTAACAGCTTTAAAGTTTAAAACGTTCCCCCATAACTCTTTTTTGATGACAAATCCTGTTCCTAAGTCATGTTTATTTTTTGTGTTTCCTCCATACATTATAATCATTCCATTTTGCTCTAAAGTACCCTCTCCTGGCCACCTTATTTCTTGAATTGCTGTTATGTCCATTTGATATTCAACCAGCTCCCGGGTTAGTTCTTCGGCCGCTCCAGCTCGATATAGTGTCCGTACATTCGGTGTTCCAAATCTCAAAAGTCCTTTAACGTTCCAAGGTGGTTGTCCAGATAAGTCAGTCTGATATCGAGGCTCATGTATCTGTTTCGTAACAAAAAAATGTTTTTACAAAGGTGGGGATGTTAACCCCACGCTTCAACCCCCAACCTGGAGGACCAGGGTGTTTCTCTTTGTCTGTTCTCTACCGTTTGACCTGTCCGGCTTGGGAAGCCTTGCTGGTAGCTACGCTACCGCCGGCATAGCTCTCAGGGTCATTGAGAAACTCAAGCTCCCCCACCACTACAAGGTGGAAACACCATCGGGGGAGAAAAACATAAGTTACACAACATAAATTATTAGACGTGACATAAACATGGGAGTTGTGACACAAATTACTACCCCACCATGAACCCGGGTGAGCTGACACTAGTCAGCTATTCCTGTAACAATGGAAAACACAATCTATGATTATCATTGCAAAGAAATCATATTAAACACAATATTATTAAGCAAAGACAAGTCAAACATCTCAACAAGATGACCCAATAAGACAACACCAACACTGAGTCTTTCTACGTAAGACAGACAACACTCTTGTACTTATGACGAATAGACACAACAAAATACAACATCTTGACACTTATTGATTAAATTCACTTACACCAGACATCACAAGGAAACGCAACATTTCAACACTGATTCAGTTAACATGTATCAGACATTGCAAGCAAACAACATCTCAACACTGATTCAGTTAACACGTATCAGACATTGCGAGCAAACAACATCTCAACACTGATTTGGTTAACATACATCAGACATTGCAAGCAAACACAACATCTCAACACTGATTCAGTTAACATGTATCAGACATTGCGAGCAAACAACATCTCAACACTGATTCAGTTAACATGTATCAGACATTGCGAGCAAACAACATCGCAACACTGATTTGGATAACATACACCAGACATTGCGAGCAAACAACATCTCAACACTGATTCAGTTAACATGTATCAGACATTGCGAGCAAACAACATCTCAACACTGATTTGGTTAACATACATCAGACATTGCGAGCAAACAACATCTCAACACTGATTTGGTTAACATACATCAGACATTGCAAGCAAACACAACATCTCAACACTGATTTTGTTAACACACACCAGAATGACATCTTTGTGCTGGTAAATTAGGCTGCCATTGCTACATACCAAAATGACTACTTTTACTAAGGAACCCATGCTTGCTTGCTTGTGTTCGTTGGCTTAAGCTCCAACGCGAAGTCCTGTATGTCGGATGAAGTCATCCTGTTGTCCAACATCAGTGTGATGTCAGACAGGACCTGAAGTTTGCGTGAGTATCCGTTGTCCCATGTCTGGCTTATTGGTGTGCAGACTGGTGGTTCCTCGCCGTACAGGCAGACACTCTCCGACTTTCGGAGGAATCGGCGATCCTATTGACTTCAGCCAGGACCCCGAAGGGGACCTGTTGCCAGGACGCTCGACCGAGGACGCGTCAATAGGTCTTGGCCAGTATAGAACCTGGCCCTGGTGCCTTGGAAACACCTCTGCGTCCCAATAAGGAACCCATAATAAGCTCACTGTCAACACATTGCAGATATTTTATGCACTAATTTGTACAAAGTCACTAGTTTTGTTTTTCCGAGGGAAAAGACAAGGAAAGACTGATGTTTCCTGTGCTACGGTGCTAAGAGGTAGAGAGTAAACTCTGACTTCTTTAGGGCCCAAAGAAGAAAAGGAGTAAAAAGAGAGAAAACCCTCACACCGCCCTCAACCGACAAAAAGGATGATATAATTAGATAAGAAGGGTGAGATCTTGGCCAGGGCCTCAACTCTGGACATTAACTGTCATTTTTGGGGCCCAGACATTTAAATTTAACGTGTTGTTGGGGTAGAAATAGTGTTGTAAAAACTAAAAGAAAACTAAACAAACAAATCAAGAACAATACAAAAAGCTCTTTTATTTATCAACTACCACAACTTCGTGACAATTTATGTTCAAATACTTAAAATATACACCGAGGCTCGATAACAGATAAAACAACAACTGCATATATCAAACATCAACCAAGGGTGGCCCCTTAAAGTCACCAGACCTAAGACAACCGGGTACACCAGTACCACAACCAGGTGTTCCAAACACTAGCTGAGTAGAATGACACAAAAAGACTTTGACACCGACAACTAAAGCAAAACAAAACTAAGTTCTTCTTCTTCAGCGTTCCGAGCCATTGAGGTTCTTTGCTGCAAGATACAATCCGTCTCCATTCGTCTCTCTGGTGGACCTTCTCTTGCCAGTCGTTGATTCCAAGTGCTTGTAGGTCTGTATATGTATTATCTCTCCACCGTCTTCTTGGTCTACCTCGGGGTCTACGGTCATTTATTTCCTGAGTGTAAGCGAGTTTTGTTTCCCTATTATCTTCCATTCTTTCTATATGCCCCAGCCATTGTAGTCTATTAGCCTTCATGATACCAGTGATTAGCGGGGACTTAAACAGATCATAAATGTCTTTGTTACTTCTTCTTTTCCACTCTCCACTTTGTGTATCCCTAATGGGTCCAAAGATGCGTCTTAAAATTTTGTTCTCAAAGGTTTGTAACAAGGCTTCGTCTCCTTTCGTTGTACTCCAGGTTTCAGAGCCATACAGCACAACTGGTCTGATCAGTGTTTTGTATATTGTGATTTTGGTGTTACGAGATAGCGCCTTTGATTTTAGTAGATGTTGTAGTGCCATAGTATATCTTATTTCCAGAGTTGATTCTAGTAGTTTGTATTTCTTCCCTTATGATGTTGGAGCAGTTGAAGATTGTACCCAGGTATTTGTATGTTTCCGTTCTTTTAATGGTCATATTATCTATTTGTATGTGGCCAGAGTTTCTAGCCATTCCGTCTCTTGAAATTCCCATATATTCTGTCTTTATCTTGGTTGATTAACCAGCCCCATCTGTTGGGCTTTTTCCTTTAAGTGAGTCAATATTTCCAATGTCTTTTGTTCACTTGCCCTATAATATCTATATCATCTGCATAACCAAGCCAGCTTGGATGTTCCTCCAATATCACATTCCTCCTTTACCTTCCTTACAACTTTCTCTAGAGCCAGATTGAAGAGTAGCGGCGATAGTGCATCACCCTGTTTCAAGCCAGATGTTATTTGGAAGGGGTCTGATTTCCTGCCTTATATGTTACTATATTATAAGTATCTTCCATGCATAGTCTGGTCATGTTGATTAACTTCCTTGGTATTCCAATTCCTGCATAGCATCCATAGACTATTCCTATGGACACTATCATAAGCCTTTTTAAAATCTACAAAAATGTTATGGAGATCTCTTTTATATTCCCAATTTTTCTCGGCTATTTGTCGTAAGATAAATATCTGATCTATTGTTGATCTGTTTTGTCTAAAACCCGCCTGGTAGTCACCTAATATGTCTTCTGAATATGGTTTTAGTCTATTTAGTAATACTGCGGATAGTATCTTATAGCTTGGGGACAGTAGTGATATTCCTCTATAATTTCCACATTGGAACTTGTCTCCTTTCTTAAAGATAGGTATCAATAATGACTCTTTCCAGTCATGGGGTAATTCTTCTGTCCTCCAGATTTTTTATTTTTAGTTCGTATAGCTTTAGATGTAATGCATGGCCACCTGCTTATAAATTTAGCAGCAATTCCATCAGTCCCAGTTGCCTTATTGTTTTTAAATCGGTGATTACATATAGGATTTCTTCAAATGTAGGTTCTTCAATTTTTGGTTCGCATGTTAGAACCTCTTCCGTGGGAAAATGTTACTTGGAGCTTTACAATTTAGAAATTCAACAAAATATTCTTTCCATGTGTTTTCACATTTCCTCATTGTATTTATCATATTCCCATTTTTGTCTTTTAAACCATATGTGTTTTGTTGGTGCCCTCGTTTCATTGACTTCAGTTCTTTAAAAAATTTCTGGATTCATTTTTTTGGTGATTAGTTTCCATATCTTTTATTATATTACTCATATTTCTCGCTTTTGCTGCGGACTATTTTTGTAGCCTCTTACATTCATTTCTATAAGTTCTTCCTTTTGGATGTTGTTGATGTCATTAAACCCTAAATGTCAGCATTCTTTTTCTAATGACTGCTTCTTCACATTTTTGATTGAACCTCTATTCTTTCATGCGTGGGTAAACACCGAGACATTCTTTTGCGGTAGATTGAATTGTATTTTTGATGTTCAACCCAAATTTGGTTTAACGTTTTCCTCCCAAAAGGGTTTTTCAGAGTTTCAAGTTTACATTTTTTTCATCTGTAAATTTCTCTTTGGTGTAATTTCTTGTAGTTTTTCTCTGTTTCATGTTGGGTGTAAACTTTGTAATTTAGTATAGAAAGCTCTCTTAAAGTTTTATTTTAAATTTTTCTCCAACGAGGAAGTGGTCGCTGTGGCACTCAGCTCCTCTATAAATTCTAACTGTATGTTTTATGCATTTCTGTTGTTAATTAAAATTGATCTATTTGATTAAGTTTTCTTGTCACATGATTTCCAATTGTTTGTGTATATCCTTTCTTTGTAGTCTGGTACTGCTAATCTGCAGTCCTTGGCTTCTCCCAGGTTGAAAACTCTCCATATTATCATTTGAAGTTGTATGTAGGCTTTCCATCCCGGCCCACTTTTTTATTAGTTTGCTCTCTACCTATTTTGCATTGAAGTCTCCCGCAATATCAGGATGCCTGTTTGGGGGGTCTTCTATGACATCTTCAAGATCATTATAAAAATCTTCTTTAATATATCTTCTTTCTCTTCAGTAGGTGCATGTACATTAATCATCGTTATATTTTTCCATTCACCTTTTATTCGTAATTTTTAATCCTGTCATTAACAGCTTTAAAATTTAAAACGTTCCCCCAAACTCTTTTTTGATGACAAATCCTGTTCCTAAGTCATGTTTTTTTTTTTGTGTTTCCTCCATACATTATAATCATTCCTTTTTCTCTAAAGTACCCTCTCCTGGCCACCTTATTTCTTGAATTGCTGTTATGTCCATTTGATATTCAACCAGCTCCCGGGGTTTGTTCTTCGGCCGCTCCAGCTCGATATAGTGTCCGTTACATTCGGTGTTCCAAATCTCAAAGTCCTTTAACGTTCCAAGGTGGTTGTCCAGATAAGTCAGTCTGATATCGAGGCTCATGTATTTTTCGTAACAAAAAAAAAGTTTTTTCAAAGGTGGGGATGTTAACCCCCCGCTTCAACCCCAACCTGGAGGACCAGGGTGTTTCTCTTTGTCTGTTCTCTACCGTTTGACCTGTCCCGGGTGGGGAAACCTTGCTGGTAGCTACGCTACCGCCCGGGATAGCTCTCAGGGTCATTGAGAAACTCAAGCTCCCCCACCACTACAAGGTGGAAACACCATCGGGGGAGAAAAACATAAGTTACAGAACATAAATCATCTAGACGTGACATAAACATGGGAGTTGTGATACAAATTACTACCCCACCATGACTAGTCAGCTATTCCTGTAACAATGGAAAACACAATCTATGATTATCATTGCAAAGAAATCATATTAAACACAATACTATTAAGCAAAGACAAGTCAAACATCTCAACAAGATGACCCAATAAGACAACACCGACACTGAGTCTTTCTACGTAAGACAGACAACACTCTTGTACTTGTGACGAATAGACACAAAAAGATACAACATCTTGACACTTATTGATTAGATTCACTTACACCAGACATCACAAGCAAACGCAACATCTCAACACTGATTCAGTATCATGTATCAGACATTGCGAGCAAACAACATTTCAACACTGATTTGGTTAACATACATCAGACATTGCGAGAAAACAACATCTCAACACTGATTCAGTTAACATACATCAGACATTGCGAGCAAACAACATCTCAACACTGATTCAGTATCATGTATCAGACAATGCGAGAAAACAACATCTCAACACTGATTCAGTTAACATACATCAGACATTGCGAGCAAACAACATCTCAACACTGATTTAGTTAACATACATCAGACATTGCAAGCAAACACAACATCTCAACACTGATTCAGTTAACATACATCAGACATTGCAAGCAAACACAACATCTCAACACTGATTCAGTTAACGTGTATCAGACATTGCGAGCAAACAACATCTCAACACTGATTCAGTTAACATGTATCAGACATTGCGAGCAAACAACATCTCAACACTGATTTTTTACACACACCAGAATGACATCTTTGTGCTGGAAAATTAGGCTGCCATTGCTACATACCAAAATGACTACTTTTACAAAGAACCCTGCTTGCTTGCTTGTGTTCGTTGGCTTAAGCTCCAACGCGAAGTCCTGTATGTCGGATGAAGGCATCCTGTTGTCCAACATCAGTGTGATGTCATACAGGACCTGAGTTTGCGTGAGTATCCGTTGTCCCATGTCTGGCTTATTGGTGTGCAGACTGGTGGTTCCTCGCCGTACAGGCAGACACTCTCCGACTTCGGAGGAATCGGCGATCCTATTGACTTCAGCCAGGACCCCGAAGGGACCTGTTGCCCAGGACGCTCGACGAGGACGCGTCAATAGGTCTTGGCCAGTATAGAACCTGGCCCTGGTGCCTTGGAAACACCTCTGCGTCCCAATAAGGAACCCATAATAAGCTCACTGTCTACACATTGCAGAATATATTATGCACTAATTTGTACCAAGTCACTTGTAACACGGGGCAACAGTGTTCGATTCTCGCTTACTTCTTGCTTATGTCAACTCTACTCAGAACACATATACACAGCTATAGAATACTATCAATGTTCAGTCCATGATATAGCCACAACCAAACACCACCTACCATATCCCCAGTCCAATACTCTACAATTCTCTACCTTCTGTTACCCACACCGGCAACTATTTTTCTAACACACCGTACTCTTTTTCCTACTATAAAACATATATTGCCAGGTTGTTCTCATGTGCACTCCATCTCCTGGTACGCTTTGCTCCTATACTAATACCAGCTGTATGTAAATAAAAACCACAATACACATCATTACAGACTCTGCCATCAGACATTCAGTTCTCTCGACACAGGGACTTCACCGGACAACTACTCCAGAAATCGTGCACACTAGCAATGCCCTCGTGGCACAAATAGATATGGACTATGTAAATTCACACTAATTATACGGTGCTTCAACTGGACCACAATGCTACCCACAAAAAATATAAATGACAGGGTGCACATATTCTACAGCATCCAATGTTGTCTACACATTCATCACACATCCTCAGTTTCACACTATATACCTGATTGTGATTAAAATCAGACTGGTGTCAGGTCTTAGTCAGATATGACTGAGCTACCGTATAACAGTAGACGGTACTACCTGGTTTCTGTTAGCGCTGAATGTTGGGCGGCGCTTACCAAACCCGACACCCCACATTGTGCCAACGGCTTCGGGCGGAAGAGCGCAATTGGGAGGGTACAAGCCTTACCCTGGTGCGAGGAAATGCAAGCTAAAGACAAAATGTCATGGCAGGGCAGACCAGGCCCTAAGCCTTGATTGGCGACTGGTCTAGGATCGAAGCTCCGACAGGCGGACAGTTAGAGCATTGCTTTGCTGATCCGGCAGCTTCTGCAGCTTGTCTTGTTCCAGATGTAGGGGTGTTACCTTTCCTCTGGAGTAAACTAGGCAGGCCGAGAGAGGGATCATGCTGCATGGGCAACACATGATCTCTATATTTTAGCCCAGGCTTTGTGCTATGGAGAGGCAATAACTCCATCCCTGGTCTTAACTGGTCTCGGAATCAAAGCGAGAGGCAACTGTTACGGGTTATAAGTCCTTGTCAGTTGGCGTAGACATGGGGCGCCACGCGTTGCCTCTGACGGTGGGAGACACCTATAGGTGTCACTGATCAGCTACCGCCCGCCTCAAGCTGGGCAGCCCCAGCCAATTGGGTGCTGATCCGCCACAGCCTGCCTGCTTCAATGGGTGCTTGGGGCTAGGACAAAATCTGAATCGCAGGCTGTAAAACCAATGCACCAGGTACAAACAAAAATAAAAATAGAAACCTCAAGCTACGGCTTGCAACCTGGAACGTGAGAACCATGTGTCCAGGATTTTCCACTGACTTGACCAATATTGACGATGTGAGAAAAACGGCTGTGATTGATGCCGAACTCAATTGTCTAAACATTGATATTGCTGGCCTGCAGGAGACTCGCCTTGCTGAGGAAGGGTCACTCAGGGAAAACAACTACACCTTTTTCTGGAAGGGTAGAGGGCAGGCAGAAAAAAGGCAACATGGTGTGGGCTTTGCAGTGAAGAATTCGCTACTGGGAATGATTGAAATTCCAGCAGGAGGAAATGAAAGACTATTATCCCTGCGCTTGGCAACCTCTTGTGGGTTTGCCACCATTATTACTGCATATGCACCGACACTCGATTCCTCTGATGATGTGAAGGATTCGTTCTATGAGGAGTTAGACTCCGTGATCAAGGCAGTTCCAAAATCTGACTACATTTATATGCTCGGTGATTTCAATGCTCGTGTGGGCAAGGACTCGAGTTCATGGCCAGTGTGCCTTGGAAAATACAACATCAGGTCGCATGAATGAAAATGGGCAAAGGCTGCTGGAGCATTGCACCAGTAATGACCTATGTATTACTCCTTTTTTAAAACAAAAGAGATGCATAAGGTCACATGGAAACATCCAAGATCCGGCCATTGGCACCAGCTGGACTTCATCATCACACGGAGACAACATCTGAACCATATATCATTGACTCGTAGTTACCACAGTGCTGACTGTGATACGGATCATTCTTTGGTTGTTGCAAGGGTTAGACTGAGACCAAAGAGAATCTACACAGCTAAACACAAATCTAGCCTCAGGATTAATATTATTAACACTCATGATCCTGAAAAGTGCTTTCAGTTTCAACAGCAACTTGAAGACGCTTTCACTGATACACCAGAAAATTGTACAGTAAATGAAAAGTGGGGTCAAATTAAGGAAACTCTTTATAAAACTGCCGTAGGGGTTTACGGCACTGTGGATCATAAGAGGCAGGACTGGTTTGCGGCCAACAGCGAGACTCTGCAGCCCTTGATTGATAAGAAGAAGAAAGCTCTCTTAAGAAACAAGGAAAGACCAACGCGTAACACTCTGAGTGAGCTTAGGCAAGCTAGGAAGGATGTGCAAAAGGCTGCCAGGCAGTGTGCAAATGATTATTGGATCAAGTTATGTGAGTCCATTCAAATCGCAAGTGATAAGGGAGACATAAGAAGCATGTATGAAGGAATAAAGAAAGCCTGCGGTCCAGTGATCAAAAGAAGTGCACCATTGAAAACCTTGACTGGAGAAATCATCACTGATAAGAAACAGCAGATGGACAGATGGGTAGAGCACTATTTGGAGCTGTACTCAAGTGAGACCAACTAGCGGATGATGCCCTCAACGCCATAGAGGCTCTACCAACTCTTGACCACCTGGACACACTTCCCACCATAACAGAAGTTAAGTGTGCTATAAATGAACTTGCATCTGGCAAGGCTCCAGGTAAGGATGGAATTCCAATAGAGGTTATCAGGAGTGGGCAAGACACACTCACTATACAGATCCACCAGCTAATAGAGCTATGCTGGCGTGAAGGACAAGTCCCACAGGATTTCAAAGATTCAAGCATCATAACACTGTACAAGAACAAGGGCGATCGGAGCGACTGCAACAACTATAGGGGTATCTCACTTCTGTGTATTGTTGGAAAAGTATTTGCCAGAATTGTTCTGCGCAGACTTCAAGTCCTAGGAGATCAAGTCTACCCCGAATCACAGTGTGGCTTTCGACAGAACCGGTCTACCACTGATATGATATTCTCATTGCGACAAATGCAAGAAAAATGCCGTGAACAGAATCAACCACTGTTTATTGCCTTCATCGACCTCACAAAGGCATTTGATTTGGTCAGTCGTGAGGGTCTGTTCAAGGCACTAAAGAAGATTGGCTGCC
The DNA here is from genome assembly GCA_014155875.1 of Cepaea nemoralis. Lineage (NCBI taxonomy): Eukaryota > Metazoa > Mollusca > Gastropoda > Stylommatophora > Helicidae > Cepaea > Cepaea nemoralis. The sequence goes on from JACEFZ010006789.1 coordinate 291,590, forward strand.
CACCAACTCTTCTGTCCATTGTGGAATCGTTCCACACAGGCATGAAGGGTATAATCAAGTTTGATGGTGCAACTTCTGAAGAATTTGAAATCAAGAGTGGAGTTAAGCAAGGTTGTGTACTAGCTCCCACCCTCTTTGGAATATACTTTTCACTTCTACTGAAATATGCATTTCATGATCAGGATGGTGGTATATACATTCACTCACGCTCAGATGGCGGCCTCTACAATGCTCAGAGATTGAAGGCTAAGACCAAAATTAGGAGGGTACTGATCAGAGAGTTGCTTTTTGCAGATGATGCTGCAGTTACGACCCACTCTGAGGAAGAATTGCAATGTCTACTATCTGCATTCTCCAATGCTTGTTCTGAATTTGGTTTAACAATTAGCAAAAAGAAGACACAGATTATGTCACAAGGTGCACATGGGGTACCATCAATCTTTATTGACGACGCCGAACTAGAGATAGTAGACCATTTTACATATCTAGGATCAGTGGTAAATAGCAAATTATCCCTAGATCAGGAAATCAACATCCGGATTGGTAAGGCAGCAACAACAATGAACAGGTTAAGAAAAGAGTCTGGGAGAACAGGAAGCTTACTGCCAAAACAAAAGTCCTTGTCTATCAAGCCTGTGTCCTTAGTACTCTTCTCTATGGCAGTGAAACCTGGACAACTTACTCACTACCAAGAGAACAACTTAAACAGCTTTCATATGCGGTGTCTGCGAAGAATTCTTGGTATTAAGTGGCAAGACAAAATCACAAATACTGAAGTATTGGAAAGATCAGGTTGTGTGACAGTTTATTCCATGCTTAGTCTTCGTAGACTTAGATGGATAGGACATCTTAGGAGGATGGATGATGGTAGAATACCAAAGGATATCTTTTTTGGTGAATTACAGATGGGTAAGAGATCTCAGGGTCGGCCTCTACTACGATACAAAGATGTGTGTAAGCGGGACATGATTGATACAGGCATTGATAATGCACATTGGGAGCAAGTCGCCGCTGAACGTATTGCATGGAGGGCAAATATCAGAAATGGAATAAAGTCAAAGGAGAAAATTATTGCAGAAAAGTCACACACCAAGCGTTTGAGACGTAAGATGGTGCATGATGGTGGAAATGACCATGTGTTCACATGCACCCACTGTGAACGGACATTTACAGCGCAAATTGGCCTTATCAGTCACACTCGCTACCGCCATAGTTAAATGTTATTATGCCTTTTTAAAGCACAAACTATCGTCTGTCAAGACGGCAAGGTGCCAATGAATGAATGATTAAAATCACAATATAGTCTACATATATCCAACTCGATTACCACAGGCCACTTCAGCCCCTAGCGGATATAATCATCATCCTCATGATGATGATGATGATGATGATGATGATGATGATGATGATCATCATCATCATCATCATGATCATCATCATGATCCTCCACCTCCTCCTCCTCATCATCATCATCATCATCCTCCTCATCATCATCATCATCCTCATCCTCCTCCTCCTCCTCCTCCTCATCATCATCATCATCATCATCATCATCATCATCATCATCATCATCATCATCATCATCATCATCATCCTCATCATCCTCCTCATCCTCCTCCTCATCATCATCATCCTCATCATCATCATCATCATCATCATCATCATCATCATCATCATCATCATCATCATCATCACATGACCAGCACCACAATCCTTATAGCCATCCTCATGTGATACTTATAAGACAATGCCCATACATGTGTTCAATCTACTACCAACATCTCCGCACCCTGTCATGGATAATAATTAACATAGCTTCCTTTTTCTAGAAAAAACATAATAGTAATTGTTATTGTTACGTATGTCATATTTGATGGGTTTTACTATCCCTGGTGCACTTTGTTTTCTTATTAACACCACTTTTAAAGACTCCACACACTATGTTCCTTGATGTTCCCCCAATGAAACCAGAATTTAAATACACCAGTCTATCATCATGTCATCTCAGTTGCACTCTGATGCATAATATGTCAAGAATTAACTATAACTTACCATCAAGACACTCAATGCACCACCTTTTCTCCATCTTTTGTCATGCACAAAATCAACTATTGCTTTCTGTTGGTTATTGGGGTGTTCTAATTTAATATAATAACCGGTCAATCTTTCTTTGTGACTAGATAACAGATATCCAGTTGTATCCTCTCTTCCCCATTCCTTCTGTGATACACCGGTTATAAATCTTGCTGCCTTGCGCTTCATGTCACATAGCAAGTGCATATAAATATCTTTGCGAAAGGTGGTCACTGTCATGTATTGCCAGTATAGTACCTTGCGTTGTACGGCAGAGAGGTCTTAGAGCCTGAGGAATTAAAGCCGCCTGGCTAGTTCAGTCGCCGCGAACTGTGCAGGTTAGGATTTTCTTTTTGCCTCGACAGAAAACAAAATCCCACACCTTACCGAGGATGTGAACCCGGGTCTCCCGAATGAGAGTCCGACGTTCTAGCCACTCGGCCAGCCACTCCTCGTGGTACGTAGCATTAAATCACATTCTTTCCACCGTGCGATAAGCGCCTTGTTTAACTTAAGACGGAATCTTAGCCACTGATTCCATCGACAACTTGATACACCTACACACACACATTACTGCATTCTGGTAACAGATGTGATGCCAGACTTCAATTACTGCTGAATAACAAATTCCTATACTATGTTGAATATTATTGAACTACCAAATGGTGTATTATGTTAACATTAAGGAACACTAAAGTGATTCATTCAGCCTATTCTAGTTAACTGTGTACCTACTAATAAGTGTTTTAGTCATTTCTCCCCTGTTCCTATTCATGTGACCTAACCACATAGCTTAACTAAATGTACATCATTGTCACAGGGTCATTCTGCAAACATATCTTGTTGCTGTAAGCACACATTTCACACATATGAACCTCAATTTCTCTGTTATTAAGTAGCCTTTCTTCCTAGCCATCTCACAAGCCTTCACCACTATGCCAACGTGTCCAGCAAAACCATGTGACATGGTTTTAATCTTTATTTAAACTATAATTTATGACCTCATATATTGTATATCATAGTGAATCTCTCATATATCTATTTAGCCATTAACATATTATTGTCATGTAAAATGCATTCTCAACAAAATAATCTTGTGCCAACATGGCTGGCATGACATGACATCAATCTCTACCATATTTAACCACCACCAATGATCTATTCTTCATATTTCGCATCACCATGCCTGATTGCTTACATATTAAACCTTATTAAAATTATGTACTGCCAACATACAATTCAACTTTCTAAACAAGTCATACCGCCAAATTGACGGAGTGGCCATGGGGAGCCCACTTGGACCTATTCTAGCGGACATCTTCATGGCACACTTAGAAGAAAAGAGATCCTCAGAAATCAATAACTTGGCCTTTTACCGTCGTTACGTGGACGATATACTAATTATCACCACAGACGAGCTACAAGCAACGTCGTTCCAGGCCACAATGAACGAGACACATAAAAACATCTCTTTATCTATAGAACACGAACACAATGAATCGTTGCCGTTTCTAGATATCCTAATGAGACGTAGAGCAGACGGCACAATTCAAAGATCGGTGTACCGCAAAGAAACATGGACTGGCCAATACTTAAATTTTCAGAGCTTCGCACCTGTCCAGTACAAATGGGGCTTAGTACGGACCCTGTTTGACCGTGCTAGGAAGATATGCACCCAGGACACACTGACAGAGGAATTTAAAACTCTGAAGAATGCCTTAAACCTGAATGGGTACTCCACAGGATTTATAAAGCGCCACTGCCAACAGCCCAAACCGAAATCAGAAGTAACTACAGTCCATAAACTCAAAGTATTCATCCAGCTAACCTTCCGAGGAGATGACGTAATGCAACGTCTGCGGGACCGGCTCACCACAGCAGTCGAGCGAACATTCTGTGCTGCAGCTCTAGTCATCAGGTACCGAAACACACCGATCCCAGTCCCAGCAGTAAAAGAACCTGTAGCTTTGTACGCCAAATCAAATTGTATTTACCAATTTACATGCAGATGCGAGGCCATCTACATAGGCAGAACTGAGCGACAGTTACATTGCAGGGTTTCGGAACATATTCCGAATTGGTTGGACAAAATACTACACACAGAAGATGGTAGCCTAGGCAGGCCGACACACCGGAAAAATCTGGCTTCTTCGGTCGGGAGAAATGTGCTCGAGACTGCTCACGTGGTTGAAAGAGACAGTGCCTTCCGTGTGTTGTTCAACACACAAAGTAGTCGATTGTTAAAGTTTGCTGAAGCTATTCTAATCAACCTTCGTAAGCCGTCCTTGTGTAAGCAGAAAGACATGTTAGTCAGTTTAAAATTACCGTGGTAGACAATCGACATTACTGTGCGAACATGTGCATATTTCAGTTTGAAGGATTTATCTAATTAATTCACGTAAGTTGTGTGATTTCTGCAGTATGTACCTGACGAGATGCAGCGAAATATGCCAGGCAATAAATCGTGCAATCTATTGTTTGTGTCTTCGTTATTCAAATTCATCACGAGAAAACATTGTTTTGAATACATTAACCTGTTAAACCTTATTGTCATAAGGATTCATGGACGCTAAATTAATCTGTAGAACTGCTAATTTTAGTACTACTCATCTATATTATCTGTTTGTATTTATTTATTCCTACAATCTCGCCTAACTAAAAATTGTGTCCACTCATGCCTGTTTCCCCATGCAAAAACTTTTGAGCCTGTAATCCGGAGCGCGCTTCGCTTTAAAATATGAGTTATATTAATTACTTATTTTCAACTTAATCAGTTAAAACTTACGGTTTCGCAACAACATAAGTTGACCACAGATCAACTCAGGGAATTGTTCCCACATCTCATTACAACAGAACAGCACTTTTGTTCCTATCAACAAGCCTGGCCGACATCAGACAAAGAATTCACAAGTTGATTTGTTACAAATGGTGTTCCGGCGCTGTCCAGATTGTTGTATTAAACAGGCCAAACCAAGACGCGTCGGTTTGGCTCTGTTACATAGATAGAGAAATACGTCACATGCGCAGTGTTGCCAAAGAAGGATGGCTGCAAAGAAATAGAGGATCTGGAAATAAAACACAACTCGAAAGAATTACATAAACATATAAAAAGATTTAAAAAGAAGAAAGATAATATAACAGGAAACTTTTGCGATCGGGCAAATCTTGAGCTACAACCTACGATGGGTGACGTTGTAATATTCTGTTGTGATAATTTGGCCGTGTCCAGCGTGTGCCACGTGGTCTAGTGGTTACACACACGCTTCACACGCCAGTGATCTGGGGTTTGTTTCCGGGTCCTGTCAAGGATATGCACTACTGATGAGCTCAAACGAGAGCGAAACTCGAGTCTAGTGCTTCCACATTGACGTGGATAGACCTTAGGTTCATACCAGAATACGATCAGCGTATGCAGTGGTGGTGAGTGGTAAATATTTAAATCTCAAATCCCGAAACAACCAAATAAATCAATTTGATTATTGCTCGCTGGACTTTAGGCGGCCTGGTGTGCCTTGCCAATGCGAAGACCTGATTGTTCGGGTTCACATCGATTGAAGGACGTCAGTAGCTGCGATCGGGCAAATCTTGAGCTACAGCCTACGATGGGTGACGTTGTAATATTCTGTTGTGATAATTTGGCCGTGTCCAGCGTGTGCCACGTGGTCTAGTGGTTACACACCCGCTTCACACGCCAGTGATCCGGGGTTTGTTTCCGGGTCCGGTCAAGGATATGCACTACTGACGAGCTCAAACGAGAGCGAAACTCGAGTCTAGTGCTTCCACATTGACGTGGATAGGCCTTAGGTTCATACCAGAATACGATCAGCGTTGCCAGTGGTGGGTTGTGCTCAATATTTAAATAACCGGAAACGGTTGTATCAGAGGAAAAAATGGAGAAATTATAATTATTAACACTGACACAATAAAAAGATGGACAGAGTACACAGAAGATTTATTCTGGGACAAAAGGGTCAATAGAAAAACATTGTATAATCGGAACCGAAAATAAATAGCAGAGTCCATGGGAATATCGATATATGAAGCCCATACTCGGGCACTCTCACGAAGTTTATACTTCACCTCGACACCGCAAGGTACAAGAGGAACATGATGAGATGAGATGAGATGGGAGTAAGCATCTTCACAATTGATGGTCCTTCATTATTACTCCAAATATCACAATCTTCTACTCTTGTATCATCATAAAGATTTTTCACATAATCTGACCATGTATGTAAAATCTCATGTTTTACTATTAATGTTTTTTCATCTTTTGTTTTCAGGCAGCCTATTGATGTAGAAAATGCAAAGAATACCATGGACAGATAGAAAAACCAATGACCAAGTACTACAAGAGACAAATGAAAATCGTAGATTGATTAGAGAAATTAGACGTAGACAGTCAAAATTTTTTGGACATGTTATGAGAAGAAATGGACTGGAGAACTTAGTGACAGCTGGCAAGATCGAAGGGAACAGACCAAGAGGAAGACCGAGAGGAAAATACCTGGATGGCTTGGCCACATGGCATGGACGAGACAGGAACACTGAGCTGATCCACGACTCTGGTGATCGAGTGAAATGGCGAATCATGACCGCCCACGCTTTCCGGCATGGCACATGATTGATTGATTGATTGATGTAGATGTTCTTTTAATAGTAAGCTCCTGATTTATTTTGTGCATTAATTTGGTATTTTTACTGTTGTGTTGGTTTTCAATTTCTATGCAGTTATTTTTAAGACATGCTTCTTTTGATTCTTTACATAATTTTCTGTCTTTCCTGTGAATCTCTTCATATTTATCAGAATTATTTTTATTGTATCTTCTTGTTTCCATTAGTCTTAAAATTTTTTCAGTAATCCATTTCTTACGACCTACTTTCTTTAATTTTAGGATAGTTGTTTCTGCAGCCAAATTGATTGCATTCTTCAACATTTCCCAATGATCATCCACACCCTGAAATAGTATATCTAGATCAGACAATACATCAAATCTGTTTTTTACTTCTATGTTAAAATTCTCTTGTATTTCCTTGTTATGTTTTAATGCACAGAGATCATATTTAGTGGTTCCTGGTGTATACTTGACTTTCTTTAACTTTACCTTCAATGTTCATTATACTAGTTGTTATTTGTAGGTAATTGTGTGGGATTGTTTTTTTTTTTGTACCGGCATAGATGGCCCTGTTTATTCTATACATTTTTGTTGTAAAATAATTTTTCCAAGAAAAATGCAACGATCTTCATTGAAGTAATACAGTTAATAAATATGCAGGGCATTGACTGGCGGCCATAAAGACAAGTAGAAACCAGGAGACAGACTATTATAAATCTTTAGACGTTCGCTCTTTCAATTCACTGAAATCCGCCAGTGATAATTTCAGGCGTCTTGAGCCAATTATACAGTAATCTACTTGGGTCCCTGTCATTAAATACATTTCTAAATTAGCCAGACATGAGACATACAGAATACCAGTACTGACACATCGCAGCACGAGATCCACACATAATCGCAAATGTTAACATCAGAAGGACAGCTTAATCTTTATACCGTCTAACGTTCTTAACTTTAGCTTATAAAATATCATCAGTTCATTTATACATACAGTTCATCATCATCATCATCTTCCATTTGTGATGTCAAATGTCGTGGTGAGAAATAGTTGTCGTTCCAGCGTCCAATAGGTTACACTGGATACTGTAATTGTGTGTGATTGTACACTGTTTGTGATGTTGTCAACCCATTTTCTTCTCGAACGCCCACTTCCTCTCGTAACAGATCTTCTTTGGTGTAGCGCCAGTGCTGGTAATTGGCGGTGTTGCATTCTAACGAGATGGCCGAACCATTTGATCTTCTGCCTGTCATTAAACTCGTATGTGGCACCAGGTGTTAATCACATTGACTGTCTGGTGACATCATTTCTTACCCGGTTTGGGATGGTTCAGTTGGCAAATCTTCCTATGCATATAATCTGGCAGATTCAAATTTTAGTATGTGTCATTAGGATAATGTCCAAATCTTACATTGGAGCATAGAGTTGATATGAATATGCTATGTATTATCTGCCATCTTGCGGACTTTATAATATTTGAATATTCCAGATTCGGTGTTAGTTGATATATTAGCGCACTAGCTGTTTGTCATCTGATTTCCATTTCTTGGTATATTCTGCCAGCTTCTGTAATCATACTTCATCCCCCCCCCCCCCCCCCGAGTTTCATCCTGTTTCAGGATATTGCGGTCAACACCAGCATCTTTCAGCTGTATGTTGATTCCTAGATTACGCTCATCAGCACGCCACGACTTTCTTAGCGACCGGCTCCATACTCTCATAAGTCACTGGCACGACTCGAACCACTTCTAATTCTCGTGCGCTCACGTCAACCACGAGAGTATTCGGGGTTAACGGAGGAAGCTGCCTTCACCTCGGCCAGGGAGCCGGCGATCATACTTCATATATATTTAAATTATTTGTAACATACTTCATAGTATTTATCTGTATTTCTGTACATTATTGGCATATTATTGCATTATATAATAGTATTACTACTTATTATTATACATTATATAATTCTTCTTCTCCCCTCCTCCCCCCATCCTCCAGTGGGGAACCAACGTCCTCAAAGCTTCCTTATCTTTAGCTATCCCATGCAGTTCTGTTTTTACTTCTCTTCTTCATGCGGTTGGTTTAAGTTCTTCCTCTATTTCTTTTGTCCTGTGGGTTTCAGACTGAAGCTTTTCTAGTTATACTATTCTCGTGTTGTCTCGTGTTATACTATTCTCGTGTTGTCTCGTGTTATACTATTCTCGTGTTGTCTCGTGTTATACTATTCTCGTGTTGTCTCGTATTATACTATTCTTGTGTTGTCTCGTGTTATACTATTCTCGTGTTGTCTAGTGTTATACTATTCTCGTGTTGTCTCGTGTTATACTATTCTTGTGTTGTCTCGTGTTATACTATTCTCGTGTTGTCTCGTGTTATACTATTCTCGTGTTGTCTCGTGTTATACTATTCTCGTGTTGTCTCATGTTATACTATTCTAGTGATGTCTCGTGTTATACTATTCTCGTGTTGTCTCGTGTTATACTATTCTCGTATTGTCTCGTATTATACTATTCTTGTGTTGTCTCGTGTTATACTATTCTCGTGTTATCTCGTGTCATACTGTTCTCGTGTTGTCTCGTGTTATACTATTCTCGTGATGTCTCGTGTTATACTATTCTCGTGATGTCGCGTGTTATACTATTCTCGTATTGTCTCGTGTTATACTATTCTCGTGTTGTCTCGTGTTATACTATTCTCGTGTTGTCTCGTGTTATACTATTCTCGTGTTATCTCGTGTCATACTGTTCTCGTGTTGTCTCGTGTTATACTATTCTCGTGTTGTCTCGTGTTATACTATTCTCGTGTTGTCTCGTGTTATACTATTCTCGTGTTGTCTCGTGTTATACTATTCTCGTGATGTCTCGTGTTATACTATTCTCGTATTGTCTCGTATTATACTATTCTCGTGTTGTCTCGTGTTATACTATTCTTGTGTTGTCTCGTGTTATACTATTCTCGTGTTATCTCGTGTTAGTTAGTTAGTTAGTTAGTTAGTCGACAGATCATCCGCGTTGCACATCGAACCATTCAGTCCATAAGTGCTCGGATCCCCTCCTCAGCAAATCCCGCAGCGTGTAGCGGCTAACGACGCCATTTCTGTGTTGGTTTATCAATCTTCTTTGGCTTCCTGCGTAGTGTTCTTGTTTGGCCACCCCTCTTTTAATTTGCTGCTCTCGCAGTTTGGCCATTGTTGTAGATTCACAGTCATCACTTGGTTCTCGCAAAAGTCTCACTTCTCGTAGAGCATTCAGAATGTCAGCCTGGTCCATGGCGCGTCCGCCCTCCACAGTAGCCTCACCTGCGAGCTTGTCAGCCCGCTCATTTCCTTGTACTCCCGCATGCCCTGGCACGAAGATGAAACTAATCTTTGCCAGCCGAGACCGCTTCAGAGGCAGCAACCATTCTCTTCGGATCGACCCCTCCTCTATCCTCTTGATCATGTTCATTGAGTCACTAAGGAAACAAGCCCTAGTGAATGTCTGTGTCTCGAGCCATGTTATTGCTTTACTTACTGTCACGACTTCCATGGTCAGGCTACTTGTAGTTTCAGTGAAAGCACCAGAGTCCTCCTTCACAGTTCTCCCTCCGGCCCGAGCTGTAAAGGCCCATGAGCTTCTCACATGTCGAACGACCGACCCATCTGTGTAGATGACCGCGTCACCATCTAGCGAATTCTCGAAAATCAACGCTTGTACTTCAGCCTCAACAGCAGCCGGATCTTCTTGTCTGCATTTTCTATCTAGTTGGATGCAAACTGAAAAGGATGTGCAGAAGTCTGTTGGCACTTGCACCCACTCCTCATCTCATCTCATCATGTTCCTCTTGTACCTTGCGGTGTCGAGGTGAAGTACAAACTTCGTGAGAGTGCCCGGTTATGGGCTTCGTATATCGACATTCCCATGGATTCTGTTATTCCCTCCGTCCAGCGTTTACGTGGTCGGCCTCTTCCTCTGTTTCCATCTGGTCTGTACGACATTGCTTGTTGTGGCATGCTGTTGACTGGTAGCCTACTTGCATGGCCAAACCATTTGACTTGCTGCTTTCTAATAAAATCTAGAGCAGCTTTAACCCCCACTTTAGTCCTGATTTCTTCATTTCTGATCTTATCTCTTCTTGATACGTTGAGTATTCTTCTCAGGAACCTCATTTCTGTTGTTGTGATTTTTCTTTTCTCTTTTTCTGTCATTGTCCAGGTTTGGCATTGGTAGCACAGAGTTGGTAGGAAGATTGTGTTGTAAAGTGCTTTCTTAGTAGTTATTGATACATGTTTGTTCTTTAGTATTGGTGCCATTTGTCCAATGAGTTGATTTGCCTTATTGCACCTATTTTCGATCTCGTCTTCTGATCTGCCATTTGATGATATTATACTTCCTAGGTACTTGAAGCTCTTTACTTGTTTCAAGGGATGTTCGTTTAGGTGAATTGTTGCTGTATGTTCTTCTTTAGTTATAGTCATTACCTCTGTTTTGCTTGTGCTAATTTTCATGTTATGTTCCCTACACATTTCGTTTAGACTATTCATGTGGTCTTGTAATTCAGCTTCTGATTTTGCTATTAGTGCTTGGTCGTCCGCAAACAGGAGTTCTCTAATGGTTAGATTTGCAGATGGTTCTTCTTCTGTGTTCTCGTCATGCGGTATTCTTGCTGTCTCTGCTTGGCTGGTTTCTTTACATATGTTGTCTATATATGTTATGAACAAGAGAGGGGACAGGACACAACCTTGTCGTACTCCAGATCTTATGGTGAAGTGTTCTGAGTGTCCTCCAGTTGCTCTCACTATGCATTCACTGTTGTCGTATAAACTTCTACATAGGTTTGTTAGATGTGTACTAACTCCATATTGTTTAAGGATTTCCCACAGCTTGTTTCTATCTACCCTATCAAATGCCTTTTCTTGGTCAACAAAGGCTAAGTAGAGTGTTTCATTGAATTCAATTGATTTTTCTATAAGTTGTCTAAGAGCAAAAATGGCGTCTGTGCATCCTTTGTTTTTCCTAAATCCAAGCTGCGTTTCGCTTAGCTGGGGTTCTAAAGTAGTTCGTAATCTTTTTTCAAGAATTTTGCAAAATATTTTCCCAGTATGACTCAACAGTGAAATGCCTCTGTATTGTGTGCAATCTCTTTTGCTGCCTTTGTTTTTCCAAATTGGGATAATTATGGCGTTTCCCCAGTCTCGTGGTGTCTGTTGTTCTACCCAAACATGGTTGAATAGTCTATGTAGCCAAGCTGTTCCTACTTCCCTTGCTGCTTTAATTAGTTCATTTGGTATTTCATCCTGTCCTGGTGATTTGTTCAATGGGGCTAATCTGATGGCTTCTATAATTTCTTCTTTTAGTATGTCTGGTTCTAGTTCCTCGGTGACATCTGTGTAGGTCTCTTGAATTCCTGTGACATCTGATGGGATGTTGAGAAGTTGTTCGAAATACTGCTTCCATCTTATTAGGATGTGTTTTTGTTCACTTATTGGTTCTCCATTTTCGCTGTTAATTATTTCAGTTGGGTCAAAGGGTACTCCTCTGGTTCGCATTGCACTTATCTTTTTGTAGAAGTTTCTGGTTGCCTCCTTGTAGTTTTTATTTAGGGTTTCTCCATACTCTTCCCAGTCTTTCTGTTTTTCCCTCTTTACTATTCTACTCACATGTCTTCTCGATATTCTGTATTCTATGAGATCACATTCCTGTTTGCTCTTCAACCACTTTTTATATTTTTCCTTTTTTTCTTTTACCGCTTTCTTTACTTCTGCGTTCCACCAACTTGTTATTTTCTTTATCCGTGTTTTGCGTTTTTTCGTGGTTCCGCATGTTATTTTTGCAGTATTTAAAACGCTTGATTTGAACGTCTCCCATTCTTCTTCCACTGTTTTTCTTTCCGTAGGTAATTTTACAAAGAGTTCAGTTAGTTTTTCTCATAATTTTCCCTTACTGCCTCGTCTTTAAGGTTTTTTAAGTTTACTGATTCGCATGGCATGTATTTTCCTGCTTTTTGTTTTCTTCTTCTAATGGTTCTTATTGTGGCAACGACTGCTTTATGATCTGTGTTTATACTGAAATTGGGCACTGCTCTTGCATCTAATATATTTCTCTTTCTGTTATTTCTTGTTAATATAAAATCAATTTGGCTTTTAGTATCTAGATTGTTCCATTTATACCAGGTGTATACTTGCGAATCTTTATGTTTATAGAATGTGTTTGTTATATAGAGATCGTGTTGGCTGCAAAGCTCTATCAGTCTACTTCCGTTATCATTCCTTTCATTTTGCTGATCTCCAAATGCTCCCATGTGTTTTTCTATGCCCCCTCTGTTATGTCCTAGTCTTGCATTGAAGTCTCCCATAACTATGATGTTGTCCTGCTTATCTATTTTATTTAGCACATCATGTATGTCTTCGTAGAAGTCCTCACATTCTTGCTCATTATTGTTTGCATTACATGGTGCGTATATCTGTACATATGTTGTGATTGTTTGTTCTTTTATTCTCACTGTTATGATTCTTTCTGATATATATTTTATTTCTAGTATTGCTCTTGCTAGCTGTGGTTCGATGACTATTCCCACACCGTGTCTTGCCCTTTCTTGCTGTTCTACTCCAGAGTAAACAAACGTGTAACTGCGGTGGAGCTCCTTGCATCCTTTCCCCTTTGTTCTGGTGTCCGCTATTCCCATCAGACCAATATTCCTCTTCTCCATTGTTTCTATAAGCTCTTCTTCTTTACTATTGAAACCACAGACGTTCATTGTGCCTATTTTTTGAATCGCTGGTCTATCTCGTAGTCCGTTAACATTGCCGGGTCGATAGCCGTTTGGGTCAGTCCGTTTATACTTCTTAGTTTTTCTACGAGCAGTATGAAGATCCCCTGCCGGCTTGCTAGGCCAGTCGCAGGTTTAGGACACTAATCTGACCACAGGGAGTCCATCCCCTATGGCGAGCCATAGCCCCGTTAGCCCATGACCTCGCGGTCATGGTTGCCCGGTCTGCACCCACTCCTCGCCAGGTTCTAATTCCTCAAGTGAACACACCTGTTGAAGAATGTCTTCGGCTTGACCCATCCACGACCGTCCTCTTTTTAACCTGCTGCCCTTCACCTTCCTAATTTCACTATGCAGTGGATGTTGTGTGTTTGCGTTAATTCTGAGGTAGGCGCGTGCCCTGCAAACTTGTATTTTCTCTTCAATGGTTGGAAAATCAAGAAGGTAGCGCATCGCCCTGCATGCTGTATCTCTTGTACATCCAAGAATAATGCGCATAGCTTCATTCTGTATCCTTTCCATCCTTTCTATCTGCTTACGGCTGAGAGTCAGGATTGCCATTGCATACTCCTAAACAGACATGACCAGCCCCTCGTACAGAAGACATAGATGGCGCTGCTCACAGTTTGCTGCCGCCATCACCCGCATCGCTGCCAAACCCCGCTTGGCCTTTGTTATCACCTGGTCTATGTGCACATTATAAGCAAGGCTTCGATCAAACCGTATCCCCAGGTAATTCATTGCCTGCGTTCTTTCCACCGTCTCTGAACACAGCATTACAGTTGGTGTTGGATTGTTGACAATATGATTATTCAACGAGAACCAAGTCACTGTTGCCTTTGTTGGGTTGACCATTGCCCCAGCTTCATCACACCAAGTACTTATGCGATTGAGTTCGGTTTGTAGTTCCACAGCAACCTCCTCTCTATCCTTACCCTGACGATACACCAAAACATCATCGGCATATGACAATGTCCTGCCAGGTCCAGTGATCTGCTCACTGGTGATTCTCACTGTGTAGGCGTTGAACAGTACCGGAGATAATGGTGATCCCTGTGGTAGGCCAGGATATATTGTAGTTGGTTCCGAAGTCCAACTGCCACATCTAAAAACTACTTTCCGTTGGAAGAGGGCTGCATTCTCGTGTTATCTAGTGTCATACTATTCTCGTGTTGTCTCGTGTTATACTATTCTCGTGTTGTCTCGTGTCATACTATTCTCGTGTTGTCTCGTGTTATACTATTCTCGTGTTATCTCGTGTCATACTGTTCTCGTGTTGTCTCACTGTATGGCCCTATCCAGCGCCAGTTTTGTTTCCCACCTCTTGGTTCATCAGTATGAGCAGCACAATGTTGATTTTGCCATACCTCTTTATTCCTTATATTTGCGCAGGCGCCAATTAGTCACGGTTTGTAGTTTATATGTAATCGATTTCGTTAATCCCCCTGTTTCTGACCCATAAAACAGTACTCATTTAACATTAGAATTGTATATTCAAAGTGTTGTGCTAACCCCCCCCCCCCCCCCTCCCCCATTGCCTTCTGTATTCTTATTCTGATATTGATACATGTTCAACACTCTTTGTCTACATTTATACCTAAAATAGATTTAGTTGCACGTCCTTCATAAGACTTAGCCGTCAACCCCAGCATTTTGCTGTTAGTGATTCCTGGGCAAGTTTTACGTTCAGTAGTTTGCCATTGCTTTCTGAACGGCCGGCTATTATATCTTTAAAAAAAAACCAGCACCGCTGTGTTTCGAACCCAGGTATATGGGTGGATGAATCGTGTCCGTAACCTCTTGGCCACAGAGATCATATCTACTTAAGTAGATGTATGATTCTGTCGCTTGAAGTGAGGTTTCCCCAATGGGCAATCAAATGGTCATTTGCTTGATTTAATCTTAATATCTGTGTCTTTTTATGAATAGTTAAATCTAATTGTTGTAACCAAAAATAAAACACAAAACATGAAAATAGGTTTACATGAAATTCTCTACACTTCACAATTATTCAACGCATTTTGAGTGTGTGATCTCTTGTTCTTCTTCCTTTTACATCACTACTTAGTATATGATCTCTTGTTCTTCTTCCTTTTACATCACTACTTAGTATATGATCTCTTGTTATTCTTCCCTTTTGTGACGGGACAGCCCCGGCAGCATCCGAATTACACAAGTTTGAAAGGAATTAAAGAGCCCACAAGAATTATTATATCATTCTCTAAGTAAAAGAATAATTGTCCACCAGAAAATAATCTAGTCCCCAACCAAGGAATAAGGAAAAACTAACAGAGATTGAAAACAAGAGAAAATTACATTTTGACCACGCACGCCCCATCATTTCTGTAATGCTAGGTCTGAGAAAGCTTTGATGTACAGATCAAACGTAAAACCCAGACACCATGGCACCAGTCGGCGGGTGCTATCAAAGGTTGAAAACTCACTGTTTTCATACACGGGAAGAAAAAGACGGCAAAGTGTGAAATCTGGGCTGGGGACGAATTGATACATGGACATGCTACTCAGGGGAAAACCCGTGTGATCCAAAGACGGCAATTTAATGCAGGCCTAACACCTATCTAAAAGTCCAGACTTTGTGGAGCCGGGACGTCTGAAATAAAACATGCCACCACAAAGGAGCAATTAGGACCAGATGCTTAACACCTCACTGCAATACGGGCGGCAAAGTAGGAACACATGGCTGACACATTTTGCCAGCAACCCAGGAAGGCGGGTGTTACCAGCAGATTGGAATGTAATGACGCAACTGCATCGCCGCCAAAGCATGTTTCATTGTTTCAGGAATGTGGCAGGGCATTGGTCAATTTGATTGGCAGAAATAACTACAGTCCATGTGAAAAATAGGTGGAGTTAATTAATATGGGGCATATTAATTAGCCAACGTGGAAACTAGCCAGGAACGGAGCGAATAAAACTATGAGCAGGGACAACAATCCTCAGACGCAAACTCACGTATAGCAAAAGGATACCTACTGGAGAGATATTAACATTTCGTTCTGTTGGACTTCTGTATGAAGTATTATGATGGAATTTCCAAAACTATAAAACCCAGGTAATACCATTAGTTTGTCTGCTAGTCTGAAGGCTTGTGTAGTTTCCTGTTTTTACATATTCTCCCAAACTTTACACTTGTGGATTTTCTTTGTACTTAATGTTCCAGTTCTAGATTTACTATTACACTGAGAACTACCTTCTTCTTTCATTCACTACTTGGTTGTCTGATTTGTTGTATGTGACAATTTGGAGAAATCCATTATCCAAGCTACATGAGCGTGTGGCTTATTCATGTACAGGAGATGCATTTAGTTTAGATTCATCCTGTATGATGTTAAACATTGGGGAGACTGACTACTTAGGAGAAATTCCTAAGAGCTACTAGTCTCTTGATAGCGTCCAATTAACATTGATTATTTGGACCAACACTTTGAGTGCCTACCAAGATTATGGTGATACCACTTGGTTTGAGGAATGGCACCAGTTCACCTTGTCTGCATGATGTCTGCATGAGGACAGACATGACTTAGGACATTCAATATCCCAGACAGATTCAGGGAAGGCATTTAATGTTCGACAGGACTGTGCGACCAGCCCTTCCGACAAGACAGTATGAATGAATCAGAAAGGGAGAAAGTAAATGAGGTGAACTTATATGGGAAACACTTCATTACATAAATGTATGTGAATGTGTATGTTTTAAGCTATAGATGTTCTAAATAGTTTTATGAATATATACATATATATTTATATATTTAGAACTGATATATGTTAATGTAACATGCCATCATATATATCCTCATACCATCATATATTATGACTTGAATGTATGTTTATATGAATGTATAGACATATGTGTTTTGAGATGTGTAGACGTAGATACTACCC
The DNA here is from genome assembly GCA_014155875.1 of Cepaea nemoralis. Lineage (NCBI taxonomy): Eukaryota > Metazoa > Mollusca > Gastropoda > Stylommatophora > Helicidae > Cepaea > Cepaea nemoralis. The sequence goes on from JACEFZ010006789.1 coordinate 308,921, forward strand.
ATCTCCGTTCGTTTCATTCCAGATCTCTTAGGAGCAATGGACAGTCAACAACCCATATCAGGAAGTGACTTAGCCTTGTGAGGGACCAATTTGGACTCCTTCAATCTGACAGTGAACTGCGTCTCACTGGGGGAAGCATGACCTATGTGACCTCTTAAGTTATGTATACCATAATATAATCATCATCATCATCATATGATCATCAATAGCAATAATAAACACAGTTGTTGTATTTTAAACTCAGTTGTCTGTATACATTCTAAATGTTGATAAATGTTTGTGTAGTTTAAATATGTACACACATTTGGAGAACATTTAGTGGGGGTTCAAACATATTGTCCAGAAGTAGAAATCTATGTCCGGGAGGTATCTTGCCTATGCAGTCATAAGTAACCAGATTACGTTGCATGTCTTAACTCCTCCTTTCTCACTTCTGGTGATACCAAGTACAGCCAAAACTATATAGATATATTCTATCTTCAACGAGCCACTTCTTGGCTGTTTTCTTGAGTATCAGGGAAAGTGTCTTAAATCAGCATAACAGACATTTGTTCCACGTTTTCTCTCTGGGATCTGGGGTAGCGATTAGTTCCTTCTGACAGAGTTAGGGGATCTTAAACTGCATCCAGAACTAAACACCAGCAGAAGAAAATGATGTTGGCGGGTTGGTTGCCAAACCGGGAGCTACCTCAAGCCAGTTGGTGTCATATTGGGTGCTCGTCCGGGATAGAATCCGGGAGTAAACCCTAGAACACTTTGGTTCGCTTGCAAGGAACGAACCTATTTCAAATCTGTTAGTCTGGTATTATTCTGGTCTTGCCCGGGGATAGAACCTAAGTCATTCTCACTTACATTCTTAGCAGCATTAGTTAGTTATTATTTATTTCTAACGTATTAGCTTGCTCGATCGTAAGCAAGATTTTGACATATTAGGAATTATCATCCATGAGAGAATCAGAGAATAAATTCCAGACTATTGATTTTCATTAATCATTCTTTCATTCTTCACCCATAACATTTGCTAAGTATTAACTTAGGAATTTGTTTCTAGGGAAGTTTGTAGAATTTTAATAACTTGTTAAAAAGTTAATAACGGATAATATCATATGAGTTAATTTACATCATTCACCACTGTAGAATTAATAATCACATTAATTAGTGATATTAATTAGTCTATTGATGATTTACTTGATGATTTTTTGATTACATGCTTTATCATTTGATTTAATCATGAATAATTTGATAATGCATAATTACTTCAGTGTATGACGGACTGATTTACATCAACTTTCTCACTCAAATTCACTACTATCATTCTCATAGCAGTGTCTGTTCCTCTTGTCACTATCCTGCTCTAGCATAAATCTGACTAGCTCTCTGTAGGGTAATAATATAATTACTTACCTGAGTTTAAGCTGTAAAGAGATCATGGATGCACGCACAGATTTCTTAGAGTCCGCTAGAGGATGGGGCATAAGGCTCGGCTTAGTAGGAGAGAAGCTAGAACCATCTATTAGATATGAAATGGATTGGTGGGACAAAGAAGATAAACAGATGATGAAAAGACTTGCAGAATTAGAAGCAGATATGCGTCACAAAGCTGAAGAAGATGAGATTAAGAAGAAGCAAATTGAAATACTGAACATGGAGGAATCTACCAGCTCGATTGAGGAAAAGGCAATCACTCAAGCCGAAACTCTGATAGAAAACGGGGAAGCTGACCGTCACAAAGAAGAGGCATGTATTCCTTTGCAAATCCCCATGGCTCAGAAAAACAAAAACTTAGGCACAGAAAAGCAGATGCTTTCCCCCTCAATTCCGAAAAATAAACGGAATAGGAATAAATGTACCCAGAGTACAATAAACAGTCACAAACGTGATAAATT